>JAJEJO010003074.1:345496-381732 GCA_020662805.1 Glaucomys volans | reverse complement strand
GGACGTGGGCAGTGGCAGTTAAGACGTGGGCAGTGGCGGGCAAGGACATGGCAGTGGCGGGCAAGGAGGCTGGGCCGGGCGCCTGGTGGGCTCGGCCCCCGGCAGCTGTGGGCTGTGCTTGGCAGGAGAAGGACGGCGAGTTCAGCGTGCTGCAGCTGGTAGGCATGCTGCGGGGCATCGCCTCGGGCATGAAGTACCTGGCCAACATGAACTACGTGCACCGCGACCTGGCCGCCCGCAACATCCTGGTCAACAGCAACCTGGTGTGCAAGGTGTCCGACTTCGGCCTGTCGCGCGTGCTGGAGGACGACCCTGAGGCCACCTACACCACCAGTGTGAGTGGCGAGAGGGGCTGTCACGTGGGGCTGGGGGACTCAGCTGCCTTCACTCTGCCCCGGAGGCCTGGCCCGAGGGGACAGCAGTGACCAGGCCCGGACCCTCCACAGGGCGGCAAGATCCCGATCCGCTGGACGGCCCCCGAGGCCATCTCCTACCGCAAGTTCACCTCGGCCAGCGACGTGTGGAGCTACGGCATCGTCATGTGGGAGGTGATGGCCTACGGCGAGCGGCCCTACTGGGAGCTGTCCAACCACGAGGTGAGCGGCCTTTCCGTAGGCTGACTGAGCTCCGGCCCCCTAGCTGTTCCCGAGCCCTAGGGCCCAGGCCCAGGCGAGTGGGGCTCCGGCTGAGCGCCAGGCCCTGGTCCCTTACAGCCCAGAGGGCAGAGAGACGAGGCAACAGGAAGCGGGGTGTGTCTGCACGTGTGTGTCCCCGAGCCGGGTTCCTGACCCGGGCATGGTGAGCAGCCAAGGGAAGTTCAGGGGCCCTGCCAGGGAGCAGGGTCTGCGGTGCCCGCCTGCCTGGAGCTCAGGAGCCAGCCCTGCACCTGGCCTGTGTGTGGACCTAACAGAGGAGGCCCGTCCCCTCTGTCCCTGGGGCTCCTCCCCCCCCCCTCCTATCTCTGTACTCCAATCCCTGTGGCTCCTGTGGGGGCCACCCTGACCCTCCTTCCCCCGCCAGGTGATGAAAGCCATCAACGAGGGCTTCCGGCTCCCCACGCCCATGGACTGCCCCTCGGCCATCTACCAGCTCATGATGCAGTGCTGGCAGCAGGAGCGGGCCCGCCGCCCCAAGTTCGCCGACATCGTCAGCATCCTCGACAAGCTCATCCGAGCCCCCGACTCCCTCAAGACCCTGGCTGACTTCGACCCCCGGTGAGTCCTACGCCCTTGGCCTGGGGTGACCCCCAACTTCACTCTGGGGGACTCCTGAGCCACTTGGGTGTAGTGGGCAGCTGGGGAGTCAGGGCAGCACGGGGGACTCAGAAGTCCTGCATGGGCTTCCCGTGGCCCACACGGGGTGTCTCTGGCAATGCTCGAGGGAGAAACCAGCTTCCTTGGTGTCATGTGGCCACCGCTCAGCGTCCTCCTCCCAGAGGGCCCCTGTCATTCTCCCCGTGTAGATGAGGAAACTGAGACGGAGGGATTAAGTGTCTTTTGTGGCTGGTGAGTGGCCGGGCTGGGGCTGTGACCCCAGGACCCTGGCTCTCTGCTCCTAGCACTTAGTGACTTGGGGTTCCTGACGGTGGCCTTGCTGGTCAGGTCAGGAGCACAGCAGTAGAGGTGGCCGCTGGCCGCTTCTGCTGTGCCACGGTCTCACAGGACCCTGCCTGGCCAGGCTTCCCTTGTGGCCCAGCTGAGGACACCGAGGCTGGGCAGCTGAGTGACCTGCCCGGATGAGGGAGCGGCGGGGCGCGACAGCTCCTCACCGAGGGCGGCGGCTCCCGTTGCAGGGTGTCCATCCGGCTGCCCAGCACCAGCGGCTCCGAGGGCGTGCCCTTCCGCACGGTGTCCGAGTGGCTGGAGTCCATCCGGATGCAGCAGTACACCGAGCACTTCATGGCGGCCGGCTACACGGCCATTGAGAAGGTGGTGCAGATGAGCAGCGAGTGAGTAGCCTCCCGGGGCCGCGGCCATGCCCATCCCCTGACCCTGCTCGCTCTCCCGGGAGAGGCTCCGCAGAGGAGCGGAACGGCTGCTGCCGGTTCTGGGGGCCACCCTCAGCGCCCCTCTCTGCCTCTCTCCAGAGGGACGTAACAATGTCACAGTGGCCAGCTTGGGCCCGAGCCTTGGACCCAGTCCTCACCAGGACGGGGCAGTGGGGCCTGCTCGTGTCCCCATGAACAGGAGGCAGGTGCAGAGAGGCCCAGGCGGGAGGGCCGGCCTGTCCTCGGCCTGCCCGCTCTCTGGCTGCCCCTCCGCACTCCCCTGCCCTCTGCTCTCCAGCACTGTGACTTCCCAGCACAGCCTTGGCAGGGCCACCTCTTCCGGTCCCTGCAGGGAGAGGACATTATCCTCTGAGCCTTTTGTGCCTCTAAAAATAGTGGTGAGTCCTAACAGCCCTGTTTGTCCAGGGTCCAAGGTCTCGTCCAGAGCAGGCCTGGGCCTGGGAGGTTTTGGGAACCACATGGAGGGGACGACCCACCTCCTGCAGTTCTGGGTCACAGAAGTTCTGGGATTTGGGCCTGTGCTTGAATATTCTCTGGGGCTTCTGGAAACTGCTCAGTGGGGCTTCCAACCTGCTGGCTGTGGCCTGCCCCAGGGGGACGGCCTGCTGTGGGAATCAGGCGGGGACAGAGCTCACCAGAGGGAGGTACAGAGGCACAGGAGGGGACACAGGTTCCAAGGTCTCTTGCTGCCAGCCAGCATCAGGGCACACACCGGGGCCCTGCGGTCATGCCTGGGTTCTAGTCCCACCTCTCATTCTTCTTAACAGATGACCTTGATCACATTAGTTTCACTTTGACCTCAGTGGCCATTTCTTGCTGGGGGGCCTGCACGGGTCTGAGTGCCCAGCACACAGTAGGGGCTTAGCTGGAGTCTGTGTCCCTGTCTCCCTGGCTTTTGCCTGTAGGCCATGGTCAAATGCCCAGCTCCCGAGCTCTCTCCTCCCTGGGAGCCTGGGCCAGGCCCCTCGGCCCCTCCAGGGGTCCCCCTGCAGGACAGCGCGGCTTCTCTCCTGGTGACCAGAGCTGAGGGCAAGAAGGGGTTACAGGAAACACATGTTCTTAGAAATGTCCCGAAATAGCCTAGGGTGCTCCTCGCCGACTCCTTTCCCACGAGCAGGGACAGGGCTCTCAGGGGTGGACAGAGGCCGTGTCACGCGGGTTCTTGTGCAGGACCTGGGTCAAGCCAGGAAGTCACGGGCACCCTCCTCCTCCCGCCAGCCTGCAGCGGCGCTCAGAGCTGGGCCCTCGTGACTCAGCCGCGGAGACTCCCTTTGTTCTGACTCTCCCCGAGTAAATGGGGATCTCAACACACTTAAAAATCTGCAGTGTGTGGTCTACACAGGCCGTCGATCTCACAGGAGCTGGTGGCAGGAGAGTCGGGCCCTTGCCTGGTGGCTCTGCTCCCTCCTCCCCTCCGAGTCTGCCGCTGGCTCCCCCGCCGAGCTTCTGGAATGGTGGTTCTAAGTGGTTTTTCAAGGGGTGATGAGACAGGTGGATGTTGTACCCCACAAAAATGCCCAGCCCAACAGCAGGCCCTGCCCAGTGTCAAGGCCACAGCAAGCGGTGACAGTGTGGGTTGGGGCACAGACCTTGGCTCCGGGTCCCCTGTGCCACCAACACAGGCTGTGTGCAGAGGTCGGGCCATAGGGCACAGGACGGGATGACCTGCGGGCACCGGGGGCCATTTCCTGTGCCCCCTCCCAGCGCCCAGAGCCAGCGCACAGTAGGTGTGCATTGAGCGTGTGGCCTTGGAAGGTGTCACCTGTTCCTGTGCGGGAAGCTGGTGGCAGGGCTGCCCAGCGTGGTGAGGAGCTCCCCGCAGGTCATAGGCACCGGCTGGCGGTCAGGAAGAAGGGGAAGGTTGGGGGCTGTGTGAGCGAGGAGGGGGCTGGGCCGCTGACCCGCCATTCACACAGGAAGAAACCAGGCAGGAGGCCAGGCCAGACCCCCCAGGGCTTCTGCCTCCCCAACGGAGGTCAGAGGCCAACTCAGGCCCAGCCTGTGAGCGGAGCCTGAGCTAGCGACCCGGGCAGGGGCTCAGTCCTCACAAAAGCATTCACCTGCTCATTCTGCCTTCAGCAGACCCCCGAGGACCTGGCACGTGCCAGGACCCCTGGAGGGGCGCTGTGGGGTGCCAGCCTCCACACGTCCTTTTGGAGCTCACACTGTCTTCTGGGACCCAATCACATGCAGACTTTAGCACTTCAGCTCAGTGGGTGTGGGGACGCCCAGGATTCTGCCTTTTTTGGGCGTGCACTGCCCCAATTGTTCTCAGTGCTTTTCCAGCAGCCACATTATGACACCTCTAGGGGTGGGAAAATGCTCCCAGCTATGTAGGTTTAAAGTGTCACTCAAGTGGTAGGTTTGGAAGTTCTCCCTGAAGTCTAACTTCTGACTTTCTTGCTGCAGCATGAGCAGCCACCTCCCTCACCTGGGTCTGCCCTTCCCTGCTCAGCACTTCTCAGAGGGTTCCCGGAGCCTGTGGGAAAGTCATGTCTCCGGAATTGCAAATAGGAGCTCACACCATATAATTAGCTCCGTTTACAGCCAAGAGACAGCTGTAAAAACCTGGGTGTTTTCGTGGGTTTGGGCTGATGGGTGAGGACAGTGGAGGAGAAACCTCCCCAAGTTAGCAATCAGCGGCCTGCTCGCGGGCTGCTGGGAGCATAAGTGGTTTTACGAGGGGATGGGGGGCGTGGCGGGGGACAGGCAGGGTGGGAGAGGAGGCTGGCACACCTGGGAACAGCCCTCCACCTGGCACTGCAGCCGCGCCCTCGGCCAGTCTCTGGGGTCTCCTGCCTGCCCTAGAACTGCCATCCCGTTAGATAGGGAGGGAGTGGGGGGCCCACAGGGAAGACCTCAGGTGACCTAGTCCCTGTGTCTGGTGACCCGCAAGTCCTGCCCTGAGTCAGAGCCGTAGTGCTGGGTGGTCCTTCAGTAGGTGATTCCCCCTCAGCTGCCAGCAGGGGAATGGAGAGAGGGGATGAAGTGAGGCCATGGATAGATAGGAAGAGACTTTGAGTGGGGGGCTTTGGCACCAGCCTTAGAGGGTCCCTGGAAACCAGTCACCACCTCCCCAGCCTGTGGGGAGGGGAGGCATTTGTTCACCGCCGGTTCATCCCCAGCTCTTTCACCAGTAAGCTGTGTGATCTTGGGCAAGACACTCCACCTCTCTGAGCTTCAATTCCTGAATTGTCAATAAGAGGGTAAAAAGAGCACCTACCTCTTAGGTAATTGTGAAGGTTTGATTAGATTAAAACAGACATGGAGTGGGTGCTTCAGTTGTTTTCCTAACTTAGGAACTCGCCCCACAGGTGCCCTGGTCTCCTCCTGCCCACTCTGCCCTCCCCTCCCCCTGTCTACCTCCCTCGGTGGCTCTGGCTTCTAACTCTCCCTCCCTGCCTCCCTGCCCGCAGTGACATCAAGAGGATCGGGGTGCGGCTGCCCGGCCACCAGAAGCGCATTGCCTACAGCCTGCTGAGCCTCAAGGACCAGGTGAACACGGTGGGGATCCCCATCTGAGCCCCGCCTCGCCCACCACGGCCGAGGGTACTTGAAGGAACTGCATGGCCTCCCTGCCAGCTCCGACGTCGGCCACCAGGGACCTTATTTATTTCTAGTTCTTATTGACGCCTCCCTGAGGCCTCTGCTGGGGGGTCAGGGATGCTGGCCGGGGCCTCATCCCTGGCAAGGGACACAGCCCAGCACCATCCAGTCCCCAGCATCCCTTGGGGTGAGCCCCACCAGAACCTGCTATCCACAAGGGACATTCCAAACTGACCGGCCCTTTGCTGTCTCCCAGCCGGGAGAGGCCACCTGGGGAGATGGCTCAGCCCTGGCCACATGCAGGGTGGCCGCCTCAAGCCCACCCTTGCTGTAGGAGGGCAACCTTGAACTTGGCTGGGAGAGACCGCAGTGGTGCTCCGTCCTCAGTGCCTTCTGCAGACGCCCGGCCCTGTCCCCGCCGGAACAGGCCGATCTGCTGTCCCGGGGCCTTTCAGGACGCTTGGTTGTGTTGCGGTTTTTTAAATATATATTTTGTACTTCATGGAGAGAATGCGTGTGTGGCAGGGGCCCTGCCAGGCGGGGGCAGGGCGTGCCTGGGTGGGGCGCCCAGGCTGGGGGGCCGGCGCCCCGTCCTCCCCGTCTCCCACCCTCTGGACGACATTCCCACTCTGTCAGTGTTAATGATTTTGTTTTGTTGGATATTTTTTGGAACCTTAATTTATTATTTTTTTTATATTTATTGTTAGAAAATGACTTATTTCTGCTCTGGAATAAAGTTGCAGATGTTTTAAACTGACCTTGGCTTTGGGTCTTGGGGGGGTGCTGAGGATGGAGAGGCCTCGGGTGCGGGGTGTCGGGGCGAGGGCTCCCCACTCCCCTTGCGTAAGGCGGGCGGGCTGGGTCACTCTGGGAACAGGGGTGGGTGGGAGGTGGGCAGGGGGCCAGGGAGCAGGCCCCGCCAAGCCCGGCTGCCATGCAGCAGGCCCGATTGCCTTTGATCTCCAGGCCTCGGCTGACCGAGTGCAGGTGCGGTGGGAGCCGCTGGGGGCCCCCCTCCCACACGACTCCGCAGGGTCGCTGAAGTAGATCCTTCAAGCCTCCAGCGAGAGCCCCGAGGTTTACGGGAGCTTTTCACAGGTTTTGGCTTGTCGGAGCTTCAGCGGGTTTGTGGGTGGCCCCATTTTACAGAGGAGGCAAACTGAGGCTGGGCCCAGTGACCAGGCTCTCCCAGGCCACACAGCGAGTGAGGGGCAGAGGCCAGGACTGCAGGCAGAGCTGGAAATCCATGAGAGGCTGCGCTTCTCCCAGATGAGGAGGCAGGGATGTCGACCTGGGCCTCGTCCCCTGCAGAGGGGACACCGCCAGGCCGCCAGCAGCGTGGTGCTCCCAGCAGCCCCTGGGGAGGAGCCCCTGCCAAGACCTTTGGCCTTTCCAACCTGACCTCCCCATTGCTTCTCCCACCCAGTAGGGCCACCTTGGCAGGGGGTCAGCCCCTGCCATGTGAGCAGGGCGTCTCAATCCCGCCCCTCACCAAGAGTCGCAGCAAATTCCTCAATGGAACCAGAGTCCCAGTTCCAACCTCGTCCCCGCTGCGCCAGGCCTGCGGCAGAGCAGGCCACCAGGGGGCGGCCAGGTGAGCAGAGATGACCTAGAGGAAGGCTTCCTGGAGGAGGCGACCCCAGGGCTGTGGCCTGAGGGACAGGGAGGGATCAGCCAGTGAGGCAGTGGGAGGGGTGAGGCTGGCCGGGCAGCGCGGGGGCGTGAAGCCGCATTGTGCAAGGGAGCTGCCGGCAGCCCGCGTCCTCGGGTCATGACACGTGGAGCTGCAGAGATCACTGCAGCCTTGCAGGTCAGGTCCGGGAGTGGGGCTCTTACCCTGAGGGCAGTAGGGAGCCATTGAAGGTTCTAAGCAGTACGTGGCGTTATTATCGTCCCTGGTAAGAGGCAGCGTCCTGACAGTTGGGAGTTGTGGGGAGACAGGCAGGAGTGCCCCGCTTGCCCTGGGGTGTCTCGGCCTGCTCTGCCCTGGCTCCGCTGGTCCAGCCCCCTGAGCAGCAGCAAGACTCGCCTGTCAGGTGGGGCTGGGGCTGGGCAGGGTGAGGGAGCCCAGGGCAGCGGCCTTCTTCCCCTCCCGCTAGTTCTGGGCCACCTGAGCAGGACCTTCCTGGTGCCTGACCCTTGCCTGGCCTGGCTCAGGGGCCACTCTATCTCTGGCTGGACGAGAGCCACCACCACCACCGACAGAGCTGTTGACGCACAGCTCGACCCCCTTGCTGAAGCCACCTGAGCCCGCTGGTGAGCAGGCTGTGAGCAGGCTGAGGAGGAGCTGGAGGGGCAGAGGCGCCTCCGGAGCTCCCCTCCCTCGCAGCCCTGCTGGCCTGAGGCCTCCGTAGGGCCTGTGCGCCTGCACCCGCCGAGGGCCCAGAGACCCCACAGCTGGCCCACGAGGAAAGCTGATTCTTAAATTGAAGCAAACCCAGCTCTGTCCCCTCGAGGGCTGGCAGGCGGTGACGCCCCTGCAGTGACAGGCACACCCAGACTGGGCCTGGTCCCTCCAGCAGGAGGAAAGGGGCTCGGGGAAAATTGGCTGGGTCTGGGGGAGCTGGGAGACCCTCACAGTGCCAGGGAGGAAGGAAGGCCGGGTCCCCCCGCCCCACACCTGGAATAGCCGGAGCAGCAATGGAGCCAGGCTGGCGGGAAGGCACCGTGCGGGATGAGACAGGACAGCCTTCCTCAGCAAGAAGTCCCCGCCAGCCACCGTGCCGGGGGCTCCCTGGAGCACCCTTCCGTTTGGACAGGACACCTGGCACAGCCGGGCAGCACAGGCCCGGCCCAGGGCACACCCTGCATGCCCAGGGACTTGGGAGGCTGAGGCCCGAGCGAGTGCCAGGAGGCTGGGTGACCTCTGCGA
Organism: Glaucomys volans; assembly: GCA_020662805.1. Classification (NCBI taxonomy): domain Eukaryota; kingdom Metazoa; phylum Chordata; class Mammalia; order Rodentia; family Sciuridae; genus Glaucomys; species Glaucomys volans. The sequence continues at coordinate 373,306 of JAJEJO010003074.1, read as the reverse complement.
CCTCTGAGACCCTGCCTCAAAGCAAAAATCAAAGGGGCCGAGGACGCTGCTCAGTGGCCCGTCGCCCCGCCTCGGTCCTGGTCCTGCAGAAGAGAAAGGCGGCGCGGGAGTAGAGCGAGGGTTAAAGGGAAGGGAAAAAAGAACAAAAAAGCAAGTTCACGGCGGAGAAACCTGGCCAAGTGATCAAAGTCAACACTATAAGTGAAAAGCAAACAGCCGCCCGGGCAGAAGGAGCCTGAGGCGGGTGTGGGGCGGGTACCAGCGAGCGCCCACCCGCAGGGTCTGCCGGCCACCACTGCGCCTGGGCTTTGCTTCCACCCTTCCCAGGACCCTCCAGGGGTGCTGCTGCTGTTGTCCCACCTTGTAGATTTGAACACTGAGGCCAGGGACCTCGCCCAGCTGGCCAGGGCCAGCAGCTCACAGGCACAGGAGGGAGCCTGGGTCGAGTCCAGGCAGGCCTGGTGCCACAGAGGCCCGACTTTGCAGCCTCCCTCGGGCCTCCCTCAGTGCCAGCCCAGGACACGGCCCTCCCTCCTGTGGTGGGTGCCTTGCTAGCCTAGGCCTGGGAAGCCCTAGCTCTGGGGATGCTGAGGCCGCACTGCCAGACCCCAGGGACCCAGAGTGTTTGTTCCTCTGTCCCTTCCCTCAGGGGTCACCTCCTGCTCCGCGCCAGCCCCAGCACCGAGGCCACCGACATGCATAAGGCCCACTCTGTCCACTCTGGTGGGGGCCACAGAGGCAACAGAGGAGCTGGAGTAACCGAAACCAGGGGAGCATCCCGCCCAGTCCAGGCAGGCTGCCTGGAGGAGGGTCCCACGCAGGCCAGATCGAGGGGGAGCCTACCATGAGGGGCAGGGAAGTGCCCGGAAGAGGCTGGCCTGCCTGCCCCCAGCCTGTGGGTGGACCCGAGCCTCCCCTCCACCCCTGGACCTCATTTGACCAGGACAGGCCCCCTCTGCTTCCACGCTGGCTGTGCCACCAGCCCTGCCACCAGCCCTGCCACCAGCCCTGCCACCAGCGACCTTGGTCTTCCCAGCTGGGAAGTGGGCCTGCCGCCCTCCCAGGCTCCGAGCTGCAGGGCCTTGGCAGTCTTTTGATACACCCAGCAAAGCCCTGAAAGAGGCCAAGGCAGCAATTAGAGGGCCCCGGGAGGGGAGTTGCCCTCTCTCCCGAGCCTCCCAGTCTGGGTAGCAAGTTAAAACAGTTTCGTCAGGAACTGGCCTTTGACTCCCCAATTAATTAGCAAATCCTAGAGGAACCGGCCAGCTCTCTGCCCTTCCTCCCGCTCACACCCCAGCCCTGGCTGTGGCCCAGGATCAGAATGGGCCCGTGAGTCGTAAATAGGTGCTGCGGGAGCAGAGGTGAGTGAAGGGGCCCACGGAGCCCTTGGGAAGCACTTGGACTTGCGGCTTGGGCCCTCTGTGCAGCACCCACACTGCACATTAGGCTGGATCACTGGTTCCCCAATGCAGTTGGTCTCCCAATAAATAGTTGCTCAATAAACAGATAAATGAAAAGGGAGGAGAGCTGGGCTCGACCTGAGGTCCTGGTGGTGCCCCAGGGATTATTCCATGTCTGACCAGGTCTGCAGAGGGGCTGCTTGTGGTGCAGGTGGCTCAGCTCCTGCCTGCTGTCCCGAACCTCAGAAACAGTGCCAAAGCCATCACACATTTCTGAGCACCCACTACGTGCCCATCACGGGGCCAAGCCTGAGATTTATGTTGTCTTTCTTTTTTTTTTTTGGTACCAGAGATTGACCCCAGGGTGCTTAACCACAAGCCACATCCCCAGTCCTTTTTTATATTTTATTAAGAGATAGGGTCTCATAAGTTGCTGAAGCTGGCCTTGACCTTGTGGTCCTCCAGTCTCAGCCTCCCAAGCCTCTGGGATTACAGGTGTGCACCACTGCCCCTGGCTTCTTGATGTCTTACTGAAGGTTTGCAGCCCTGCAAGGCATGAATTTATTCCCGCTGAAAGCCATTTAATAGATGGGAACACTGAGGCTCCCCAGGGTTACAATCATCAGACCAAGATGCTAGAGCTAGGAGGTGACCGAGTAGGATATGAAACAAAGACCAACTCCTCTCATGCCTGCCCTGGAGGGGCGTTTGGAAGCCTTGGGAGTTTCACAATCCAGTGGGAAGAGCCTGAGGCTGAAAAAAGAAAGTTTGGGATGTGTGTGTGTGTGTGTGTGTGTGTGTGTGTGTGCGCGCACAGTACTGGGGACTGAGCCCAGGAGCGCTGCCCTGCCAGAACTTCTTATTTTATATTTTTTAAAATTTTAAGACAGGCTCTCACTAAGTTGCTGAGGCTGGCTTCGAGCTTGCCATCCTCCCTCCTCAGCCTCCCCACAGCTGGGATTACAGGGTGTGCCTCCACGCCCGGCTCAGATTTTGCTGGGCATCTTCTGTTGGGGCTCCCTGGCTGTGGGACCCGGCATGTGCCCAGGCGTCTCTGGTCTCTGTGGGTCCATCTGTCCCATGCAGGGCTGCAGGAGGTGCGTCCCGGCTGGGGTGCCCCCACTTGCCAGCTCCCGGCCCCAGCGCCCTCTCCCTGGGCGCACTGCAGCCCGGGGCTGGCTCTTCGCTGCAGCCCTGTCAGCAGCCTCCGCGGCGAGCACCCACCCTGCTGGGGCCCCTCTGCCGGTTCAGCAGCCTCATCACATTCCCAGCGGCCAGTGGGAGGACGGAGGGACGCTGCTTCCACTCTGGTCTGGCAGAGACGGGCGGCTTGGGGACCAGGCCTCCTGCCGGCGGGGCCCTTCCCCCAAGGCCTGGCCCGGGACTCCGAGCACCCCCAGCATCTGAGCCCCGTGACAAGCTTCCTCCGCACGCCATGGTCGCTGTCCCCTCGATGCCACCCAGATCCCTGGCACCCAGCCCACCTCCCTGTTCCTGCCTGTGGAAACCGTGGCCTCCCTGTGGCCTCAGACCCTCCCAGAGACCCCCTGCTGCCAAGCAGTGGGGACACGTCAGTGGCGTCCCCACGTCCACTCCCAGCCTCAGAGAGCAGCGGGACGGACCGAATGACACCCAGATGTGTCTGTCTGTCCTGCTCCCTCTCGGCCAGAGTGGATTTCCCGGCCCCTCTGCCCGCCTGGCCCTGCTACCCTCCGTCCTTCAGAGCCACTGTCGCCTGAGCCACAGAGCCTGCAGGTGTCCCGCCCCGCCCCCGCGACCCCCTCCCCGCCATCTGTCCCGCCCCCAGGCTGGGCGTCTGGGAAGGTTCATTGTGGCCGCCCTGACATCACGGCGGGGGGCAGCATGATGTCACAGGGCCCATTGTGGCTGCGCAGGGGGTGCTCCGACTGAGGCGGCCGCCCCCGCCCAATCCTGTTAAGCCCGGCTGCGACAAAGGAAGGGGCTTTGTGTCTTCTCCCTGTCTGAGCGAGGGGGTGGCAGGGTTGTGCATTCCAGAGCTGGCAGTCCCCGCAGTGGGGCCTCCGGGTCACAGTGAGGCCCTGCTGCCACCACCGGGCCATCTCCAGTCCCCAGCCTCCGCCCCCATGAGGCGACAAGAGAGAGAACTCCAGGCCCAGCAGCCTTCCAGACAGGCCACTGGAGGCCTGAGGAGGAGGCTGCCTGCAGAGCCCGCGCCTGTCCCTGCATCACCCTGGACTGAGGAGGCAACCCAGGGACTCCCAGCGTCACAGGGGAAGAGACAGAATGTCAGTGGAGCCAGGCAGGGAAGGCCAAGGTGCCTGAAGGACAGGCCAGGGGGACACAGACAGGGACGGGCCCGGAGGGTCCTGCCTGCTCACCCACCGTATCAGTGAGCACTTATTAAACGCCTGCTGAGAGCCACCTGCTCTGTGTTGGGGTCCTTTGATCTTCATCAGCCCGGAGGGTGATGGGGCCCCAACCTGGTGCATGCGCACTCAGAGAAGGGTCCCAAGTCCCCCCAGGCGTAGCAGAGTCTCCACACGGCCTGGAGGAAGGGCAGGCCTTGCGGAGGCTGCTTGGGGTCAGGGCTGAAGGCGGTCCTGCCTCCCAGCCTCCCTTTCTCAGCCTTTGCGTATCCTCTATGGGATGAGGCCAGCCAGCGGACCCTCCAGGGTGGTCATGAGGCTGGCCAGGCGGCATGGACGGGGGACCCCCCGATCGTCATCTGTTGGGGTGTTTCCACAGTTCAGGCGTCGTCACCCGACTGCCCTCTCTCCCTGGATTCAGGCCCCGGAGGAGCCCCCCCAGCTGCCATCTCTACCCCTGCTGTGCGTGTCTGGCCTCGGCTGGGGACAGGCAGCAGCTCCACAGAGGCCTGGGTGACCCTGCCACGAGGGTTTCTGCATCCCTGGCGGAGCGCCCGGCATGCAGGGAGGCCGGGGGTGGCTCAGTGTGGGGCACAAAGTCCCCTTTCTCCCCAAAGGAACGCCCGGCACCCCTCCTGCCCCTGCCGTGACCACAGCTGCCCCCAGACCTGGACTTCTCCGTGGGTCTCAGGCTGCGGCCACGAGGCAGCCTGGCTCCTCACGCCCCTCAGCAGCGCCCCTCCCCACCCGGACACGCACACACACGTCTCCAAACTGGCCCACCTCAGGGTTGGAGCCCAGAGCCCCACAGGACGAAGGAGTCCCCAGCCAGCGGGAACGACAGGCCACTGAGCCCTGTGCGCAGCTGCCGTCTCACCTCTGCTCCTCCTGCGCCTGTCTTTGTGCGTGACAATGTTCCAAACGCTGTCCCAACTTGGCAAAGCGAAATGTCACAACCCCCCAGGCTGCTCATGGACTCGGCATTGGTATCAGCTTGTGGACCTCCAGAGTCTGAGACCCTCGCTCCACCCGAGCCCCTCATCCTTACCCAGGAAGGGGCAGAGGGGCTGCCCACGGCCACAGAGCCTGGCAGGCTGGGATGGAAATGGGGTGGGGCTGGCAACGTCACCCAGGGCTCTGGCGGGGCCTCCCCACCGTCCCTGAGCCCTGCTGGGGCCAGGAGGAGAGCTGGCCTTTGCACAGATGTGTACCCTTTACACAGATGCTAACACTGAGGCCCAGGGGAGAGGCCCAGGGGACCCACCGAGCAGCAGAGCAAGAATTTAAGCCCTGCCCCGGGGCCCAGTGGATGGTAGGGACAGTCGGAGATGCGGAGCCTCCAGGTCTTCCGGCCACTGTGGACCCAGCTCATCCCCAGGCCTCAGCCGCAGGCGGGTGCTCGTGCCCAGGCTGTTGCCCTGGTCTTGACCCCTGGGTGGGAGCTGCCCCTCCTGCCACAGCCCTGGCCAGACTCTGCCCAGACACCTCAGGAATGCGGGGGGAGGGGACTCAGTGAAGATGGGCCTGGGGTCCAGGGCAGATGGAACAAAGAAGCCACGTGTCGAGACTCCCTGCCTCCCTGGGCTGGGCCACAGCTGGCAGAGAGAGACCATGGAGGCGGCTCAGGCAGGTGCCCCCTGGGTGCTGTGTGACCCTGGGGAAGCAGATGCCCCTCTCTGGTTTCTTGGGAGGCAAAATGGAGTTCCCGAGCCGGGGAGCTGAGGCAGTGGAGCCCACTGGAGCTCTGAGGTCGGGGCCCTGGCGAAGGGCAGGGAGAGGCAGGGCTGGCTCCTCTCCTGGCCTCCTCCCGCAGCCTCAGGAATCGCCTTAATTACAGCGTCAGCCTCGCTGAGCTTCCTGCCATAAACCCAGGAATCTAAATTAGAAGGCAGAGGCCGGCTCCCCCCGCCGACCCCCGAGTCTGCTGGGAAGCTCTCCTGGAGACAGACCACCAGTGGGGGGCTAACTGCAGAGGTCCCCAAGCCTCGACTCAGGGGACTCAGGGGTCAGAGGAGGGCAGAATCCCCGGGGCCTGTCCTGCCCCAGAGACGGCAGCCTCCTGCTCACAGGGGAGACTGAGGCCCACGCCCATGGCTCCCGGGGCCACGGGGGACAGCCCCTGCCAGGTTGGCCACCTTTGCCGAAGGTGGGTGGGGGACGGAGATGGTGGGTCCACCTGGGGGAGGGGCAGGCTCCCACCCACGTCAGCCCCTGTGCCCCGGAGGCAGGAGGACGGCAGAGGGGTCCCCTGCTCCTGTGCTGAGGTCGGGCGGGGTGAGGGCTGGGGACATTCTGGGCTGAGTTAGGACACCCCACGTGGCTTTGCCGCTGCTCCACTGGGACCCGGTAAGGTGGACCAGGGAGCCCGCCTCGGCTCGCTGGTGTGCGCAGGCCGGGTCCACGTGTCTGGCCCCCGCGTGTGTGAGCTCACCCCGCCAGGCCCGTGTGTGCAGAATGCCCGTGTGGGAAGTGAGGTCATGTGGCAGGAGGCCGCGCGCTCGGCCAAACCACTGGAGCCGCTGGGGAGAGACAGGGCTGCAGGGCCTGAGCCAGGCTGCGGGAGGGAGGGCCCGGCCTGGAGGAGGGACAAGGGACAGGGCGGCCGGCCAGCCAGGGCCCTGGAGGATGAGCCAGTGGGCAGGGGGGAGACAGGAGGGACCTGGAGACAGAGGTGGGATGGGACAGGTGGGCGCTCTGAGGGCAAGGGACTTCCCCGTCCCCTCCCCTGAGTCGGGGACTGAGGGACAGCACTCTGTGGCTGGTGTTTCCTGTGGGCGGCTCTGTGGACCACCCTCCCCCAAGGCAGGGAGGGCCTGTTCCACAGGCCAGGGGGCGTCTGGGAGGGAGGGCTTGGTGGAGGCATGGGCAGGAGGGGCCGCAGGGGTCCCGGGGAGCATGAGGGGCTATGGGGAAGGCCACCTGGACCCCTTCCATCACCCGGCTCCTGAATGGCCTCCAAGGCCTCCTGGCCATATTCTCCTTCACCCAGTGGTTTTCAGCCAGCAGCAATTTTGGCTTACCCCCAGGGGACACTTGTCTCTGTCTGGAGAACTTCTTGTCACAACTGGGGGTGGGGTGGTACTGCTGGCATCCAGTGGCCAACGTCCCCTGTGAGCTCACCTTCTTCTGTTCCCAGCAGGCCACTTCATTCCTGCCCCAGGGTCTTTGCACTTCCTGTTCCCCCTGCCTGGAACACTCTTTGCACAGATTGTCCCACAGCGACCTCCTCATTTGCGGGGCATCTGCTCAGTTGTCACCTCCTCAGGGCAGTTTTCTCTGCCACCCGGCCCCTCCTGCCCTCCATCATCTCAAACTTCCACTCTTCCCTTCCCGGCACTCACCACCACATGGTGAGGATCTTATTTCTGTATTTGGATCCTTATTTGCAGTTTGGCTGTGAGCTCCATGAGGGCTGGGGACTTGTCTGCCACTTGCTCAGAAGGCAAGTACACAGTGACGAGATCTAGAGTTTAATTAGAACAGCCCGAAAATGCGGCTGAGAACGCTTTGCACTCAGCACCTTCCTGTGGTGCCCATCTCACAGGTAGGGAAACTGAGGTTCAGAGAGGTCAAGTGACTTGCCCAAAGTGACACAGCTAGTTGATGTCTGAGTTGGGATTGAAACCCAGGCAGATGAACTCCCCACCCTCTCTCTTCACTGCCGCATGCCCGCTTCTCCGTAAGTGTGATCTGAGTGTGTGCATGACCCGGTCACCAGGAAGCGTGTCCTAGCACCTGGGTCCCCATCTCCCTCCCTAACCCAGGTCTTGGGTGCTGTTGCCAGTAGAGCCCCAGCTTCCGGAAAGAAGGAGGGGCCGTCCACCTCAGGCCAGCAGAGACACAGCCCTTCCTGACAGACTCAGGTGTGGGGTCCCTCACCAGGGGAGCCCCAAGGCTTAGTGTCCATGCTGGGCTGCAGCTGCTGCCCTGAGTCACCGATGACCCTCCCTGGATGAGCCAGCCCTGCCCGTCTGCTAACCGCAGCGGAGCAGGAGGAGGCGGCCCGGGGGACCCTTGCTGCTGGGCGGGGGGGCGCTGCTAAGGGGGTCCCCCTCCTCCTAGCAGCCCCCAGTGAAGAGCTACAACCAGGAGGGCGTCACCAGGAAGCTGGGGTGTGAGCTGGGGCCTTGTCTGTGGGGTGACGAGCGACTAGAAGTCTGCGGGGTCTCTCTGCTGCCCAGAGTCCCGGTCAGGAAGCCCCTGCCGGCCCTGGGCCTACTGCCCACCCCTCCTGGCATACCTCACGCCCTCTGCCAGGCGACTATCCCCCAGTCACACAATCCTGTCCCAGCCTCCCCAAACTCCTTTCCCTGTCTTTCTCCTAATGTCTGTGGGGCCAATCAAGTGACAGCCAGGGCCTGGAGTCTGCTGGGGATCCTGGCCCATCCATTCGCGTACGGTGGCTTCATCTCAGATGGAGGCCCGTGCGGCTGAGTTAGCGTTCACTCTCCACTTGCTAGCTGTGTGACCTTGGGCAGGTTTCATCACATCTCTGTTTCTTTTTTTTGCTTTTTTCAATTTTGGGAATTGAACCCATGGCCTCACACATGCTAAGCAAGCACTCTACCATTGAGTTATATACCCCAAGACCCTTCATCACACCTCTGAACCCCCAAATTTGCAACAGCTAAAAGAGCAAGATAATTAGGGACTTAGTTTTTTTTTTGGAACCAGGGATTGAACTCAGGGACACTTGGTCACTGAGCCACATCCCCAGCCCTATTTTGCATTTTATTTAGAGACAGGGTCTCACTGAGTTGCTTAGGGCCTCGCTAAGTTGCTGAGACTGGCTTTGAACTCTCGATCCTCCTGACTCAGCCTCCCAAGTCGCTTGGATTACAGACGTGCGCCACCACGCCCGGCTGATTAGGTCCACAGGGACGAGGCACAGAGAGCGTGTGGCTGTACAACCGGCTCGGGGTCATGGCAAGGGTTCTTATTCAGTGAGAACTCCCCTGCCGTCCCTCCAGACATGTGAGGAAGAACGGCCTCTAATGCCTAGAAAATCAGGTCCTGGCTGCTGATAGCAACCCTCAGCCTCCCATATCCCTGGTGCTGAGGGCCTCCTGCAGGGGAGACTAGGAGGGGGTCCTGGCTCCAGGCCCCGCTGGGCACAGTGTTGCATGGGACCTGGGCAGGTCCTCCCCACACTCAGGCTCCTCTGGAAACAATGACCAGGTGGTGATCTCAGGAGCAGGACTTGGGCAGATGGCCTGAGTTTGAATCCGACTCTGCACTTCCTCACTGACCTCAGGTAAGTGCCCCTCTCTCTGGCTCAGTTTTCTTTTCTTTCTTTTTTTTGGTGCTGGGGCTTGAACCCACGGCCTTGTGCTTGTGAGGCAAGCGCTCTACCAACTGAGCTATACCCCCAGTCCTCTGCGAATTGGAAAAGTAATAGCCTCTGCCTGTAAGGATGTGGGGGGACGCGTGCCTTCCCACAGGAAAGGTACTTAGAAGACCCCTGCTGCATACTTATTGCTCAACACACGTTAGCTGGCTGTCACTGACATTATTTCCAAGAGTCTTTTTAAAATTGAGATACCACTCACATACATAATATTTACCTTTTTAAATATAGGGCTGGGGGCGTAGCTCAGTGGTAGAGCACTGCCTAGCGTAGTCTAATTCTAGAACATTCCAGCCTCCCTGATCTCATTGTCACCCCTCATCCCTAGCAATCGCTGATCCACTTTCTGTATGTATATAAGGGTTCCCATTTGTCCAAGTCCTTAACAACTCCTGTTATTGTCTTCTTCTTGCTTCTTTTAGTTATAACTTCCTTATGACTAATGATAGTGTCCCATTTTGGGGTGCTATAACAAAGATACCATAGACTGGCTGGCCTAAGCAACAGAAATACAGAAAGGATTTCTCATACTTCTGGAAACTGGAAGTCTGAGATCAGGGTACCAGCATGATTGGATTCTGATAAGAACTTCCTTCCTTGTTTACAGATGGCTATCTTCTTACCGTATCCTCAAGTGGTGAAGAAAAAAAGAGAAAAGAGAGGAGGCTAGGACTAGGGTGTGGAAAGAGGGAGAAGACTCTCTTGCATCTCCTAATGACATTAATCTCCTTCCTGACGCCTCCACCCTTGTTTTGAGTTAATGGGGTATATGGTGTGAGGTAGGGGGACAATTTCATTATTTTGCATATAAAGATCCAGTTGTCCCAGCATAATTTGTTAAAAACTGTCCCCCCACATTGAATTTTCTTAGTACTCTTGTCAAAATTCAGTTGATCACAAACTTGTGGGTCTATTTCTGAACTCTCAATTATGTTCTTTGGGTCTATTTGTCTGTCTCAAGGTTAGTCCTACGCAGTCTCTGTGGCTGGAGCTTTGCGTGAAGTCTTGGAATCAGGAGCTTTGAGTCCTCCAGATTTTTCCCCCTGATTCTTTTGGCTATTAGGGGTCCTTTACATTTCCATAAGAATTTTAGGACTGCGACTCTAAGGGCCATAATTTCTGATAATTCCTGTATCAGAACTCATCATGCTCAATTTCTGTTGTCTTTTTTTTTTTTTTTTTTTTTTTGCTGATTCTTGCTCATGGGGTCTTGTCTCCTTGTACACCTGGTTATCTTTGTGCTCGGCTACCACGTTTGAAAATAATTTGTGAGATTAATTTGAGGCCTCAATGCTAGCACCTGCCCTTCAGACAAGTTTTTTGTTTGCGTCTACCAGGCATCTGGCGTCATTACTAACCCAAGGCACTTTAATTCATGTTCGAGGGCTGAGTTTCTTGAATCACCCAGTGTGACTGGGCTCAAGGTTTGGTTTTCTTTTGGTTCACCTTTATTTAAGGACATTTTAAAGGTGATGGAGAGTACTAGATTCTTCATCTTTTCACCTTTCTTTCTTTTGTGTGTGTGTGTGTGTGTGTGTGTGTGTGTGTGTGGTGTTGGGGATCGAACCTGGGCCTCTTGCATGTTAAGCAAGCACTCTACCGCTGAGCACACCCCGGTCCCTGGGTTTACCTTTGGCCCTGCCTCTCTCACCCCCATGAGGTCATCAAAACCACAGGTTGGTTTCATATTGACAACGGCTCCAGGGAAAATGTGGTCTAGCACCCTGGGCTTTTCCCTCTGGATTCTTGCCTTCTGAATTCTGGTTAGAAAATTCTTTGCTACCTTGTTAAATTTTGTTTTTATTTTGAGACAGGATCTCACTGTGTTGCCCTGGCTGGCCTTGGATTCCTGGACTCCAGTGTCCCTCTTGCCTCAGCCCCTCCAGTGGCTGGGACTGCAGGCATGCACCATTTAACTTTTCCATAGCATCTTTTTTTTTTTTTCTTTGTGTTGCTGGGGATTGAACCCAGGCCTTTGTGCATGCAAGTCAATCACTCTACCAACTGAGCTATATCCCCAGCCATTTAACTTTTCAATGATCTTAAGAGGATGATTTTTTTGTTTTCAAAAAATTGCTCTAGGAGTTTTAGCTGTCCTCAGCAGGAGAGTTGGTCCAAGTCACCTGTCCCAGCATTGCTCGAAGTAGAAGCCCCCGCAAAGCATCGTTTCCCACCGGCCTCTCCCCACCTCTGCCCAGGTCGGCCTGGGCCAGGGCAAGCCCTCTCTCCACTTGTCTCAGGCACCCTAATCTCAAAACCTTGTACAGAGCTTGGCCACCAGCACCGTCCGACTTGCTCTCAGCTCTCGCTCCTAAAGAGTGCTTCTCCATCCCTGTGGTCACTCATCACCAAACGTGTGTGGCGCCCACTGCAGGCCAGCTCACCCGGGCAGCGGGGACTCAGTGGTGAACAAGCCAGGCTGCTGCTTACCCTGCAGGAAGGTTGTGGACAATGGCTTATGACCCAGTGTGGTCGAGTTTGGGAGGGGGAGCAGAGGGCCGTGGGTACCTCCAAGATCCAACCAGGGGAGGCTTCCTGGAGGAAGTGACATTCAAATGAAGCTTGACAGATGCACTCTCCAGGCAAAGGGGATGCGGGAGAGAAGGAAGGGCATTTGGGAGGGGGAGGCGAACAGGCCTGGAAGGGTGAATGGAGTGTGAGGGAGGAGGGGACAATAGCATGAAGTGACCAAACCTGGCAGGCTTTCTGGATTCTCTCTTCCCTCCTGAGATGGGCTACAGAGAGAGAATGCAAAGGATTCCTGTTTTGAAAGGTCACCCCGGTTGGCTCACACCTCCATCCCGCTCCCGCTTCCTTCCTCTCCTCCTGCCTGAGGCAGAGAGGGGGATGTCACATCCCCTGTCCCCAGACAGCAGGATTTAGAGCTGAATGAAGGTACAGAGACTGTCTTCCTCAACTGCCACCGCTTCCTCCCTAGGAGCCCTGAGGCTCTGTGGGCCTACCTGGGCCACCTCCGGCTCAGTCCTAACCATCCTGTTTGGCTTGGATGTGGTCCCTGAGCCAGGGAGCCGGGAAGGACAGGGCTGGAAGGACACAGAGCCCTGAACTCAAAGCTCTCAGGAATGGACAGAGCAACACTGCTCCCTGCCCAGCCAGGGGTCCAGTGACAGGGGGCAGATGGATCCCCAGACCCTCACCTGAGTCTCAGGTCAGCCCTGTGTCCGTTCTAGAAGGTGAAGACGGGACAAACCCTCGGGAACCAGGGCAGAAGGGGAGACCAGAAGATTTCCACCCTGCCCACTGAAGGGTCCTGGCAAGGGAGCCAGTGGGCCCAGGAGGGCGGGTCCCCTCGGCCCTTCACCCAATTGGGCCTCATCCACCCCAGCGTCCCACTGGATAAAGTGCAGGTTACATGAGAGGCAGTGGCAAGGCTGGGCCCAGGGCTCCTGGCCAAGCTCTCCTCACTTCCTCCGTCTTCTGCGAGTGCCAATTGGGGGTGGACGGCCATCCTCAGGACTGGGAGCCAGGGAGCTGGAAATCGGCCTCCTGGGGACAGAGGGAGATTAAGGCTCCTCTCTGGCCCTGTCCTGCCTCCCAGGAGGCTGATGCTTTGAGCTGACTCTGCTGTGGCTCCGGAGGCATCAGTGAAATGGGCTGAGCAATCCAAGTCTCCTTCAGGTGTGAGCCTCTGGGCAGAGTCCCCGCCAAGGGCCACCAGTCACCTACCTGAACATGGTGGGCTTATTGGTGGTTGGAACGGAGGAGGATGCACACCTGGGAAACTGGGACATCTGAGCACAGGGCCCAGGAAGGACGGAAAAAACTGGGGCTTGGGCTGGATGCCGCCGGGAGGATTCGGGGAAGAGGGGCTTTGCTCCCAGGTGTGTGGACACGAAGTGGAGGCAGTTCCCCGAGTGGGGAGCTTAGTGACTTTATCTGGAAGGGAAGGGAAATGAATGGATGCTGAAGCTGCTGTCACCCATGCAACCAAGGTAGAGGACATGTGGTCATTTTTGTGGTTTGGAGCATGTGGTTTTTCTGTCTATTCAGACACGATGGCAGTGTGGTCTTGATGCTTTGTCTTGATCCATCCTCGTCACAGAGTGGCCTTGTCTGTCATCAGTGACTGAAATCACTTCCGTGTGGCAGGGCTGGGAGGGCCAGGCTGCTCCTGGCTGTCAGGAGCTGCTTCTCACATCCTCCCTTGGAGGGAAAAAGCAGGGAGCTCTGGAGAGCTGGCCACATCACACGGGGGGCCCTCGAGGGGCAGACGCCAGCCTTGCCTCATCTGGGGGCCCCAGTGCTGCAGAGGAAGCTCAGCCGAGAACAGGGGGGCCAAGAACTTCAGATCCTGGGCTCCTGCCCTTGTGCGGGTCACGACCCCCTTCAGCTTCATCCTCTCAACAAACGCTAGGGGTGCCTGAGATGTGCCTGGGGCCAGGGCCTTAGCTCTCTGGGGCTCAGTTTATCCCCCTAGAAAACAGGAATAATGTCACACAGTGGTGCACACCTGCAATCCCAGCAGCTCAGGAAGCTGAGGCAGGAGGATCGCGAGTTCAAAGTCAGCCTCAGTAAAAGCAGGGCGCTAAGCAACTCATTGAGACCCTGTCTCTAAATAAAATACAAAATAGGGCTCCACCACTGATGTGGCTCAGTGGTGGAGTGCCCCTGGGTTCAATCCCCGGCACCTCCCACCCAAAGAAAATAGGCTTAATATTGGTCCCTAAGATACCTTAGCGCCTGTCTCCTCGGTTGCTGAGATGGAATGGAACCCCGTGTGAAGTCTCAAGCAGAGATGGGCGCTTGCCATCTGCCCTTCCCAGGAGCCTGGGAGCCACCCTGACCACCTCTGTCCATGGGTCCCTTGCTAGTAGAGAAGCAGGAGGGACTCAATCCACGTTCGGCCAGCTCTGGACAGCAAGTCCCCTGCCCCTTTGCCCAGGGACCTGCGACCCCAGCTGGGCCCACACAGGCCTGGGCTGTGCCACCAGCCATGGGGCCCCTGGAGTCCTGGCCCTGGCCTGCACTGTACGCTGCCCCCCGAGACCAGACCACGTGACACGGCAGGCAGAGGACCCCAGATTTTGGAATGGCCCTGCTGGCAGCCACGCCCCCGACCCCGCCCAGGACTAGTCCCCCCAGTGCGGGCTGCACGCTGCCACTCCTGGGGCTCCGTCCCACCCTGTGGAACCGGCAGGGTCCTCTGGCATCCATGTGCTGTGGGTCTCCACCTTCCCCCGAGAGCCCAGTGTGGCACCCATGCAGCCGCTGGGCCCAGGGAGGCGGAAAGGGCAGCAGGCTGTGGGGGCGGAGGCGGGCATGTGCCATCCTGCCTGCTGTGGGCGCGGAGGAGGGGGTGGCGACAGAGGAGGGTGTGAGGCCAGCACAGAGGGAAGTCTGTCTCTGCCGGGGGTGGCGGGGCGGGGGGAGCACCCCTTACATGGGCTTGAGCGGCGTGAGCGGCAGGGCCCTCCACTGGGGCTGTGCATGGGTGCACCCACATGGCTGTGCATTTGTGTGTGGGCAGCACTTGGACAGAAGGGTGGGAGCACGCCGTGGGTGCGTGTGTGATGCCCCCACCTCAGCGGGTGGGTCTGGGTTTAGGATTCAAACTGGCCTGGAGTTGATTCCCAGTTGAGCTCTTTACTTGCTGTGTGGTCTTGGCTGGGTCACTTGCCCTCTCTGAGCCTCATCTATGCATTACACAAGTATGCCCTAAGGTATTGCTATGTGCCAGGGCACATACGGCAGAGAGGGTCCAAGCCCTCCTGACACTGGAGGTCTCACCTCAGTTTCCCCATCTTTAAGCGGAGATGCCAGGGCACTGGGGCACTGGGTCAAGAGTCGGGTGAGATCTGTTTTCTTTCTCCTTCTGGAAACCTTGAGGGTGCAGGCCTTTCTTCCCAGGGACCCAGTTCTTGGCTGGTGGCAGCAGGGAGCAAGAGAGCCTTGCTCCACCCGTCCTCACTCTGTTCTACAGGCGGTGGTCCTGGAGGTGTGGGGGGTTGAGGTGGGGTCTTCAGCGTTCCAAGAGCCCTGGAGCTTCCCCAGCACTGGCCAGGGAGAGAGGGCAGGGGTGGGTCTGGAAGACAAAGATTCTCTGTGGCCCCCGCCAGCCACCCCGCACACGCCCGTGTGGGCTCAGGTGTGGGCTGTCAACTCCTCCAACAAGTTGGGACACCCTCCTCCCCAGGGCGGGGCTCCGGGGAGGGGGCGCCTGCCAACTTCCCACTGGGCTGCTGTTTACTCCCAAGCGATGAGCTGGCTCTTGGCTTCACGGCCTGCTCACCTGGCCAGGTGTGCTTGGACGGGCTGGCTGGCTTCTGCCTGGCTCCAGCCAGCGTCTGAGGCCCTGGGCCCGTGGGGTTGGCACCAGAAGGTGTGGCTGGAGGAGGGCGACTCCCGTCCCCCTTGGGAGCTGGCTGACCAAGTCCTGCCCTGGCCCACAGCAGCCCCTCTGAGTGGGAAGGCCTGTGGTTCCCCCTCAGGACAGCCGGGGACAGATAGGACCCTGCCTTGGAGAGAAGGGCTGTGAGCTGTCCTTCCGCAGCAGTAGGACGGATGGGGAACTAGAGGTGTCACTAGAGGTGACTGACATCTGTCATCTCAGAAGGCAGCTGGATAGGAAGAAGGCTGTGGCTAAAGCAGAGGGACTCAAGTTAGACCCCAGAGTCCTTGCAGCCCGGGATGGGTGCTGGTCAGAAGGGGAGCTCCCTGGGTGCTGTCACGGTCCCTCTGGGGCCTGCCCGTGGGGGGGGCCTGAGAGGCTGGGAAAGAGGCCGGAGAGGTGGGAGGGTGTCCCAGCGTGGGGCATGTGGGTTCTGCACCCACCACTCGTCCTCCCACACTGCAGAGAAAACAGGTTTGGGGGGCTGGGGTCTAGCTCAGTGGCAGAGCACTTGCCCAGCACGTGTGAGGCACTGGGTTCGATTCTCAGCACCACATAGAAATAAATAAAATTAAAAAATAAAATAAAACAGTTTTGGGGGTTAGAACTGCAGGGTGATCGTGAACCAGCCCCTTTCGCTGCCTCTTGCCTCCATCTCCCCCATTGCATCATGGGTAGATTGTATCTGCCTCTTGGGCTGCGTAAGACCAGAGTATCCACGGGCTGCTGGATGTTGTAGGACTTCAGGTGTGCCACTCGTCCCACACGGGTCTCCTCTACCTCTCTTTCCCCCTGTGGTACTCAGGACTGAACCCAGGTGCACTCAACCACTGAGCTGTATCCAAAGCTCTTTTTATTTTATTTTGAAACAGGGTCTCACTAAGGTGCTGAGGCTGGCCTCGAACTTGTGCTCCTCCCTCAGCCTCCCGAGCAGCTGGGATTACAGGTGTGTGTCACCTCGCCCGGCTTAGGGTCTCTTATTCTTGCCACCAGTGCTCTGAGGCAGGCACCCAGAGCCCGTTTTAGAGATGGGAAATGTGGACCTCCAGAGGACAGGGAGCTCTGGGTTGGCAGTTGCTGCCCGTGCTGTGGCCCTCGTCTTTCTCAGGGAGCAGGTTGCTGAGGCAAAGTCACCGACTGGTGGCAGGCAACAGTGACAGCTGGGTTCAGGGTTGCGGCTGCCTGCTCGGGGCAGTTCTTGCAATCTGGGCAGGGTGCTCTCTGCTGGTCGTCGGCCCGAGTTTCATTTCCTTAAGCAATGGGTCACGGCGCAGGCTCAGCCTCCACTGATAAGGCCGTGGGAACACAGGTGTCCAGGTCCCCAGGTGAGGCTCTGCTGACACTAGCCAACCCCAGCTCCCAGGTCGCCCGGCCCCTCAGCCTGCCTCAAAGGACACCTGCCCCCTGCTTGGCCCCTCTTCTGCCAGCTCCAGGCCTGGAGTGGTTCCCTGTGCCCCTGCCCAGCCGGCAGGCTCTGGGCCTCTACGGCCCAGGGCGACAGTGCTGGGGTGTCCAGCAGAGCCCGAGGTGCTCTTCCTCCCCAGCCAGTTCCAGCCACACTTCTGTTTCCTGTTCAGAGCCAGATGACAGGGTTGAGCGCGCGCCATCAGTCCCACCGTGTGCCCCAGGCTGGGAAGAGGAGGAGCCAGGCCCAGAGCCCCGCAGCCTGACTGCGCTGCCCCCGCCCCCCGTTTCCTTTCCTCCTTCCCCTCATCCCCTGAGCCTTCATCACACCTCTTCCTCTTCCCGCCTTCCAGCCCCCTGCTGATGTCTCAGCGTGGCCGGCCTCCTGTCTGGCCTGGACTTTACCCACCTGGCTCTGGCCTCCCAGCCTCCAGTCTGGCCCTTCAGCGGCCTCAACTGACGCCCTCCTGCACTGTGCTGCCTCCTCCAATGGCTCCCTTTTGGCCCCTGGTGGGTCTGACACTTAACTCCCTCTCTGGGGTCACTGGCCTGACTGGAGCTGTGGCTCCCTTGAAGGCTGCAGGGCCTTCTCCTCACGGCCAGTTAGCCTCCTAGCCCCAAGTCAGCTCTGCCTGCGGCGGGCAGGCAGGCCATGGCTCCAGGAGGCCTGGGGGACCCTGCCTTCTCGGAGGCAGGACAGCTCCTCAGGGGCTCAGCCCCTTTGCTTTGGCCACACAGGTGCCAGGACCCCAGGAGCCAAGCAGCCCTTGGGCAGGGCTGAGCCCCCCTCCCCACCTGGTTGCCCACCCTAATTCCCATGAGCCTGAGCCAATGAGTGGCAGGCATCCTGCCCGGCTCACCCCAGATGCCACGAGTGCCCACTGGCTCCGCTGCACTTCAGAGAGGCCACAGGTTAGGGAAGCAGCGAGCCAGACAGCCAGCCGCCCCCTCAGGCAGGTCTGGGGCACGGGGCCCCGGAGCCTCCTCCCAGCACCATCCGGGGGAAGGCCAGCCCTGGGCCACTTCCCCTCTCCAGCGGGGAGGCCTCCACCCTCTGCCCACCCCAGCAGGTTGTTTTCCGGGCACTGGTCCTGGCTCAGCCTCCAGGGAGGGCCAGTCACGTAGCCAAACTCGTTCCTCTTCTCCGCTGCCCAGGGTGCTGAGCGCAGCGGTTTCCTGCTGGGTAGAGCACAATGGAGCCTGCCCCAAGGGACCCGCCCTGGGGAGGCGCTGCACCAGCCATCTCAGAGCGCTGTGTGACCCAGGACAGGACCCACACCCTCTCTGAGCTTGAGTTTCCTTCATGAGAAGTGAGGGGGAAGACAGGTCAAGTGAGGCCACCCTCCAATAACAGTCACAGCAAACGTCCCGGAGCACTAAGTGTATGTGTGCCAGGCCCGGCAAACCCACAGCCCCACAGCCACCCGGCGGTGGAGACCTGAGGTCAACTTGCTTGGCCACAGCTGACTCTCCCTTTTTGGTCCAAAATCTCAGAGTTTCTCTGTAGTCTCCAGCTCAGCAAAATGCTCTCCCTGTCCCCACCCAGCAGCCCCCTGCCACCCAGCCTGGGCTGGGGCAGAAAAACAGGAGGAAGGGTCCCATGTGCAAACGAGATGGCAGGGCAGCTGAGCCCAGATGTTCAGGGTCTGCTGGTCCCAGATGGGGGAGGAAAAGGTTAGGGAGCTGCCGGGGAGGGACCCGCTGTGAGGAGGGTGGAGTCAAAGGAGAGGGTCCCAGAGGGAGCCAGCAGGGTGGCCCTACACACTGACAAGCCCCTGCCGGGGAGCCTCTGGGCTGTCCTGCCTCCCCGCCAGGCTCCCTGCCCGGCTCCCTGCCCGGCTCCCCTCCCCGCCGCCTGAACAGTCTGGCGCTTGTTGGATGGGGCTCTCTGAGCCAAAGTCGGGGACCCAGGGACTGAGCATGGTGGGAACCTCTCTGTGGGGGTTGGGGTGGGCCAACACTGCCACACAGGGACATTTCCCCAGACCCGCATGAGCAGCCCAGACCCCCGCACACCAGCACATCAAGGTCTGCAGAGTCATGTCCCCAGAAAAGAGGGTCCCCAAAAGAAGACCTTCTGGAGCACTGAGGAGGTTTCCACGTGAGAGCTGGGAGGCAGGAGAAAGTGTCCTTTTTTGGCCTCGAGGGCCCCCAGATGGGGAGGGGGAGGTGACCACTGTCCTCAGAGCCACATCTCCCTGCTCCTCATGTCCACTAGTAACATGCCTGGTGCCCTCCACCCCAGCCCTCCAGGATTGGAAGGCTCGCCCCGCTGCTGCCCAGCCCTGACCTCCATCCAGCCCCAGCTAGGCTTGGGAATGTCACCAAAGGTCCCCAGAGGCACCAGCCCCAGAAGAACCCCCACTTCCCCATCGCGGCCGCCACCTCCTAAAGTGGAGAGCTCCCCTCTGGCGCCCTGAGGCAGATGGGACTGGGAGTCCCAGCACGTGGCCCTCAGAGCCTCGGTTTCCCCGTCAGCACAGCAGTCCCCCAAAGAATCCCCACTCCCACGGCTGGTGGAGGGGTTCAGAGACCCGTAGGAAGCCCGCCCACCAGGGGCAGTGTCTGCCACCCGCCCCCATCCTGCTCCTGGGACTCCTGACGCCCATCTATGGTGGTCCCCCCATCTCCGTTAGGACCTGGCTGGCACCCACTTTCTCCTGCCCTCCTTGGCACCACCCCGTTGGCTTCTGTCCTCCCAGCAGGCCTCAAAGTCCCCCGAGGGGGGTCACATCCCCCAGGGGGGCTCAGGCTCCTTGCCAGACTTAGGGGATCAGGATCGCAGGGGAGGACCGCGGACAGGCTTGCTCAGCCAGCTGCCCAGTGACCCCAATGCCCACTGTCCCACCCTCCAGACAGGAGATCCCACCTCCAGGGCGCCCCTGGGACCCCTCTGCCAGTGCCTCTGACCTGCCCTGCTGCCCCCTCCACTCCTCTGCTGGCCCAGCTCTGGGGCTGAGAGGCTGGGCAAGGCAGGGCAGGGCAGGCCAGCTGGGCTCTGTTTGTTTTGGGGTTTTTTTCTGAGACTGGTTTCCTAAACAGAAGGCCCAGTAGCTGTGGGGACAGAGCCAGCTCCAGCCCCTAGTGACCCAAGGGGATCTCAGTAGAAGATGGTGGGGGGCGTTTACCGTCCTCCCAGAACCGGGCTGTCTTAGGGAGGCTTTCAAACCCTGCCACACAGGGGCTCCTTCCCCATTTTATAGAAGAGACTGAGGTTCAGAGAGGCCCCAGGGCACACAGCAGAGGAGGGGCTGGAGGGGTGACTCTGCAGGAGAGCCAGGCAGGGACAGCACCAGTGTGTGGCCACCCTCTCCTCCTTCAAACTCCCTCCCCAACCCCAGGACCACCCTTCCCACCTCCAGCTTGGGCTCCCCTCCCCCAAACCTCTCAGCCTGAGCCCCTCTCTGATATTAGGTGGCCTCATTCCCAGCCTTCCCAGGAGGCACGGTCCCTGGTGGCCTCGGCAATGACGTTTTAGGAGCTTGCAGGGTCAGGCCCTGTTCTGAGAGGAGTCACCCAGACCAGCTCTGTGATCCTCACAACAGTTCTGGGTGAGGGAAATCATTCTTCTTCTCATTTTGCAGGTGAGGCCCAGAGAGGTGAAGTCACTTGCCCAAGGCGGCAGAGCCAGTATTCAAAGACAGGCTGTGAGGCCCCAGAGCCCCGGGCCTGACCTCCTTGTGCTTCCTTCTGGTTTCCAGCCCAGACCTCTGACCTGAGCTTCAGGGGAGACATCTCCCCAGTTTCCTGTGGGCTCCCAGGGCAAGGGGTCACTATGCCCCATCTCACCCCCAGCTCGCTGAGTTTGCTCCACATCCCACTGCCCCATCACTTGATAGAGACACCTTGGGTCCCTGTCAGTCACAACTACGTCCCCACACCCAGTGATGTCCCCCCAGGGCCTTGCAAGGTGGATTCCTTCTCAGGATCCGGCCCAAGCTCCTCACCCACAGTGCCCTCTGCTGGTCAGACAAAACACAGTCCGGCCAGTGGCCCTGAGCCCATGCTTGATGGGATTTCCAGGTAATAACCCCCTAGGTTTATAGGGCTCCCTTTCTTCCACGGAGCTCAGAGCACTTTCCCATCTGTGATCTCCGTGGTCTGGGACCAGCCCCAGGAGTGTGGGTGGACCCAGCATTCATCTCCCCATTTTACAGAGAAAAACCAAGGCCTGGAGCGGGGTGGGGCGAGCCCCAGCCTGCAGCTGGCAGGTCTCACAGAGCCATTCATTGAACCCTCTCGGTTACAGATGGACACACGGAGACCCAGTGGGCACAGACTTGCCCACACGAGTCCTGGGCTAGAAACCCGGCCTCCTAAATACCATCGGGGGCTTTCCCATGACAGATCTACCTGCAGAGACATGGAAGAAGGGGAGGCCTGCTCATCACACGTGATGGGCTGTTGTCCCTTTGTAAAAGGAATGTACCTCCTGCCCCCGCCTTCCTCCAGGAGATGGCACTCACTGGTGACCACTGAGAGGCCAGGCGAAGGGATGACAGGAGGATAGGGCATCGGCCCAAACTGCAGATTCCAGCAGCGCCCTCAGCCCTGCCTGGTATGAACACCACTTGGGAGGAGCTCTGGGTCCGTCAGAGGGTCCAGCTGTGTGTGTGCCCACCCCCCACCCTGGCTGACCTGCCGAGAGTATTAAGGGTGAGCGGTGCAGCCAGGTGCGGTGGCGCATGCTTGCAATCCCAGCAACTCAGGAGGCTGAGGCAGGAGGATCTCGAGTTCAAAGCCAGCCTCAGCAACTTAGGGAGGCCCTAAGCAACTCAGTGAGACCCTGTCTCTACATAAAATACAAAATAGGGCTGGGGATGTGGCTCAGTGGTGGAGTGCCCCTGGGTTCAATCCCCAGTACCAAAAAAAAAAAAAAAAAAAAAACAGGTGGGCAGTGAGGAGAAACAACCAGTGTCACCCTAGGTCTCCATTCCTACCCCCAGGTCCCTCTCTGGCACCTCTCATGATTTGTGGGTTTATCTTATTCCACCAGCTTGTTAATGCCTGTCCCTCTGCCAGCCTCCAAGCCAGGCATTGGGAAACCTTTTCTATAAAAGGGGAGAGAGTAAATATTTTCAGCTTCGTGGTCACACCATCACCGCCACGACTCCTGTGTTATACATAGGGCAGAGCGGCCATGGACAGCAGGCGAACAAATGAGCACGGATGTGTTTAAATAAAACTTTATTTAAAAGTCAGGCAGTGGGCCATAGTTCACCAACACCAGCTTCAGTCTCCAAGAAGGAGGGACCGTACCTGCTGGTCTGGGCTGTATTCCATTGTTTGGACACCGGGCATCTTGCAGGTGTAGCTTCAGTCTGTATTTAGAGAAGGAAGGCGTGAGTGAGGGGCAAGACACACCTGAGGGTAGGACTGGAAGGACGGGTGTGTGTGCTGTGACCCGATGGGGGAGGGCTCGGCCTGGGCAAACATCGAGAGGCAGGAATAGGGAGCTGCCACCCGTCCTTAGGCCCAGGGTTACCAGGCTTGGAATCACCCACAGTCACCATAGAGGAGAATGCTGGAGTCTAAGAATGGCCCAGGGTGGCCGGTGGGGCTCCACCTCCTGGGGTTACTGGAGCCTACAGAGGGCCTCGGCCTCTAGGATGGTGCTTGGGGCTTCCATCAACCTGCAACTGCCCCTCAGGCTCCCACCAAGAGCCCCGCCTGGGTCAGCAGGGCTCTTCCCCTCTGCGGTCTCTGCAGGAGCTCAGTGTCTGTCCTAGTGCGGGGGACACCTCAGCACCTGTTTACTGGAAGGACAGGGCAGGGCTGGTCTCATTCTACTGTCCCCAGTGCTCAGGACAGGGCCTGGCAGAGGGGCTGTGTCTCCTCTGTCAGACTTGGGAGTTCCCTGAAACTCTGTCTCCCCCATCACACTGGGAACTTGCACTTCTGTCCCTTCATCTTGGGGACCACCCAGCCCATCAACTGGGAAGGACTCTGGCCTGCCATCTGACTCCAGCTAGAAGCCCCCAAGCCCAAGCCCAAAGCCGAGAGTGGGCATGTTCCAAGGTCAGCCTATGACTTTCTCAGGCTCCCTAGAAAGGGCCCAAGCCCAGGCCCCTGGGACCCTCAGACAGGCCAGGCCTGCAGAAGTAGCACCTGAGACTCCAGGGAGTCCACTGGCTCTGGGGTTCCAGTCCCAGGTGTGCTCCTAACATCTGGGCAGTGGGGGCAGCACCAGGAGGTGTCCAAGTTTAAGGGTGCTGGCCGTCTACATGGAGGCTTTAGGCCATTAGGAAGAGGCCTCCCTCCGGTGAACGTAGTGCCACCTTGCTTCTTCCTGGGGCAGCCACAGCCCTGGGACACCCTAGAACTCAGGGCATAGTGACCAGAGCCCCGGCAGGGTCCCCTGCCCTTGGCTGGGCACCACAGCCCTAGCCCTGGCTGGGTGCGAGTTGCCAGCGTGGTCCTTTCAGGGTCAGTGGCCCAGGAAGGAGAATTAAAACAGCTCTGAATGTCACTGTCTCAGGCTGCCCCATGGTGGCCACCCGCTGTATGACACAGGAGCTTGGCTCTGCCTCCGGACCTCCCTCCCGCCTGCAGAGACCCTGAGGCCCCTGAGTCTGGTCAGGAGCGCGCTGAAGCAGTCCTTGCTGGGACTGTGTTGTTTCCCTTGTGTGGTGCTGAGGACGGAACCCAGCCTCGTGCTTGCTGGGCGCGCTCTTTACCACCAAGCCACATCCCCAGCCCTGGGCCAGGCTTTTTAGGGATCTATCCTCCCAAGGCTGCCCCAGGGTAGGGGCTGGTCTCTCCCCGGAATCCCAGGGCCCAGCAGGGTGGCTGTGTCTCTTCCTTCAAACCTGGAGATCCCTAAAGGCTCTGTATCCTGCATCAGACTAACTTGACTTCCTCTCTGTCCCCCTCGTCCGGCTACCTAGTCCAGGTGGCTTCTGGGGGTGAAGGTGAAGACTAACTATCTGACCTGCAGGCCCAGCTGGCAGGCCTCCTGCCCCAGCTGGGAGCTGAGAGTGGGTAGATCCTGAGGCCAGCCCAGGGCCTTCTTTCTCAGGCATCCTGGATAGCACCCAAACTCTGGTCCCAGGACCCCAGGCAGGGCCAGGCCACCAGAAATACAGAGAAGCCTACTGAGAAAGCCCCACAGGCCCCATCCCCAGAGACAGGTCACGTCGTGGGGCTTCCTAGGGCTCTGTGACAGCCACGGCCCGACCCTAGGTTCCTCCCTCCTCCCTCCTCCAGACAGCTGCCTGAGCTGATCTCTGCCTGGGGGCCTCCACTCTGCGGGCCAAGTCCCACCATCCTTCAGCTATGGACTCCCATCTGTGCCACCACCCAGGACGTTCCCCCGAAGGCAGGTCAGGGCCTTCCTGCATCCTCAGGGGCTCTTCCCTAGGCACTTCCAGGGCTGTGGTTCTCGCATGCCGGTCAGCACTGGAAGGATGCCAGCCTTCTCCACCAGAACCGTAAACTCCAGTGAGCGGGCACCTGTCTGCCCCACTGGCACCAGACAGCACCTGGCACGTGGTGCTCAGGGAGCATTTGCTGCATGAATGAAGGGTGGAGCCAGGCTCGGCTGCAGCCACTTTCCCGATGGGGGCTGGGGCCAGTCCGTCAGCACACACTTCCCAAGCAGCTGCCATGGGTCGCTGCAGCCGCAGGGTCCAAACCCACCTCTGCCGGGCTCCCAGCTGCTCCTTCTGCTGTCACACTCTGCCTTTCCTAGGGGATGCCTGAGCCCCAGGAAGGCCAGCCTCTGTCCACAGCCTCACCCTCTCCTGCCAGCTCCCTACATATCATATGTGCCAGTGCCCCGATTGTCCCCAAATGTCTCTCCCTCCAAACCTTTGTGCACAGGGATCCCGCCAATATGGCACCAAACCTTCACAATCCAGGTGCAGGGTTACAGTTGCCTTGAAACTGTCCCCATGGCCCTTGGCAGAAGCGGCTCTCACACAGAGGGATGCGGTACTGGATGCGCTGACCCTGAGTTATTCACACACATGGTTCCCCAGAGTGTCCCCACACGCCCCAGCACGACCCAGGCAGCCAGTGGTCTGATTTGGTGCTGTGGGGCTCCTGCTAGTTAATCTTCTGGTCAAGGCCACTGCACCTCCTCTTCACGCTCCAGCACCCAGAGCAGCCGGACCTCAGGGCTGGAGAATGTCCGCTGCTGAATGGGAGCAAGTGGGGCAGCCCGCAGGAGGGGGCCTCCCCTGGATCCCCAGACCATGACAGGAGATGGGATGAGGTGTGAAGGGCATGGCCTGGCATTCCCTCCCAGGAGTGAGCATAGTGGGCAGGGCCCTGGGTGGGCAGTGGAAGGTCGCAGGGCAGATGGACTGTGGGCTGAGCTGGAAGGACAGCCTGCCCCCGGGAGGACGCCACGTCTCGGAGCTGTCTGGACTTCGTTGGCTTCAGCAGAATTCCAAGGACTGGGAAGGTGAATGTGAACGTGCAAGGAAAAGCTCCCCATCCCCCACGTGGCCCAGTCTCAGGCTGATACCTATGGGGGAGGGGTGCTGGCAGGCAGGAGCCCTGGGTTCTAGTCCCCGTTCAGCCATTGATTGGCTGTGTGACCTTGGGCAAACCCCTGACCCTCTCTGACAGCCAGACTGAACGATGAGACGACTGAGCCGGCATGGAACTGACGGGCTTGAAATTGGACCCTGGGGCAGCCAGAGGGAAAGCGGAAGCACCCAGCCCACCCGGCTGGAGCTTGGAGGTGGTAAGCCAGGGACCCTGGGGAGGGTCTCTTCTCATCTCACCTTCTGGTCCCTGTCTCAGACTGAAGGACCCCAGGAAACCCCTCCCTGGGAGGCAACTGTCCTCTCTGCAGGGGTCCCTCTGTCCCCTCTGCCCCAGAGCTGTCAGACTGCCAGCTGGGAGCAGCAGCTGTGTCCAGTGTCCTGCGTCATGGTGAGTCAGAGCTGTTCTCCACGCCAGATCCAGTCACTCTGCTCCAGGAATAAGGACACTTCTGCCTCCTCCATCCTGGGACCCAGAGCCTGGCCACAGGCAGAGCCACTTTCCCTTCTCCACACAAGGGCAGAAATACCCCTTGCAGTGTGCAAGTCACCTGGGCACCCAGGTGTGACAAGACTGTCCCTTCTGCGCCACCTCAAAGGGCAGAGTGTGGGGGCTCCAAGCACTTGTGCCTGAATGGGACACTTGCTCATGGACAGAGTGCTTGTCTTGTTCACACGGGCACGCACCTTCCTACACCACGGAATGGAGAAAGTCAGGCCTCCGGGTGGGTGTAGGGAGGTGTGGCGAGATAATCAGGCCCTTGCTGCTGTCAGTACAGAGTCCTCCCGTCACCCAAGGATCCCAAAATCCAAGGATGCTCTCGAACCTTGTGTGACACATGTAGTATTTCCGTGTGTGTCCTCCACACAGCCTCCATCCATCTCGAGATCACTGATGACTCCTCAGGCAATACAAATGCTCCGAGAAGAGTTGTTAGACTATTGATCAGGGAATGACAACAAGGGAAAACATCTGTATACAGTAGAGATGCAATTTTTGGTTTTGGATATTTTCCAGTTTGCTGTTGTTTGAATCCACAACGATGCAGAACCCGTGGATTCTGAGGGCTGGCTGTATTATTATCATTTTCTTTTTTTTAGCCTTGAGTACCTTCTATATGTTATTCTGTGGGCATTACTTCACTAGCCCTTAAAGCTATCCCATGAGATGAGGTTTTCTTCTGTGTGTGTGTTGCGGGGGGGGGTCCTGGGGATTTAACATGAGGGTGCTGGACTACTCAGCAATATCCACAGGCCTTTGTCTTTTCCTTTTTTATTTTGAGATGAGGTCTCACTAAGAGGCTGAGATCGGCCTCCAACTTGGGATCTTCCTGCCTCAGCCTCCTACATTGATGGAAATACAGGCATGGGACACTGTGCCCTTCATGAAGTGAGATTCTAAACCCCCAGTTAATGGATGGAAAAACTGAGGAGCCGAGTTCGCATTCATGCCAGGTCTACTAACACCAGGGCCAGACACAGAACCACTCTCCACCCAGACTTCCCCTGGCAGAGGGAACCCAGTCTAGAGAAAGGGAACAAGGTCAGCGCGCACCCCAATCGTAGCCCAACTGTCCAGGAGGACCCAGGCAACTCTGCTCCAGCCCTGCAGTCCCACCCCGGGGCCCCTGCAGGTCTGTCTCCAGCGAACCCACCCGCCTAGCCTGGAAACACACAAGGTCAGCTCCCTGCGGGGTATACAGGTAGGTGCAAGTGGCGCCAGATGGAGTAGGTGAAAGCCGAGTCTCAGCCACTGAGGCGCTGATTGCCTGACTGCCGTGGGCTAAGGGCTCTCCAGTCGCCCACCCCAGGGGCCAGTGCATGTGTGTGTGAAAATGTGTGCAAGTGTGACTGTGCACAAGCACAAGGATGTGTGTGGGGGGGGGGGACGTGCAGGCGGAGCGCGTTCTTGCGTAGGGGAGTGTGAATGAAGGTGCATGTGACCAGATCCTCCACCGCTCCTGCAGAGGCCGCCCAGGGTGCAGACCGGGACTTGCGCCTCCGTTACTCTGCCCTACATAAGCCCGGAGCGGCAGCAGCCTTCTTCCGCCAGAGCCCTTGTCCAGCCGCGAGGTCCCCGTGCCCGCTCCTGCCCTCCGCACCCCGCCCTGGCCCCGCGACCCCCGCGGAGGCGCTGGGTGGACAGGCAGCCGCTCCCGCCCAGGGCTCCCGGCCAGGCGCGTGACTGCCGGCAGCCGCGGGGTCTTGCTCTGCAAGGCGCCAGGAAGGGAACGCGTTCTTGTGCGCAGCTCTGGGAGCCTGGTCACTGTCGCTAAATCAGTGTCGCTCACTCGAGCCCCCGCGCCGGACACCTGCCCGCCCCGCGCCCCCTCCCCTGACCTTCAGCGGCCGCCCCCGGGCGGAGCGGCGGGCCCGCGGCCCCAGGTGCTGCTCGGCGGCCGCCGACCGGGTCCCCCGCCGGGGCGGCGGCGGCAGGTGCGCGGTGGGGGCGGGGCCCCCCGCCGCCCCC
>JAJEJO010003074.1:310451-345096 GCA_020662805.1 Glaucomys volans | reverse complement strand
GAGGCGAGCGGGACGCAGCGGCGGCGGCGGGGACGACCCGGCGGGAGCGGAGCCCGCGCCCCTGCCCGCCGCGCCCCGCCCGGCCAGCGCCGCGCACCCCCGGCCGCGGAGACATGAGCGCCCCGCGGCCCGACGCACCCGAGGCGCAGCGGCCCGGCCCCGAGGCCCCGTGATGGGCTCCTGCGTGTCGCGAGGTGAGGGGCGGCGGCCGGGGGCGGGGGAGTGGGGACCCGCGCGCAGCCTGGGCCCCTCGAGGGAACCCTGGGGCGGGGCCCGCCCTTCACGGACCAGCCGCACCCCGGGCGGACGCGGTGCCCCAAGGGGACAGGATTCGCGAGGGTGGGGGCGGCGCGGGGAGAGCGCGAGGAGGTCACCGCATCCCGGGCCCCACTTCGCACCTGGCAGGTGGCGCGAAGCAGGGTCCCCGCGCCACGCTTTCCTCTCGGCAGCCACACACCCCCTGCGGCTGCCTGGAAGGGGAGGGAGGCTTCTGGTTCCTCCGACTCCTCTTTAGGGACTTCAGGGCACCTGGAGAACTAGCACACCCTCTCTCCGGTCCCCAGACTCAGGCCTTTTTGCCCACCCATCCCAGCCTCTTCCTCCCTCCCCTTGCCCCTGTCCCTGAACGCCATTGGCGGGAAGGGTTAATGGTGATGAACAGGTTATAAAGACGGTCCCCTCCCCCACCCTCATCCCTAACTCCTGGTTCCTGCCCCCATCCTTGGTCAGGGGACACGAGGGAACAGAGGACAGTTGATATTCTTGTAACTGCTGGGCCTTTCTCTGGTCTCTGCCATGACACCCTGACTCTCCCCAGAGTGGTGCCAGGGATTCAGAGTGACCTGCCCTCATCTGGGGGCCTGCCTGTCCTTGAGGTATAGGGTCATACACAGAGACTGAGGGCAGGTTGGCTTGGGAGTCTGCCTTCCCAACAAGCTGCTGAGCAAGGTTTCAGGAAAGAGGCTGGGCGGGGCTCTCCTGTACCTAGACCCTCCACCCCAGAGTGGGACAGGGGCGGGGCGCCAGCATGGGGGTGTCTTTGGCCTTGTCTCAAGCTCTGCAGGCTGAGGCCACACCCACTGACTCCAATCACAAGTCCTATGTGTGTGGGGGCTACCACCCCACCTGTCATCCCAGTGGCTTATTCAGGTGCTTGGGGGAGGGGCTGGGCAGGCCCTGGAGGGGACCCTCAACATCTGGGGAGGTTAAGGAAGGAGCACAATACCCCTTCTCCATCCTTGGGACTCTAGGGGCTCTGCTCTCTAGTTCACGGGGCAGGATGTCTCTCCACGATGTCAGAGGTGGGATCACAAGTGGGAGAGAGGAAGGAGCAGCTGGCTGTGTGGAGTTCAGTGACCCTTCTCTATACTGATGCCACCTACACTGTGGCAGGCACTGTAGGGACGCCCAGCGAGGAACCCAGAAGACCACCTGTTCTGTGAGGCCAGTGGCCGAGGGGGAGGGAAGGCGGCTATCAGAGCAGAGTTGAAGGTTCTCTCAGAGTCACAGGCTCTCAGCATCCCATGTCCCCAAGGTGTCTGACCATTTCCAACGCGATCAGCTCTAGGTGGTGGGGATCTGGGTACTTCCTCGGCGGCTGTGCTTCTTCTCCATGACTTGGCCATCCTGTGCCAGGTGCCATGGACACCCAGCTGCAGATGAACTCATCTGTGGGCTGAAGACCCTCTGAGCAGAGGCCAGGCAGGAAGAGATGTCTGTCAAGGACAGCCCGAGTGCCCTGACAGCACCCGATGCTCCCCCACAGCACCCTGCCAGGGTTGTTTGAGGTCACACTGGCCGAGGTACACCCCTGCACTCTTCCTTTTGCATCACGGGCTTCCCGAATGCCACCCAGATCTACTTGTGTATTCCGACCTTGTCCCTCTCCTGATGGAACTTGGCCACTTAAGAGTCTCGATATACCCAGGCAAGTTGGATGGAGAAGGGGAACTAGAGAGACAGAGGGGGACCAGTGTTCCAAAGCCACTGGATGGAGGCCACCCCTCCTTCGATTGCCTGAGTGCTTACAGCTTACTGGGTATTAGTCTGAAAATTTTAGGAACAAAATTATATACCACCATAGTCCCCATTTTACAAGTGGGAAAACTGAGGCAGAAGGCAGTTGAATGGCTTGCCCAGGGTCACGTAAGTAGGACACAGCAAAGCCAGCCCCCTGGCACTCTGACTCCAGAGCCTGGGTCCTGAGTCTTGGCATCTTCCAGCTCTCTCGGCCCCCTGCTGGCACCTGTCCCGCTCCCCTTGAGCTGCAGGCTCTTGTGGGTTCCCAAGCGCCCCCAGCGGGTCTCCACATCGGCACCAGTTGTTAAGAACAACTCCTAAGTGCCAAGGTCAGAAGCATAGCCTGAAGTGGAGGCCAGGGACCATGAACCTCGTACTGATGGCCACAGCAAGTCTGGCATCCGCACCCAGTGGGGCTGCCCAGGCCCAGGCCACACCTGAGAGAGCCATGCCATGGGCTGTTGGTTCTGCATCCTGGCCGGGCCACTAGGAGAGCCAGCCTGCTGGGCTCGAGTCCCTGCCACTCACTAGCTCTGTGACCCCAGCAAGTGACTTAACCTTGTGTGTGCAGCTCAGGGTTCTCATCTCTAAACTGGAAATGCAGCAGTGTTGTCATAGATTGCTGGGGACATGTAGTGGCTTAATTCACCAGGACCTGCCACGTGGTCAGCGCTCACAAGCATTAGCTGTTACTCCCATTTTTAATTTGTAGGAGCAGCCTGTGTGGACAGCCAGCCCAGATCTCCCTGGTGGGGCAGGGGAGCCATAGTGACAGGGCTCCAGCCCGCCTCCCCAGGAAGGGAAGTGGCAGGGCTGGCACTCGAGGTACCGAGGACAGTGCAGAAGTGATTGGGATCAGATTAAGGCAACAAACGCTGTTTCCAAGAGCTATTTTGTGTTCCTTATCTATTTTTAAGCTACCGTTTGTTGGGAGTGTCTCCTGAGCCGGGCTGAGCCTTTGCTCTCCTGACCTAGTTAGTTCTTCTTCAACCCCGGGAGGGGGAAGTGGGGCTCAGAGATGGGCAGAGCCTTACCTCGGGTCACCCAGCCAAGGCATGGAGAGACAGATTCGAACCCAGGCTGGGGAGTGGAGCGGGGAGCCCCTGCTGTCTGCTTTCTCGTGTCCCCCCATAGACAGGTGCTTGGTGCTTGACCAATGCTTAAAATCAACCTTCTGGAATAATTCTGCTGCCAGCACCAGTAGCAGACTGCCCACCCCATGCCCTTGGCCCTGTGACCTTCTCCCTCCTCCAGACCAAGTGGTCAACCTCCTCATCCCACCCTGCAGGTCACCAATACAGTGGACACCAAGAGGCTGTGAGAGCAGCAATGAGGGAATGAGGATCTTCTGGAAGGTCAAACATCCACATGTCTAAGAGAAAGCACAGGCTCTCCAGGGGCCACCCAGAGCCACCCCAAACCCACAGTCCCCAATCCCTGTCTTGAGGGCCCTAGCATTGCTAGTGAGCAGCCTGGTACTGGGCACTGTGGGGAGAGTGAGGAGAGGACAGAGGGGACCTTGCCCCATAGGAGCTTAGTCTGATGAGAGCGACAGAGCCTTG
Organism: Glaucomys volans; assembly: GCA_020662805.1. NCBI lineage: Eukaryota > Metazoa > Chordata > Mammalia > Rodentia > Sciuridae > Glaucomys > Glaucomys volans. Next base: position 341,515 of record JAJEJO010003074.1, on the reverse strand, counting down.
CCTTTGGGGTCTCCTGATGGGGGAGGCGACACACACACACACACACACACACACAGGCCTGGACAAGTGGCTGAGGCCCCTCCTGGAGATCAGCACTGCTTAGTGGCTGGAGCACATGCTTTGGAGTTTCACACTGACCTAGGTTTGAACCCCCTGTCACTTGCCATCTGGTAACCTCACATAAGGAACTGAGCCTTCCTGAGCCTCAGTTTCCCCATCTGTGAAGTGGGCACCCTGGTGCCTGCTTTGAAGGGTAGTTGTGAAGATTGAATGAGAGGTGACAGGGATGGCCTAGGACAGCACCTGGCACAGAGAGTCATCTACAGTGACCTGCTGCCAGACCTGGCCGTGAGGGCCACTGGCGAGGGAGGTGCCAGATACAGGAGGCCCAGCTGCCCCCAGGAGGCGAGGCCAGAGCAGGGTGTTCCAGGAGGCTGGCACCGGCTGGCAGAGGACCTGGGAAGGAGCTGGCTGTGTGCAGGTCATGGCCCCCCGAGCTTCTTTGAGCTGAACCAACCCAAGGATGTAGCTACCATTGTGGCCCAGGTGACTTGTAAACAAATGTCCCAGGGAGCAGAGGACACTCAGTCCACTTGAGACCCAGCACCTGCCCAGCTCTGTGACCTGCTCCCCAGCAGGCGGTGACTCACCAGGCAGAGGCCAGGGATGCCACAGCCTGGGACAGGACTAGACAGGTGGCTTGTGGGGATCTGTCCCATGGTCCAGGAGACCCCGCGGCAGAGGGACGGAGCAGCCACCATGAGGGATCGCTTGCTGCAGCCCACAGATGAGAAGCCGAGGTGCCCACCAGGGGCTGGCAGGGACAGCGGGGACTGAGGCCCCGGGCAGACCCTGGGAGTGTGCACCCAGCCGTGGGCCACAGGTGCCCTGGGAGCTTCGAAGACAAGCCAGTGTCTACCATGAACCTTGTACTGATGCCCACAGCAAGTCTGGCGAGTGGCCAGACTTGGGAGTGGCCTTGTGAGGGGCTTTGGGCCCAGGTCACTGTTCATGCCCTCGCTGGGCTGCTAGGGTTGAGCATGGGCGCCCTGCATCCTCCTGGGGTGCAGAGCCCTGGGAGACTCTAGGAGCAGATAGCAACCACAGAGACTGATGGGCTGGGACACAGAGCCCCAAAGACCAGCCCCAGGCACTGGGGGACTCTGAGGCAGATGAGGGGAGCCCACGGGGTCGGGCTGTGCTGCAGACTCCCCAGGGAACAAGCAGAGAAGGCCCTGAAAGAGCTTTGCAGCAGGAGGGGTTTAGGTGAAACCTCAGGATAACTGTCCGGGTGGTTAGACTGGAGTCTGATGGAGGACCTCGGCAGGAAGGCGGAAGCACCCTGGCTAAGGAGAGGGGAAGCTCTGGTTGAAGGCAGAGAGAGAGCGGAAACATCTGGACGCTGCCCCTCTCCTTGAAGGATCAAGATGGCCCTCCACGTTGCTGTGGTAACCAGAGGCCTGTCACTCCTGTGGCAGGGGGCAGGAGTGGGAGAAAGCAGGTCCTCAAAAGGGCCTCAGACCTTGAGGTCAGGGGATGACCCAAAGCCCCCTGGGGAAGGGAGGTAGCCATAGAAGCAGGAGCCCCGTCCCTCGGGCTGCCCCACCCCCACCCCACATGGAACTCTGTGTTTTTCCAGTTGCTCGTGGCAGTGACGTGGCCCGGTCCCAGCTGGGCTAAGAGCAGCCTGTGATTTCACCCTAGGCTGGTTCATTACCTGACGTCTCCATGGCAACCAGCCTGTGACATCACGGGCCATAGTCCTCTGGGGGAGAAAGTGACTTTTGCAGAGGCACCTGCACCCCAACTGAGGTGGGGACGGGCAGGCTGGGGAGGGGCTGGGAACCAGGAGTCCCAAGGCCACCGCCAACCATGGCACAGGCGTGACCTTGTTCAAGTCACGTTTCTGCCAGGCCTGGCGTCACCGCCAACCTGCTCTGAGCTGGCTCCCCTTTCCGCCGGCCGCACCTCTGCTTTGCAGCTGGAGAACAGCTGGACAGCTTCAGGGGACAGCCAGGGGCCCTGGACATATCTAGCTCCTCTCCACGTTCCCAGGGACAGCCCGTAGCCATGCCACCCCAACTTGCAATAACACGCAGTCTCCCCGCTTACATGTGACTACTTTCAAAGTTTTGACTGGACTCATAGGAACGACTACATTTTATACTTTGCCGTTTTTTTTTTTTTTTTTTTGGTACCAGCGATTGAACCCAGGGGCACTTAACCACTGAGCCAGCCCTTTATTCTATTTTATTTAGAGTCAGGGTCTCACTGAGTTGCTAAGTGCCTCGCTAATCTGCTGAGGCTGGCTTTGAACTCTCGATCCTCCCACCCCAGCCTCCCCACTTGCTGGGATTACAGGCGTGCGCCACTTCGCCCAGCTGTGTTCTGCATTTTGACCCATGGTACCCACCATGAAAATTCTTGCTACAGGTGTGTACACACGCATACACACGTCCACGTAATTCCAACAAAAACTTCAAGAAATAAACTTAAGCCAACTCCACCCTAGACTCATTTCGTCTCTCCTCTAGTCAATTCTGTTTTTTAAAAATAGACCTAGCCCAGTGGGCGTGGTGGCTCCCACCTGTAATGCAACTCAGAGGCTGAGGCAGGAAGATCACAAGTTCAAGGGCAGTCTGGACAACTTAGCAAGACCCTGTCTCAAAATAAAAACATAAAAAAATTAAAATGGACTGGGGATGTAGTTCAGTGGTAGAGCATCCCTGGGTTCAATCCCCAGCACTGCGAAAAAATAAAAAATAAAAATAATATATATGTAGACATATATAGACAGTGGCGTGCATGGTGTACTGAAGGATGCCTCCCTGCCCCCCAGAACACTGTCTTTGTCCAGATAGAGACTCTGAAGCCCAGAAAGGGTGACAACCAGCTGGGAGTCACACAGCCAGAATTGGGGACAAAGAGCAAGCTGAACTGGGCGCTGTGGTGTGTGCTCAGCTCACAGGATCCTGTGTTGCTCTCTCTGCCCTGATCTCACTATGCCTCAGTCATGGGAAGTGGGGGGCAGTTAGCCTTGACCCTGCCCTGGCTTCCCTTTTCCCTTCCCCAGCCCCTGCCAGCCTGGCTCCCACCCCTCTGCCTTGCCCGCGTGCAGGGCGGGTCTCAGTCCTCTCTTCTGCATACTAAGCCAGTGCAGTGTGGATGACAACATTCATCTGGTGTCACCTCTGTGCTCACCTCCCCGCTCCCACGGCTGGCCACACTCTGCTCTGCAGGCCCCCTCCCAGTATGAGGATCCCTCCCTCCACTGATGTGCTGGGGTCTGGCAGGAGGGAGGGACAGGAGAGGAAGGGCCCGATGCTTTGGTTTACCTGGGACTCTAATGGTTTCTCTTGACTAATGCTGGCTGGCTGTTCCCACCTTCTTCCTTAAAAGAAGTATTTATTGAGTACCTACTGTGTGCCATACCCTATGGCAGGTGCTGAGCTGACAAGGTGAATGAGATGGATGGAGTCCAGGCCTCACAGAGCTTGTGTTCTGGTGAGAGCATGAAGGAGTTGCTGGAAACATGCAAGATACAGCGTGCTGGGTATAAGGTGGAGCGAGACAGGCAGAAAGGATGGAAGAGCAAGTGTCGTGTCAATTAAGATGTTGGGGGATTTGAACAGAGACCCGAATGGAACAAGAGAGTGAACCTGCAGTCATCTGGGAGGAGAGTTCCAGAGGGAGGGAGGGGAGAGCCAGTGCAAAGGCCCTGAGGCAGTGGCATGCTGGGCCTGACTCCGGAAAGCTCATGATCATCAGCAGAATGGTCAGTGTGGCCAGAGTGGAGAAGGGAGGCAGTGGGACGTGAAGTGGGACAGGGTCCTCTAGATTGCATGGGTGAGTCCTTCAGGAGATGTTTGGGAGTGGGGCTTTCTCACTACAGGGCCCTGTCGTAGCAGATCTGCTCTGGTTAGACCTCCTTCTTTCCTACCAACTACCCCATCCTCCTGTCTCCAGCCTCCAGCCTCTTGGGCTGGGGCCCCTTGCACGGCAAGCAGCCCTCTTAGGGGATTCCAGCAGGACTCAGGGTACTTCCTCATTGTCTGCTGACCCTTGAAAAACTCCGGTCCTGACCATGCGGGGGAGGGAGGGCCAGCTGGCTGCCCGCTGCCTGCCCTGCCCTGGCCCACCCCGCCCAGCCTGCCACAGCCTCTGGTGGTCATGGAGACATCCGGTGGGGTCTCCCTCTGCAGGCATCTTCTGGGACCCCCTCTCTTCTGGCACGTGGGTGAAATGGGCAGTCTCGGTGGGCAGCTGGGGTGGCAGTCTATTGCGGCACCTCAGAGAAGGTGTCTGCTCCCCCACCCCTGTTGAGGGTGGCTTTCTTCAAAACATGGGGTCCCCAGGGCCTCTCTGTTTCCAGTTGGGATGCTGCTAGGCAATTCCTGAAGAACAAAATCAGCCTCCCTTGACTGCCCATTTTACAGATGAGGAAACAGAGATCAGGGAGGTAAAGTCACTCATTATAGTCCCATGACAGTGAAGGGCAGGCTGGACTGACTGGTTCGGGGCAGTTCCTCAGAAGCAGACCCTGAAATGAGAATTTGGGAGCTGCTGATGTATGAAGGACGCCTTCCAGAGGAGCCTGGGAGGAGGAGGGAGAGGAGGAGGGGGAGCAGGAGGCGTGGTCTCAGGCCATCCTGCAGGGGGCGCTGGAGAGTCAGTAAAGCAGAATTTCCTGATGGCAGAGGAAGGAGCTGGGGTCCTGCCACTGCTGGTCATTGGCTATGGCCACACAGGGAGGGGGGCCATAAATCCCCAGGAGCAGTCACGAGCTGTATCACAACCTTTTGGTCAAAGCCAGATGGCTTATGTATTGGTGGTCCCAGAAGATAACGGAGCTGAAAAATTAAATCTCCTTGTAATATCAGAACATCCCCCATTTAAGCCCAGCACATTGCCCGTGTGTGTGTGTGTGTGTGTGTGTGTGTGTGTGTGTGTGAACAAACTAACCTAGGCCATAGTATGAAAATACAGCAATACAGTAACTATATGTAGCGCACAATCCTTGATGGTAGTAATAGACGATGATGTCACTGGCTTATGCATTTACTAGACTAACTTTGTATCTTTTGGGGGGAATTGAACCCAGGACTTTGTTCATGCTAAGCGTGCCTCTACGCTGAGCTCCACCCCAGTCCCACATCCTTGTTCTGGAGTGTGCTCCTACGTTTTCTCTTCTTTTTTAAGCAGTGCTGGGGATGGGACCCAGGACTCTACTTACGCTGGGCAAGCACCGCACCGCTGCTGTCCATCGCCAGCTACTTCTTTCTTTTTTTTTTTTTGAACCGGGGATTGAACTCAGGGACACTCAGCCACTGAACCACATCCCCAGCCCTATTTTGTATTTTATTTAGAGACAGGGTCTCACTGAGTTGCTCAGGGCCTCGCTAAGTTGCTGAGGCTGGCTTTGAACTCGTGATCCTCCTGCCTCAGCCTCCTGAGTCGCTTGGATTACAGGCATGCCACCACGCCCGGCTTGCCAGCTACTTCTTAAAGAAGAGTTAACTGAGAAGCTGTCTTGGGAAGGTCCTTCGTCATCCAGAAGACGGCAGCTCCATGCATGTTACTGTCCCTGAGGACCCCCTATTGGGAGAGGATGATCCTGACCCTCTGTAGGCCTGGGCACATGTGTGTGTTTGTGTCTTAGGGTTTTTTGTTTATGGTACTGGGGACAAAACCCAGGGCCTGAGCGTGCTAACCTATCACTGAGTCACCCCCCAGCCCCGTGCCTTAGTTTAGTTTTGTTTTGGTTTTGGATTTTTTGCAGTGCTGGGGATTGCAGCCACGCTGGGCAAGTACCCTACCACAGAGCTACATCCCCAGCCTTTTTTATTGTTTTATTTTGAGACAGGGTCTTGCTATATTGCTGAGGCTGGCCTGGAACTTGCCACCTCCTTTCTCAGTCTCCAGAGTGACTGGGGTTGTTTATAAATTTAGTGCAGCTAAGCATGCTCAGTGCATAAAGGCTACGGTAGTGCACAGTAGTGTCTTTGACCTTCACAAGCACTTACTGACTCCCGGGCAGCCGCCAGTCCTGCAAGCTCCGTGCATGGCAAGTGCGCGATGCACGTGTGCCGCTTTTTGCCTTTGATGCCCTATTCCTGCTGCACTTTTTCTGACATCAGGTATGTTTGGCACAGGACGCCTAGCACTGTGCCGCCATTGCCTACAGCCTTAGGTGCAGTAACACGCCATGCAGATGTGCACCCAGAGCAGTCGGCTGCACCAGAGGGAGGCGTGCAGCTGTGCCCCTGAGGATGGTGCAGCATGTTCACAGGGTGGCGAAATCACTTAGCAATGCTTTTCTCAGAACATATCCCCGCCCTGAAGGGACGCACAGCTGGGTTTTGCATTCCACTAGCCAAGGGGCAGCCTTCCTACAGAGGTAGAGATGCTGCCCACTGGGAGGAAAGCCCACAAACGGGAGGGGATCCAGAGACACGGGGCAGAACACCCACATTGTCCCCAACCCCAGTCACCTGCCTGGCCTGGGCTGTAACTGCCCTGCACTTCTGGATGGAGGGAGGACTGAGAGGGTCATCCCAGAAGCCACAGTGAGGACAGGGATGGGTGAATCTGGAGTAGACACAGGCTGGAGAACCCACAGGACTTGTGCATTTTCTGGATGACATTGAGGGAGAACAGGAAAGGCAGGACTGAGGAAATCCACCAGAAGGTCAGAAATTCCGACTAGAGCCCAAATGAGGAGTCAGGGCTGGGGACCTGAGTGGGCACACCATTTTGGGGAGTGTGATATTTGAACCATATTGATTCTTCCAATCCATGAACATGGTATATCTATCTTTCCTTTTTGTATGTGTCCTCTTTACTTTTTCCTCCAATATGTTGTAATTTTCAACATACATTGGTTAAATTTATTCCTAAGCATTTTATTTATTATTTTTTGTGGCTGCTATGAATGAGATGTTTTCTTTCTCAGCAAGTTTATTATTGGTGTATAAAAAAACTACTAATTTTTATGTGTGGATTTTGCATCCTGCAGTCTTACTGAATTGATCATTTCAATCATTTTTTGGTGGAGTTTTAGGTTTTTCTCTGTATAAAAGCATACCATCTGCAAGCAAAGATAATTTGACTTCCTCTTTTCCTCCTCAGATGCCCTTTATTTCTTGCTTCTGCCTTCGTTATTGCTCTGTCTAGGGCTGGGCTTTTCTAAGTGTCTCCTCTCCTTCCGATTTCCAGATCTGTTCACAAGTGCCCACAAAGACTGCCCCCTGCCCCAGGGCACGGAGCCCCAGAACCCAGACCTGCCCTCCAGACACCCATCCATCATTGCTCCAGGACATGTCACTGGCAAGGTAACTGGTCACTCATCATCCCCCTCCTCCGGCCTGTTCTCTGGTTCCTAGACTGACCCCTCAGATCCCCACAGGGAGCAGAAACCATTCCAAGCTCCCTCCTTCCCTGCCCAACTCAACTCCTCCCTGTGGCATTGGGGCCCTTCCCTTGAGGTTTGCTGTTCAGCCCAGTGAGGGTCTGGATTGACCTGGGTATCCAGGGACTGGGCCAGGCCTGTTTAGAAAAGTCATTCCTTGAAGGTCTTCTCACCCAGATTAACGCAGCCTTGCAGACAGCAGGGCTGTACCACCTTCTCAAGAATAAAAGAATGGAATTCTCAGTGCAGGGAGATAAGGAAGATGGTAGGGAACCCAGATCCTGGTGCATGATTTCCATCCTGCCGCACGGATTGTGGCTTGAACTCCCAATTGACACAGCTATTTTTTTTTTCTTGAGCACCTACTGCATGCAGAGTGCTGTGGTAGGTACTTAATGCCATGTCACTTAAGCTTCACCACAACCTCAGGGGTGAATTTAGACAGCCACCCTTCCACGGAGGAAAAGGTGCTGGGTGCAGTGGTGCAGGCCTGTGATCCCAGTGGCTCAGGAGGCTGAGGCAGGAGGATTGAGAGTTCAAAGCCAGCCTCAGCCAAAAGCCAGGCACAAAGCAACTCAGTGAGACCCTGTCTCTAAATAAAGTACAAAATAGGGCTGTGGATGTGGCTCAGTGGTCCAGTGACCCTGAGTTCAATCCCCAGTACCCACCCCCCAAAAAAGGAGGTTCTGAAGGTCAAGTCGCTGGCCCACAGATGCCCAGCTAGAAATGGCAAAGTGGAAATCCACACCTGGGTCAGATCTCTTGCCTGTACCCGCTGCCTCTCCTCCCAGTGCTATGTGACTCTCCTCCTTTCTCTGCTGCCAGGGGACACCAGGGTGTGACCCATGAGTGGGCAGACCTGACCTCATGGAGCACCACAGGCTGACCCACACCTCCCCTGGGAGCCAGGGCTCAGCCATCTGCTGGCAGGGCGTGCCGGGCCCTGCCTGACCCTCTTTCTCCTTTTGCTTTAGGACAAACAGATGGATTTCTGTTGGGATCCTTGGCAGGTCAGTGCACTTGCTGTCCCCAGCTTAGCCAGCCACAGCTGACATCTTGTGCCCCTGCTGTGCCCAGCCCAGGCCCACCCCCTGCCAGCCCGGGGTCGGGTAGGACCTCCCCGGCTTTACCTGCCCTCTCTTGACCCACCACCCAAGGGCCTGGGGTGGACTGGGAGATGGCAGTGGTGTGGTCTGGCAGTCTGTCCTTGTGCTCACTCCTCCCTGCTTCCTACAGAGGTGCTTCCAGACCACCAACGGCTACCTGTCCGACTCCAGAGCCTGCCCCAGCAACTACAGCGTGGCAGCCCTGGCCACCTCGTCCCTTGTGGGTAGGTCCCACTGCCCTTCCTGCCCTTGGAGCTCGCACACTGCACCTCGTCCCTTCACTGGGGAGGGCCAGGCTGAACCCCAGCTGGAGGATGTGGCCCTTTGCATTGGTCGCTTTCCACATGCCAGTGGCCGGGCTGCGGAGGTTGCTCAGCCTGGATGCAGTTCTGGGAGTCTCCCGTTAGCCCCTGGGGGGCTGGCAGCGCCACGTCCCCCACAGAATGGCTTTACATCCTCTGCTGGCCGGTCCTGCCACCTCGAGGCCTCTCAGGTGGGGCAGCCTCAGGTGGCCCTCCAGGACAGCTCACCTGAGGTCCTGGGGTGGGCACGCGGCCTGGAGGGGCGGCCTGCGCTGCTCCAGGGGCTCTGCTTCGGGGGAGGCAGCCCGCCTGTCAGCCAGCTTGGCCCCACACCTGAGGCCCGCATTGCCTGAGCCCCCCGAGAGCTCCCGGGGGGCCTGCTGCCACCCTCCCCGGGACACCTTCCCCGGTGGCCTGGGAGCACCGCCTGCTCTCCGCCCTGGCCTGCCAGCGCTCTGGTGCCAGGACTCGGTTCTCCTCTTCTTCCTCTCCTGGGCCTTTCCTGCCCCCAGGTCCCGGTTTGCTTTGGGGACACCTCATCTGTCCTAACCGTGGCCCCTTCTCATGGCCTTGTGCCCCTGTGACCTCCAGACGCCCGGGTCTGTGTTCCCCAGTCACGGGTAGGGGAGACCTGGAGCCATCCGCAGCCCTGCCCCTCCTTCACCAGCCTGCTGCCTTTGTTCTTTCTGTGTCCCCGCAATGGCCCCTAGTGGCGCCCTTGTCTTCACCCCTGAACCCCGATCCTCCAATTGGGAAGCTCTTCCTAAATAGCAGGTCCAACCTGCCACTCTCCTGCTGCTCGGAGAACACCCGAGCCCTCAGCCTGGCTCCCCAAGCCCCAGCCTGGCCCCTGGTGGGCTCCATCTCCGGGTGTCCCAGTCCTGGTGTCCCTGTGTCTCCAGACTGGGGCTGGAATCACACCAGACCCTTCACACCTCTCATCTCTGAATCAGCCCCAGCCCTACCTTCCCCGCCGCTGTCCAGTCCCAACCCACCTTCAAACTGCAGGCACCTCCTCCGGGAAGCCCTCCCTGCCTGCTCAACACATAGGCCTCACTGTCGGCAGAGCTGAGAGCGTGAGATGCTCCTACAGACTGTCCAAGGCTGGACAGGGTGGGGGGCCACTGGGTCAGAAAGGAAGTGAGGCTCTGGCCCCTCTGAGGAAGAAGCACTCAGCGGGCAGGAGCAGGACATGAGAGGGGCGGGCACATGAGCGGGTAGGGGCATGCCAGGTGGGGTCATTCAGCGGGGGAGGGCACAGGGCTGGCATGGACAGCTCAGGGAGGCAGGGGCTGGGCGTGGGGAATGGACAGGTGCAGGCCATTGGGTTGTGTGTGGCATCAGGGCTCAGGGGGCATTGAGTGATGTGTGGATGTGGGGTCCAGACCCTGGGGTGGGCCTGAGGGTATTGGGGACCCTGAGCTGGGCCTCATGTGGGACAGTCCCTGATTGCTCTCAATGACCCCAGGAGTGGTGCAGAGCATCAAGGACCACATCACCAAGCCCACGGCCATGGCACGGGGCCGGGTGGCCCACCTCATCGAGTGGAAGGGCTGGAGTGCCCAACAGTCGGGCTGGGCGCTGTCCCCAGCTGAGGACGAGCATTACTGCTGCCTCCCGGATGAGCTGCGAGAGGCTCGCTTTGCTGCAGGTCAGCAGGGGCAGGGAGGGGACAGAGGCACCACCAGGTGGGCACTGTCCGGGCAGGGACAGTAGAGGCATGGGGTGGGCAGGGCGTTAAGTGGGCATCCTCGGCCACCTGGGCATTCTGGCCAGCTCACGCGCCTGCTCTGGCCAGGAGGCCCTGCCCGCCCTGCTGTGCCCGGCGAGCCTGCTCTCACTCTCCCCCAGGGGTTGCTGAGCAGTTTGCCATCACGGAGGCCACTCTGAGCGCCTGGTCCTCGCTGGACGACGAGGAGCTGCACCCGGACAGCAGCCTCCAGGACGCCGTCCAGCTCCAGGGTACGGCAGGCGGGGCCGGGCGGGGCGGGAGGAGCTGCCTGCCCTGCCACCCCTGCAGTGTGGCCCCCTCCTTCCCTCGGCCTCGGCCTCGGCTCTTCTGTAAAATGGGGCTGGCAGTCCTTGCTCTACATTGGCCAGCAAGTGCCCTGAGCAGAGAGACAGTCACCATGATGTGAGAGCCAGGCGTCGGCCACGCTTGGCACTTCTTAGTCTCCACTGTAGCCCTGGGGAGCAGATCCCCGGTCCCCCTCCCACACATAAGGAAACCCAGGCGCTACGGGGTTCAGAGGCTCACCCAAGAGTCATAGCTGATGTCAGAGCAGGATCTGGAACTGACCACCAGCATTGCCAAACACCTTTCTAGAACCCTGGGTGACCAGGGAGAGGGCAGTGAACCCGGGTCCTGGGTGAAACCTGCATTGCTCCATCCTCCCCAGAGGGGAGGGGACAGAGGTCCTGAGGAGCACCAGTTGTCCCAGGGCCTGCTCCTAACTAGGAACTGGGCTCAGAAATTCAGTGCTGTTCTCGGTCACGTGGCTCAGCAGTGACACAGCCGGACCTGCTCCTTGCGCTGCCTCACATGCCCAGAGAGGGCAAGCAGCAGGATGCAGGCCTCCAGCCAGCCCCACCCCCGTTTGGTTTTCCAGACCTGGAGAGCATCTACCTTCAGGACGGCCTTCTGAGTGCTCCCTCGCAGGACGACAGTCTTCTGACCTTCTCCTCCCCCGGCCTCTCCACGGACGGCTGGCCCTCACCCCAGGAGCCCCCCATCACAGCTGCCAGTCCACAGCCGCCCAGCTCTGAACAGCAGCATCGGCCGCAGCTGCTGGGGTGCCCGGGGCCTGATGATGGGGCCCTCCTGCAGGGCTCCCTGCCCTCAGTGAACAGCGGCTTCCTCTCCGAGGAGGATGAGGTGTTCTATAACTGAGGCTGGCCATTCTGGTCCAGCGTCTGCTCAAACCTCCACCTTGCCTGGCGGGCAGCTCAGGAGGGCCAGGACCCTGGGGTCAGTGTTGGCATCTCTTGACCCCTCAGGGCAGGCAAGGCATGGGAGGTGCAGCAGGGATGGGCACCGGCACTCCTGTGGACCACTGTGCCTCCGTGGACCTGCCCAGCAGTGGAGGCCATGGTCTCCCTCGTCTTCTGTACTTGGCTCAGGGGGGCACCTTCCCTCCAGGGCTCTGCCCTCAGTGAGCTCCAGGACTCTCAGCAGATGCCAGGGCAGCTGGCCCCAGGGAGGCTAAGAGCTGGACCTCCAGGGAGACCACCATGAGAGGACTGGGAGACCATCTGGGGCCTGGGACCCCCCTGGAGCCTGGCTCAGCAACTCCCTCCTCCCTCTGCATCTGTCCCCGTCAAAGATGGGGTGGTCTCTACGGGCAGCTAAGCGCTCGCTCCTCAGCTGTCTCTGGAGTCTCTGTTCCTTAACCTCTGAGTCTGCTTCCTTCGTGTCCCCCTGTCCCCCAACCATCCCATCTCCCCCAAGGTTCTCTGGTGACATTAAAGTGCTGGATTCACCCTGGATGAACTTGGCCTGGTCTCTGCTCCTGAGGGCATGTCCTTGGCCCCTGTCTAGAGGAAACAGGGAAGTTCCCACTCCCCAAAAACACATACAGCAGGTCAACCTGCTGCCATCCACATGGGAGAGGCCCCGTGGAGGATGCCCAAGGCTCATGGACTCCCCAGGGAGCACAACCCAATGACCCCTCTTTATCATCTGTGGCTCAACCAAGGAAACAAGGGCTAGAGTGACAGTAATTGTGCAGGGTCCTGTTTATTCATGAGGACAAGCATCCTAGGGCTGATGGGGGCCTCTCTCCCCCACATCTCCCTGCTGGGGAGTGGTGCACAAGGAGGAGGCCAGGGGGCCAGGCCTGCAAAACCCAGGTGACCAAGAGCTCCCTCTGGGCTAGCACAGGTGAGCTACGGAGCCAGCCCCCAGGGGTGGAGCTCCTTGTTGGGCATAGAGAACCCCCAGAGGGCAGAGGAGCCAGGCTTTGGCAACAGCGTGCAGTGCACGAATCTCTTCATTCCTGAACTTGACGGTCATGCACGGAGCCCCTCGTGCCCTCACACCCACAGCTCCACCCACCATGGGGTCTGTCCTGTGGGCAGTGACTGCCGTGGGCCCCCAGGATGGGGCACAGCAGATGCTGGGACCCCTTCAGGGCTCCGCAGCGCTGCCTGCTCCTTCAAGAAGTCGAGCTGGGCTGGAGGGGTAGGTGGGCTGCAGCCGGGAAGCAAGGAGGGTCTCCGCCCAGCTGGTCAACAGGCAGCGGGCCCTCTTTCATCGGCCACGCAGGCTCACTTCGGGGCTGGTGGATTTGTCAGGTTGGAAATTGCCTTCTTCAACTAGGACAGAGGAAGCGGGGCTTGGGGAGGAGGCCGAGGGGGCTCTGGATGGCGACTCCCCTCGGGTGGATTCTTGGGCCAGCACTGGAGCTGCGGCCTCGTGGTTGGGGTCCCTGCAGCCCAGGGTGGCAGGCTGCCTGTTAGGGGCAGCTAGACCCTGTGGGCACACTGGCTCAGGTATGGGGCTTATCAGAGTCCCGTGAGGCCCCTTGAATGGAAGGATGGTGGTGCTCCCCGACCCACATGGCCCTGCCCTTGAGACCCTGGTACCTCCACCCAGGACACAGAGCCCACAGCTCTGCCCCGCGACGTCACGAAGAGAGACTGAAGGTTCAGCAGCTCAAAGAGGTTGTGGGTCTGGAGGGAGGTTGGTAGGAAATGTTGGTGGCAGGGAGCGCCGCTCTGGCCGGCTCCCAATCTCTCCACCAGGACCTGTGATCCTGTGATGTGGGCCGGGCAGGCTGGGGAGAGGACCTGACTGGCAATGTCTAACATGACCACCAGGGGTCGCCAGAGTCCACAAAAGGAGCCGGCAAGGCTCTGGTGGGAAGGTGGCCTTTATCTGCAGGGTCTCCTGGTAGAGAGGTTGTGGCCACCCCAGACTCCCGGTCTGCTCTGCTCCCCTCTCCCCTACTCCATGCCGGGCTCTGTCCTGAGTGGAGATCACACGGGGAGCGTGTGGTGGACCTAAAATCAACACCCACCGTGCCTCCGTGTGAACAGCCCCTCTCCACCCAGAGGCCTGTTTCCCAGGCCCCCTGCTTCCCGCTGTGTGGCCTCAACAACCCGGCAGTGAGGGGCAGGCAGGTGGCACTGAGGTGCACTCTGCAGAGAAACAGGGCCTGAGAGCGGAAAGCAGCACCTCGCAGGGGAGAGGCTGCCAACTGTCCCCATCTGTCCACCCCAGAGCCCATGTCTGCCCATGGTCCCTAACGCTCACCCTTACCTGGTGCAAGGAGGTCTCTGGGGACAGCTGCAGGGTCACTGGCTCCGTAGGGCAGCCTCCAGCCAAGATGTCCTGGAGACGCCCCTGACACACAGTAAGGAGGACACACAGTGAGGACCTGGGCCAGCCTCCCTCCCCAGGTGCCACTCTCAGCTGGCCCCTCCCCTTACTGCCCTGCTGACCTCCCCCACCCATCCCGACGCACCCCAAGGTGACCCACCTGTTGTCCTGGAGCCCCTGATGGTGGTTCAGCCTGAAGGGCCTGCAGCAACGGGGCCCTTCGCACGATGCCCACCAGGATCTGGGACTCTGGCGGGTGGAGAAGGAGCCGTGTTACGGAGAAGGAGCTCATGTTCAGTGAGAACCCACAAGGTCAAGGGCAGTGCTGGGTCCCCCTGTCTCTGAGGCCTGCAGCAGCCTGTAAAATCGCCCATTTTACAGAAGAGGAGACTGAGCCTTTGAGGCACAGAGGAGCTCTTGTCCTGCCCAAGGCCACCCAGCTGCGGGTGGTTTTGTCAGGCTGCCAGGGGCCAGGAGGGGACCGGGTCCTGCTGAGACTCCCCAGGCAGGAGCAAGCTGGGGTGGTCCGTGACCTTTCTGCAGCAGGGCTGGGCTTCCTCCTCCATTTCCCACCAGAGGTTTCAGGGCCGGCTCAGCCAGCGTAGGTGGAAGGGAACCCAGCAGGCCACCACGTTCTGTGGTCCTACTGTGTGCTGAGGGTGCAGGAAGCCACCTCCAGCCCTGGGTTATCCCAGGAATTGGCAGGCACTGGGTTTGGGGAGTCAGCTTGCTGTTCAACCTTCTGTGCAGGGAAGGACAAACTCGAGACTAGGTTGGGGTGCAGACCGCTGCCTCGGGTGCGCGGGGCCTGGTTCCATCCCAGCTCCACAGAGGAAAGAACGTGAACTAGAATAAAAAATGCCCTCCTCCCTTGTGACAAACCACTGTTTCCTGGGTGGGCGGTGGCCCTGCAGCCTGGTCTGCTTGGGACCTCTTTACTTCCTGAGACTCGCATAGAAGAGAATTTGTCTTTGAGGCCAATTCTTTGTTTAGGAGGCAAAGCCTCATGGCACGGTCAGCCACGAGCAAAATCTTTAAATGGGATTCGGGCATGTTCCAGAAGCTAATGTCAAAGGTTTCCTTAAAGGGTTGGGAGGGGTGCCTAATATTTGGGTGATAACCTCTAGCCACCTTCTACCATATTGATGCCTGTTTTCCAGACAAGGGCTCTGAAGTTCATGGAGCTTGTGTAGCCACAGTTCTTGAGCTCATAAGTGGCCTTGTTCCTCTTGAGGTGGTATGACCCACTTGGTTGCACAGGTTGCTCACTGTACCAGATGCCAGCCCAAAGTGCAAGTGGGGACCAAAATCCATCACGTCATGTGCACCTCGTCTCACTTAAACAAGGGGACATGTGGGTTGATAGCAGCCCTGATGGGGCAGGGCCACCCCTCCCCAACTTATCTCCACTTAGATACTGGACTTTCCAAACAGGAAAGGATGTTCTGGTTCGCTCCCTTCCTGAGATGCAGTTGACGTATCTTAACAAGAGCCACCATTCGTCTGTCTTTAAAAACTCGCCTTGTCACTGGGAGAGGGCACTCAGGGAGAGATTCTGCAGGCGAGCCTGGAGGGAAGCTTCTGGAGGACCCTAGCAGTAGCCTATCAGCCTTTCCCAACCCAGAGGCCCACTGCAGACCTGGCTCCTGCAACAGGTCCCACAGGCTGCTCACAGGGCGCCTTACAAGCACCCCCTTCTCTCCCTTAAATGTGGCTTTTGCGTCCCTTTTACTGATGAAGAAACTGAAGTTCAGAGAGGTGAAGGGACTTGCCCAAGGTCACACAGCTGCAGAGCCTGGATTCAGGCTGGGATCGAAGCCCCTGGTTACCTTATCTGGCCCTGATGCTCAGAGGCCCTAGAGGAGGGCAGAGGGAAGCCCCCACCTCAACCCTTCTGCTGGGCACCTGTGCTCTCTACCAGGGGGTACTCGGCCACGGCGGTGGAGGTCACGACCTTGACCACCTCCTCCAACAGCATGTCCTTGGCCAGCGTGGTGACAGTGCAGGTCATGAAGTGCTCCACAGTCACAGGGTGGGAGCTGCAGAGAGAGGATGCTCCCCTCAGGGCCTGGAGTGGGGACATCAGACCCAGAGTGGGCAGGGGCACCGGGGGGCTTTGCTGGGGCAGGACCCATGGTCCTCCAGTGCCAGAGGAGACTGAGGGTTGCTAGAAAGAGTGAGCGCAGGACCCTGCGGTGGACAGGAACCTGGAGACCGTCTCACCGAGGGCCCGGCGTCCCCCAGACCAGCTCCCGTGCTTTTTGTCCAGCAGTCTTGCTGGAGAATTCCATCTGAGGGAAAGCCACATGGGACAAAAAACACTAAGGTTTGGGAGCCTCGGGGGAGCCGCCCCCGTCGTGCAGGTGGGAAACAGGCAGGCGCGACCTGCAGAGTGGGGAGCTGGGCCTGGACCCGGGGCCCTGAGCCTCGGCACCCGGCTCCTCTGGGGCCAGAAGCTGCGTGGACCCTGTCTGGTTGAGTGAGGCCTCAAAGCCCTTTCCACTCTAGGTCCACCTCCAGCTCCCAGTGACCAAGCAAGGGCCACAGAGCAGGAGTGGGGAGGCCAGAGGGGACCTCAGATGTGGTGCAGTCTCCATGGGACCTGGAGGGAGGCACGGCAGCTGCCCAAGCCCAGCTTCATCCAGCAAGTGCTGGGCCTGGGAATGGGGACCAGGGGCACCTGGGTGCCAGCCCCTCCCCCCGGGTCCTAGGTCGGGCGCAGAGGTGCTTATTTTGGGGGGCCCCACCGGGTCTCAGCCAGCCCGAGGCAGCCTGCTCACCAGATCTTGCGACCCCGAATCCACGGCAGGTAGGGCAGTTTCTTGACAATGATGGTGCCGTCATAGAAGGACGGCTGGCAGCTCTGGGCGATGGCGTTGGCCACCAGCACCGCCATCAGCACGGGCAGCGCGTGCACGATCTGACCCGTCAGCTCGAAGGCCAGCAGTGCCGTGGAAATGGTGTGTGTCACCGCCCCGGAGAAGGCCGCAGCCCCTGTAGGGCAGAGCCAGGGTGGGGGCCAGCCTCACGGGGGCGGGGGGTGACCTGGCATGGCCCCGACTGTGGGCTAGGGTGGGAGGGGCCCGGGAGGCCCACACCATTCACCACGCGGCCAGAGGAGAGGGATCAGGGAGGGGATGTGGCACCCGGGGCAGGACAGCAGCTAAGAGAGAGTTGGGAGGTGAAAGGCCTCCGTGAGGGGCGGGGGTCAAATTGAGGGTCTTGGTGGCCACTCATGGGCCCTGCAAAGCCACCAGCAGATTCCCAGGTCCAGCCAGCCCCATGAGGTTTGCGCCCAAGCCAGGCCCTGACCACTCACCTGCCAGAGCGTAGCCCCCGGGCATGATGGGGTTCACTGCTCCCCCAGCCACAATGCCCTCGGGGAAGGCCACGGAGAGAGCCTCCCCCAGGAGGCGCCCGATGGCAGCTCCTGGCCACAGACACAGTGAACAGGGGACAACCAGACTGGCCTGACCCCACTGCCCTCTGTCCCTGGGGCCATCCTCAGCACCACCCTGGGATGAGGAGGTGAACCAGGAGCCATGGCCCTGCCCCAGCACCCCTGGGCCTCTCAGACCCTGGGGACCCCAGACTCACCAAAGATAAATATGGGCATGAAGTACCCAGCGGGAATGGGGATGGTGGTGGCCAGGATCAGCATCCAGAACTGGGGGAGGAGGGCGGAGGTTAGAGTCCTCAGAGCCGGACACAGGGCAAGGGAGGGATGGGACAGAGTGGAGGCTCCTTGGGAGGAATATGGAGCCCAAGCATGTTCCAAGGTGGGGCTGCCATCAGGACCAGGCTGAAGGGGACAACGCTGACAAAGAGCCCCCGCTGTTACTTTCCTTTCTTCCCTCTCAGCCTTCCTTGGAGGCAGAAGCAGTAACAATCCCATTTTAGAGATGAAGAGACTGAGGGTCAGAGGGCTGAGTGGCTTGCCCAGGGCATATAGTGGGCAGGGATCAGATGGGAGAGCCCGAGGCAGCCCCCTCCCACACAGAGCTGGTCTGGGCTCCTCGCACACTGAGGGGCCCACCTTCATGACGAGGAAGAAAGCCAGGGTCCCGAAGACGGTGAAGCGCGGGTGGTACCATTCGAACCACAGGTTCTGGGGGTCAGGCTCAGCGGGCCAGGGCGGGGACGAGTTCCGGCTCATCAGGGCCCACGAGTTGTTGTCGAACAGGGAATCCAAATGCTCCTTCATGGACAGCTGCAGCGGGTGGGTGGGTTCTGCGTGTCTCCCGCTCCTACTCTACCACTCCACAGCGGGGGACCCTGGGGACAGCCCTGACCCCCCTGAGCACTCATCTATAAAGTGTCACCCAAGCATCTCCCTTGGAGGGCGTTCTGGGGACTAAAGAGATAATGCTTATGAAGGGGGGCCCCACTCCCACTACCCCACCCCTTGCCCCTTACCCGGGAAGCCAGGAAGCGGCCCACGCCAGGTGGGTAGGTGACCGAGGCCAGGACCAGGGCCGCCAGGGCGGAGTACAGAGGCTTGCTGGGAGGAGGGGGTCAGCTTGGGCACCGGCCTCCTCTCCCCAACGCAGAGAAAGGGAAAGGGGGCTGCTGGCCCAGGCAGGGGCCACTCCCACCACCCTGGGGCCAACCCCAAGGCAAGCACTGGGGTGGAGGCAGGACGGGAGCAGGGGTGGGGGCCAGACGCCCAGGGGAAGAAGAGGTGGGTCAGCCCACAGGACTCGGCTGATGGAAGGGCCAGGCCAGGCCAGGGCGGGCCAGGTGTCCTGGCCTAGGACAGGGGAACAGGTCTGGGAGGGAGTCGGGGGCAGTGGCATGAGGGAGGGCTCAAGGAGGCGGCTGGGGTTAATGTGGAAGTTGGCAGAGGGGTGTCGTGGAGGGAACGGGGTCTCCCTACGGGGCGTGTGGATGAGGGAGAGGGCTGGAGGAGACCTCAGCTGGCTCTCAGCTGGCTCAGTTGGGGGCGGGGCTTTGGATGCAAGGTGGGAGCTGGGGGCCCCTTAGAGGTCCCAGCCCTGCCCAGAGCCCACCTGGTGGCCAGCAGCTTGGAGGTGCAGCGATTGGTCTTGACGAAGCCTAGGAAAGTCCGCTGGCAGAAGAGGTAAGCGCAGCTCAGGACGCCGCAGATGGCCCTGGGGGCAGGGAGGTGAGTCCAGGGCTCCTGCCCACTTGGGCCTGGAGGAGGCCCCCAGCTGGCTCTCAGGGACCAAGGCCGGCTCACCCCAATGCCACAAAAAAGAAGATCTCCGGCAGGTCAAAGGGCACGTCCACGCGGAAGCTGGTCTTATAGAGGGAGGTGATGGTCTCTGGGGAAGGAGGGCGGGTCCCACCGTAATGAGGGGAGGCAGAAGGGAAATCGCCACCCTGAAGGCTCCCGCTAGCCCCTGCCTGCCTCCCTGGGCCAGCTCCCGGCCACCCCAGGGCTTCCCCCTGGTCCTCCACCCCAGCACCCTCCCACCCTCCTGGAAGGGGCAGGGGGAGGAAGGAGGCAGGGGGAGGTGGGAAGAGGGAGGGGGACAGACGGGGTGGCAGGGAGCCGGGAGCAGGAGCTGGACACCCGCTGCGGGCTCACCCTGCTCGCTGCTGAAGACGGCCAGCAGGCGGAACATGAAGGCCCCGCAGGTGGCCGCAAAGAAGCCCCTCCAGTAATCCCAGACCGAGAAGTGGGAGGACATGACCTCGATGCTGAACAGGACGCCTAGGGCCACACGGAGCTCATGGCACCGCTGCCCCCCAATCCAGACTGCAGGAGCCCCGTGCCACCCTCTCCCTGACCCTTCTCTGATCTGTTCTCCTGCAGCCTGGACAGCCAGGGCCACCTGGCTCCCTGTGTCCTGCACTGGAGTGGGGAGGTCAGGGCTAGTGCCCTGGGTAGAGAGGACCCCCTGGCCCGGGAGCACCAGCCCCATTTCACTGCTGAGAAAACCAGGCTCAGAGAGGTGAACTCCCTGGCAGGGGTCACACAGCGGGAGCTGGGCTTCCAACCCACACTGTCTAAGGTGACCCTGAAGCTGCTGGACACCTGCCAGCCTCCTGGGGTGCTCCTGCCCACAGCGGGACCTAGAATTCACCCCAATTCCTCCTCCTGACCTGGAGCAGGAGGCAGGCGGTCAGGGAGGACACGGTGGGGGGCGTGGGAACCTAGCGCAGGGCAGGGGTGTGAGGGAGGATCTCACCGCTGAAGGGGGCTGCGAAGACGGTGGCCACGCCCACTGCCGCAGCTGCCACCAGCATTTCGTTTTGCTTGCTCTTGTTCTGGGGGGTGGAGTCCTGGGCTCGGAGCCAGCCTCCTCCCTGCCCGCCCTCCCATTCCTCCAAGGGGCCTCCCTGGCCTCTCACCTGGGACTCCCCGATGGTCCTGGTGCGCACGCGTCCCAGGTAGGCGGCAATCATCACACTCAGGTGCACGAAGGGGCCCTGGCAAGGCGAGGCGTGGGTGCGGGGCCGGGGAGCTGGAGCTGACCCTCACTGCTGCTCCTTCTCGGCCCGCGGGGCCCAGGGCCGGGGAGCAGACAGAGCCTCACCCAGAGACAGCAGGTCCCCCCACACTTTCCTCCAAACCCCAGGGCCTTCCCGAGGGGACTGTCCCATCTGGGACCTGGCTTGTCTCCCCGCAAAACTGAGCTCAAAGGCAGGCCTGGCTTTGGTGGGCGATGGGGCAGAGGGGCCGGAAGCTGGGGTCGGATGCCCCACCACCCTGGCCGTACCACTTTGCCCAGGAAGATGGTGCTGCCGGCGGCCAGGGTGCAGGAGAGGCCCACCACCTTGGCCCCAAAGTTCTTGATATCCAGGTAGTCCTCCAAGACCACACCGGACAAGATGGTCTTCAGCTCTGGGATTCCAGAACCTTGGGGTGGAAGGGCCGAGGAAGAAGGTCTAGAGAGAACCCTTAACCCTCTGCCCCGGGCACAGAGTTTTCACGTCACCACCACGTTGAAGCCTCATACACCCACGTGGTTAGGATTCATAACCTCGCCTTGCAGATGAGGAGACTGAGGGTCCGAGAGGAGATGTGAGCTGTTTGTGTTCTGGTCAGGGTAGAGGGATCCCAGGGTGGAATGTCGGGCCACCACTGGCAGTGCCTGAGAGCCCCACTCTGGAGGCAGCACTAGAGGCCTGGGGGAGCTGGCTGCCTCCATCAGCTGCTCCTTGGTGCTGGCCTTGACCCTAGCCCCTTAGGGGAGCCTGCCATGGCCAGTCCTCCCACAGGGCCTGAGGATCCTCGGGGAGCCAGTGAAGCCCGGGAGCTGGCACCTGGCCTTCTCAATGGGTGACAGCAAGTGGCCGAGCTAGGGGTTATGACACAGCCTCCCCTGCCCCGCAGAGCCCCATGGGACTTTGAAAGGTTTGGTGCCCTTGGACTCACCTCCAGAGAAGGGCGTGATGCTCTGGGAGAAGCCGGAGGAGAAGGAGAGGAGGGCCACGGGGTACACGGTCCAGGAGAGGTACCGGAGCAGGTGGCTGTCCCCGATCTCCCGGTACAGCCACTTGTGCGCTGGGGATGGCCAGGTATTAGTCGGCCACCCAGAGCCTCTGCAGCCCTTGGGTCTGATGCTGTGGGAGACACTTGCTCTCCAGGAAATGGAGATCCGTGGCCACCCAGCAAGTGTCCAACCCCCAAGAAGTGGCAGGAGTAGGACCTGAGTCCCCACATCCCAGTTTTGCTACTTCCTAGCTGAGTGATCTTGGACAAGTGACTCAACCTCTCTGAGCCTTTCCCCATCTACCAAATGGACCAGTGTGGACGCCTTCCTCACAGGGTCACCAAAGACTGAAGGAGACAGGGTGTGAAGCCCTCGGTGACAGGTCCTCATATGGCAGTGGGTTCTCTAAAGAGAGTTATTAGACCCTTCCTCCCTGTGCCCCCTCCTCCGGGGAGGCCTCAGGGTGGAGGCCTGCTGAAGGACAAGGACAGAAAGCTGTGTGCCTGGTGGTCTAGCTGGGCTGGGAGCAAGGAGGGAGGGTGGAGAGGGAACAGGGGTGAAATGAAGAGGGTCCCAGCCCTCAGATGAGAAGGGATCCTGGGAGCATTCAGATCTCTGTCCCTCACTGTCCAGATGAAGTGACTGAGTCCCAGAGAGGGGCAGGAGCTTTCCCAGGGTCACACAGCAAGTCAGGAGCAAAGCCAGATGAGCCCCAGGCCTCATCACCCCAGGCACTCCCCACACCCTGCTGCACTTGGCAGCCCGTGCGGCATCCCCAGAGCCTGTGCGGAAGCCCCGGAGCCAGAGCAGGGTGTGCGTGCCAGGGAGGGGCTACCTCGGACCACGCTCCCAATGGCGAAGTTCATGGCATAGCTGATCAGGGCCATGAGCACCCCGAGGGTCATCAGGAAGTACCAGTCTTCGCCCACTCGGAACAGCTTCTGCTTCAGCCACTCCAGGCCACCTGGGCAGAGACTGGGGTCATGGCCAGAGTGGGGCAGCAGGGACGGCCCCCCTCTGGAGATCTGCTGGGACCAGGGCAAGGGGTCCAGGGTGACAGAAGGCAGCTCTGCCTCACCAGGGCCCAGAGGACTGGTGGCAGGTGCAGCGGCGGGGCCGGGAAGCCAGTCCTGTTGTCCCTAGCAGAGCCTCTGAGCTGTCCCCCTCCCACCCACCCACACTGGGGGACCCGTGGAAGCGTGGGTGAGGGGCGGCTGGGGACAGGGTGCCAGTTACAGCCCTTGCCAGCATCTTGGCGGGGTCTGGGGTCTAGAGAGCTGGTGGTCGGCCAGACCTGCGTTGTCCCAGGGTCTGGGGCCATTGACCCTCTGGGATCCGACAACACCCGTCCCCTGGCGGCAGCCCCACTGTGAGCTGGCCTTGCTGGCCTCATGGGGGCCAGCACTTTGCCTCTTTCTGGGGTCCTGCCTTCTCTGCCCTCTGGCTAAGTGGACGATGAACTTGGGGCACATACACAGAGGGGGAGGGCAGAGGCCTGGGTGAGTGGGCAGCGCCCAGGCCGTGGCTGCATCTCCGGAGGCAGAGGGCAGGCTGGCATGCCGACCCGAGGACCGAGGGGCAGGCAGGCCCGCCCCCTGCCACCCAGGAGAATCCGGGCAGCACTGCCCAGGGCCAGGGCCGGGTGGGCTGGGTCCTGCAGGGTGATGTCCCCAGGGGTCTTCGGAGGGGAGTGGGAGGGACGCAGCTCTCACCTCGGATGCCCCGGCGAACGCGGGGACAGGGGCCCCACAGCTCCTGCAGAGCCACGGGGCTCCCCGAGGAGCCCTCACGCAGCCCTACCAGCTCCTCCATGGGGGCCCTGATGAGCAGACAGACAGGCGGACAGATGGACAGACGGACGGATCCTTGGTGAGCGGCCACACCTCACCCGCCTCCAAACTCTCCCAGGACGCAGTCTCCCAAGTGGCCGAGTGGCAAGGGAAGGTCCCGCGCTCCTCCCTGTTCCCACATGCGACCCTCAGGAGGGACATAGGTCCTGTGGGGTCCTCGTCACGGAGGCTCTGTCCCCGAGAGGGAGGAGCGCGTGTCTTCTGCACAGTGTGGGGGTTCCTAGGCACCCCCATGTCCAGCACAGACCCCTGGTCGGTCAGAGCCGCCTCTCCCTCCTGGCCCCGCTCCTGCTCTCCTGGGACCCTAGGTTGCTTCTCCCGCTCAGGATGTCACTGTCTCCCTGCAGGGACCCCCCCCAGGTGGCTCCAATGCCCCCTGCCCATCCCTGAGCTGCCGGACTATCCACTCAGGTGGCTGGAGGCTGGGAAACCCCAGGCCCAGAAGGAGACCCCAGGAGGGTCTGTGAGGGCTGGCTCCTGCCCCCCTCCTCCACCATGCCTGCCCGTCCCAGCGGGGCCCCCAGGTCCCTGCCCAGCTCCAGCAGCCCCTCACCTGTGCGTCCTGGTCCTGCTGTCCCGCTGTGGCCCTGACCGGCCCTTTTCTAACTGAGCCTCTTTGCTTCCAGGTCCGGTGCACCTGGACAGGTGTGCGCTCCACCAATCAACACCCTCCCCTCCCCCGCGGGCCGGGTTTACTGCGGCATTGGGAATGTCCTTGACAAACCAACCAGAACTGGGTCCCCTGAGCCAGCGGAGCAGAGCTGCCCAGGGGCCCCGGGAGGGAGCAGGAGTGTCCCCTGAACTCCAGAGCTGGCGGAGAGCAGCAGCTGACCTCAGAGCAGGCTCCTGGAGGGCCTGGGGGCCGGGGAGGGGGACACTGGTGCTCCTGGCAGGACCTGAGCAGTCCTCCCCTGGGCTGAGGCTCAGGGCTCCAGGTTCTCAGGGCTGGCATGGAAGGGGGTGCGGGGTGGGCTGCGGGGCCGCACCCTGCTGAGTGCCCGCAGGGACTTCGTCCTCCACAGAGTCACTGAGTGAGGTGGCAGTTTCATCCTGCTTTGTTGATTTGTTTTGTTTTGTTTTGTACCAGGGATTGAACCCAGGGGCACTTAATCACTGAGCCACATCCCCAGCCCCCATTTTTTTTTTATTTTGAGACATGGAGTTACTAAGTTGCTTAGGGCCTCCCTAAATTGCTAAGGATGGCCTCGAACTTGTGATCTTCCTGCCTCAGCCTCCCCAGCTGCGGGATTACGGTGCCTGGCAGTATCATCCTGTTTTAAAGAAATGGCGTTGCAGAGAGGTGAGGTTCCCTGCCCGTGATCAAAGAGGCGGGCTGGGTGTGGTGGCACAGCTGTAGTCCCAGCTACTTGGGAGGCTGAGGCACAAGGATCGCTTGAGCACCGCGTTGCAGGTCCCCAGGACCCCATCTCAAAACACCACCCGCACCAACAGCAAAACACCAGGTCGCAGGCCCGGGGCGGAGCAGGACTCCACCCAGAGGTGGTTCTGCCTTGATGGCCCGTCCAGTTCAGGGACGGGAGGAGCCCCTGGGGTGACTGGAGGTCTCCAGAGCCTGGTGAGGAACTTGGACTTGATCTTTGTTTCTGGACCCTCAAGTCTCAAGAGAACTGCTGCTCAAACCCACAGCATCCCGGGCACTGGCTCTGGCTGGGGGCCTCTGGGTAAACGCCACAGACCTGGTCCCACCTCCACAGAGGCTGGGAACATGGGCATGGGGGGGGTGGATAGCGGGGGAGCAAGCGTGTGTTGTGCACATGCCGCCGACTGGGAGCTCTAGTCTGCAACTCAGTCCATCTTCGCCACACCCTGAGTCAGGGGTGTCATCACCAATTTGCAGATGACAAATGGAGGGCCAGAGAGGTGCAGTCACCCAGCCAAGGTCACACAGCAGAGGCTAAACTCAGACCTAGAGAGGGCAGCTCTTCCTCCACTGGGGGCTCCTCCAGTCATGGTCTGGGCACAAAGCTGAGGGTCTGGCAAAGGTATCCCATTGGATATGGGACAATTGCTGCCCACCCCCAAGTCACCGCTCTGAAAATTGCAATGGTCCTTCAATGATTTGCTCAATTCTGGGACCCTGGGCTGCCTTTGCCCCTGGACACCAGGCCAAGTCAATTCAAATAGCAGGAGTGCTTTTTGCGACATCGGGGTGGGGGCTTGTGCCCTGCAGAGAACGGGCCCGCCCTCACCTCGCCTCTCCCGCCTGTCCACCTTGGACAGTCACAGGATAACTGACTGCCCGGCTGACAGCCCAAACCCCAGGCTCTGGTCTCAGGCAGCTGCCGCCACAATCCCACAGCCAACCCACCCCACGCCCGCACTCCCAGGTCCTGCGAGCACCCGGAAACACAGACGAGGACAGCGAGGGAACAAAGTGCCCCAGGCAGGTCCCTCCCAAAGCCACTGTGCCCACTCCAGCCCCAGTTTCTCCAAGTGCCTGGCAGAAGTGCAGATGGCCTCAGGACAGCCCGCCCAGGTCTGAAGCCAGAGCCGCTCTGCCACCCCTCTTTCACCACTTGGAGCCTCGGTTTCCTCTTCTGTCCAATGAGGTCAGCCTGGGCACAGTGTATACCCGTGCTCCTGAGGCTGTGCCTCCGACGTCCAAGTCCCCCATCCTAGAACAGTGCCTCCACCACAGATTCCAGAACATGTCCTCGGGGCTAGCTGTGGGGAGCTGAGAACAGATTCCTGGTTCTTCCCAATACCCCAAATCAGAATTGTGGGGAGTAACTTCCCCCCAGTACTGAGGACTGAACCCAGGAGTGCTTTACCACCGAGTCATATCCCCAGACTTCCTACTTTTCATTTGGACACAGGGTCTTGCTAGGTTGTCCAGTCTGGCCTTGAACTTGTGATCCTCCTGCCTCGGCCTCCTGAGTGGCTGGGGTTA
Organism: Glaucomys volans; assembly: GCA_020662805.1. Classification (NCBI taxonomy): domain Eukaryota; kingdom Metazoa; phylum Chordata; class Mammalia; order Rodentia; family Sciuridae; genus Glaucomys; species Glaucomys volans. The sequence goes on along the minus strand of JAJEJO010003074.1, from coordinate 315,215 downwards.
CAGGCCTGTGCCCAGCTGGCTTTGGGGAGCTGTTTGTGAAAAGCTCCCTGGTGGGTGGGGGCACCCTGGATTCAAAGGGCTGGATCAAATTTGAAGCTCCTCCTATCCCTGTGACCCTCAGGCCAGCCTGGAGTGAGGAATGGCCTTCACGACCTTTTGAGTCCCTCCTGGCCGCTGAAGCATCCAGTATTTGTGTGGATGACGCCTCAGGGATGGGCAAAGGGGAGGAGGGCTGGTGGGCGGGGTGGGTAAAGGGATCCGGCATCCAGGGCCCATGACTCAGGCCCTCGGCACCATGACTGCGTGCCTGCATTTAGCCCTGGCTCCTGCTGCCCTGGCGGGCGGCTCCGGGCCCCCCGTCCTGCCCCCACCTCTCCTCCCTGCAGTGACCCCCTCCGTCAAGACAGGCCAACACAGGCCAGAATCTCCACGGGGACGATGGACCCCTCTAGCTCCAATGCCACCTGCCCCTGCGTCACACGCCAGCAGCCCCAGTGATGGCCCTGGGCAGGAGCTCTGGAGGGGGAAGCTCCAGGCTGGGTCTCACGGGAGCCAGGGGGAGGGGCGGCCCCCTGCAGGAACCCCCGACCTGCAGGGAGGCTGGTGACCCTGCCCGGGATGCCTGGGCAGGTAGGGGGAGTGGACACGGCTCTGAGGTCTTAGAGCACAGGAAGGCCATCCACAGTGACAGGGACAGGTGTCGTAGGCACCTGGACGGGCTCTGGGGCTTTGAGCAATCAGAGGCCTCCGTGGGTGAGGGAAGGAAGGGAGGACTGAGGCGGAGAGCGAAGGCCCCAGCTGCTACCCGCACAGGGCAGGCAGCCTTCCCCTGGTGTCCAGCTCAGGCACAGCTCTCTAAGCAGGGGGACAGACGGGGTCTCTCGGGGCTCCGGGCCAGCCTGCTGCCACTGTGGGCGTTCAGGAAGGTCTGGGGTCCGACGCCTCTGGCTTCCGGTCCCAGCCCTCTCCTTGCACAAGCCCTCTCGTCCTCTGAGGCTCCATTTCCCAGTCTATAAAATGGGTGCATTCCTCCTTCTTGTGCACCGTGGGGGCCAAAGGGGGCCTGTGGAGAATTCAGGACTCTAACTCAGTCGCCCGACTGCAGCCCAGAGTCTCCTCTGAGCTGGACGCCAGGCGGGCAGTTGCTGGGCACTTAACCTCCTGGACCTTTAGGGACAATTACCAAACGATCTGCCCCGCCCCCAGCCCTGCCTGGCACTGCCAGCTTCCTTCTCTTGGGGCCCCCGAGTGTTCCGAGAAGGGGGTGGAGGACCAGGAATCCAGGCCCCGTGGGAGCTGCAGGGCCACAGCTGGGCCCTCCACCCCCCAGGTGGGCTGTAATAGAGCCCTCTGCCCCCGGGCTGGCCAGCAGGGGGTCCCGCCGCTCAAGGACCTCAAGGAGTTCGCTCCACCTGGGGAAGCACGGTCCCTAGAGAGTCCCCTGCTGCTGGGGGAGTCAGCAAACCCACACAGTGCTGGGGCAGCACAGGGCTCGGTGGCCGGGGGACAGGCCCGCCCCCTGCCTGCGGGCTGGGGCTGGAGCTGGGCCTGGAATGCCAGGGTGAGCTCAGCCCTCCGCCTGGCCTGCGTGCCGGGCTGTCAGCAGCGCCGGGTCTCGGAGAAGATTTCCAGCCCCCTCCGGCCGTGAAGAGGCCTAAATTTAGCCGGTGGACAAGGGGGCTGGCCGGGGCCCAGGGCCCGCCGGGCCTTATAAAGCGCGGGCAGCCCGGCCGGGCACGCACCCGGGAGGCCTGCGCCCGCGTCCTTCTCCTGGCCAGCCCCTGCCCGCCGGACAGGCCCGGTGCCGCCTGTGAATGAGCCACCGGACCTCCTCCTCCTTCAGAGCGGAGAGAAGTTTCCACTCCTCCTCCTCCTCCTCGTCCTCCTCCTCGTCCTCCTCCTCGGCCTCCTCCTCGGCCTCCCGGGCCCTCCCAGCCCAGGACCCCCCCATGGAGAAGGCCCTGAGCATGTTCTCGGAGGATTTTGGCAGCTTCATGCGACCCCACTCCGAGCCCCTGGCCTTCCCAGGCAAGTGCTGGGGGCTCTGAGGGGAGGGGAGACGCCCACGTTGGGGACCCCCAGGGGCTGCCACCTGCCAGGAAGGGCACTGCACGCAGCAGCCACAGTGCACCAGACAGAGGCGGCCCTGGAGACAGGTGGGCCTCCAAGGAGCAGTGGCGGCCCTGGGGTGAGAGTGGGCTCAGGGGACGGTGCACCTGGGTCAAGGCTCTGTCCAGCACCCCAGAGGGCCGGAGGGGACAGAGGTGTGGCAGGCAGCGCTGAGCCTCCGGCCTGGGTGGGGCCGCTGCAGACGGTGTCACACACGTGCCCTGGGGGCACACGCAGGCACACTGTGTGGAGGGAGGCCCACCCACCGCAGAAGCTGGGTCAGGACAGTGAGGAGGGGCCCCGGGCATCGCCCAGGGGAGGTGGCCTGGGTCAGCCACCTGCTTCCCAAGAGAAGGACCGAGGGCAGGTTCTGCACACGACCCCTGCCCGTGCCCAGCTCACGGCCGCCCTCCCCACAGCCCGCCCCGCGGGGCCCGGCAACATCAAGACCCTCGGGGATGCCTATGAGTTTGCGGTGGACGTGAGGGACTTCTCCCCTGAGGACATCATCGTCACCACCTCCAACAACCACATCGAGGTGCGGGCTGAGAAGGTGAGCCGGCCTCCCCTTCACCCCCTGCCTGGTCCAACCCTCAGTATTCCCCACTCCCATCCTGAGACCTCAGACCCTCACGGTGTCCCCTCCCCACCCAAACTCGCCCAGGCCAGTGGAGATCTTGTCCCTGCAGCACCTGGGTTGGGGTCTCCCCAAGCTCTGAAAGCTGCCAGATTCAGGCTTCAGGAGCCCAGGGCAGCTGAGTGACCTGGGAGTGGGTGGGAGTGGGATAGAGGGATGTGGACAGAGGGGACCCAAAGGGTGAGTCATGAGGGACAGGAGGGAGATGACCATGGTGGCATGAGGAGGCAGTTCAGGTGGCAGAGGCCTCCCCCTCCCTCCCCCAGGTGGGTCTAAGGCTGGACAGAGGCCCAGGGTCACATACTCCAGACCACACCTTCCTCACCCCCTGGTCCCAGGGTCACTGGGTCACCAGGGTCCCTGAGTCTGAGCTCCCAGGAGACACTGGGCCTTCGCCCCAGAGAAAGGTGTGGCCAGGCCTCCTAGGAAGCGGCCCCAGGCCACAGTGGCCAGTCTCCTGTCAGAGACGGGCACAGGCTCCTCTGATCCCAGCAGCTTCCTCCCCGTGCACCCGAGCTGGTCCTGGGAACCCCGGTCACCGGTGCTGAGGCCCAGGGCCAGGGGCTGCACGTGCCAGCCCGCCACCCTGCCAGTGACTCAGCCGGCTGGACTCCTCTGGACGCTATGTGCTGGCTGAGCCGTGGGGGTGGGCAGTGGCCTGGTCCTGCCGGGCGGACCCAGTGTGTCTGGGTATCCCAGAGGGCACTGCTGAGGAGCCCAGATCCTAGCTCTGTCACAGCCTCTGCCCTCGCTGAGGCCACCGGCACCAGGCCCCTGGTCCTCCCTTGGGACTACCGGAGCCCCCCCCATGCACGTCTGCACTTGTCCCTGCAGCGTGGTGGCCGTGGCGGCCCTGGCCATCCCTCCACACCTGACAGAACCCCTCAGCCCTTGGGCCCGGCTGGGATCATGTTGGGGACACGGGTGCATGGCTTGAAGTGAATAGGACAGGTGGGGACAGCCTGCCCTGACCTATCACCCTCCCCAGCTGGCGGCGGACGGCACGGTCATGAACACCTTTGCTCACAAGTGCCAGCTGCCGGAGGATGTGGACCCCACCTCGGTGACCTCGGCCCTGCGGGAGGACGGCAGCCTCACCATCCGGGCGCGGCGTCACCCGCACACGGAGCACGTCCAGCAGACCTTCCGGACCGAGATAAAAATCTGAGGGCCTCCCGCCCCGCCCTCCCCAGCCCACCTCCCCGTCCCTCCATGACAGCCTGAGGGCCCCTCAGCCCCACAGCCCCAGGCCCCAGGCGTCCCCTCCAAACCAGGGCCCTCCCCTCTGCCCCAGGCAGGCCAGGGACCTCCTTGCCTCACCCACGGACCCCAGATTCCAGACATGGCTCCTTTACTTAATTCAGAATACAGGGGTTGGGAGGGCAGGGAGGTCCCACAGAACCCACCTTGGGGAAGGAGGATGGGGACAGGCAGGGCTTCCGGGCGAACCATCTGCAGAGCAGACGGACAGACCAGCCGTGTGATCCGTGGAGCCTCTGCGAGGCAGGGGCAGGGGCCTGGGACGGGAGCTGCCCTGGCCAAGGGCAGCAGAAGAGCGAAGGCCACAGTCAGAGGTGCCCATCCAGATGGAACTGCAGGAGGTCAGGAGACGGCCATCCCGGAAACCTCCCTCTGCCGCCCGCCAAGCCCCAGACCAGGTGGCAGGCTGCCCGCTGTCCTGTGCCCCAGCCAGCCAGCTGTGCCAGGCCAGGCTGTGCACAGACGGGGTTTTTCCAACGCAGCTGGTCAGTGATAGACAGTGTGAAAGTCCTGCTGTGCCCCACCTGCTGGTGCCTCCAGGTGAGGCTGGGCCAAAGGAGGCTGCTCTAGGGCAGACAGGACCCCGGGTGGCGGGGACAGGGATGGCGAGGTTGGACTGGCTTCTCGCAGCTGTCCCTCCCCCTTCTCAATCTATGAACCTAGAGGTCGGTGTGTAATGCACGTGCACACACACCCATGCACACACCCATGCACACACCCATGCACACGCATGCACTCACACATACACACACCCATGC
>JAJEJO010003074.1:227916-304567 GCA_020662805.1 Glaucomys volans | reverse complement strand
GCTTTCCTAATAGACATATGTCTTACTCTTATTATTTCTGCATTGCCCCACGCATACTAGATAAGTGCTCTGCTACCGAGCTCCACCACCAGCCCTCATCCAGATTGTGACTGTCACCTTCTCTCTAGTGGCCTCCCTTCTCTAAGCCTCCAGGACTTCCAACATTCTGCTTATATTCTTTTCAAAGGTGAGGTTGGGCCTGGTGCTCTCTGCTCACAATTTCCTGTGTCCCATCCAGAACAAAATCCAAAGGCTCCTAATCTCTTTGATCTCTGCTCTGTAGATGTGCATTGCCCCCTGTCCCCAACTAGAGGACAAGCTCCTTTGGGCTGGGCTTTGCCTGTCTTATTCATTGATCCATTCCAGGGTCCAGCCCAGAGCCTGGCATACAGTGGTGACTAATAAATATTTGGTGAATGAATGAATGAATGGTCAGACTGCATGACCCTGATCCCCCTGCCCACGCCCACTGGAGCCCTCCCCTTGCATACTCACGCTCTGGCCAGAACTGTTTAGTTGTCACTTCCTACAGGATGCCCTTGCTGACCTCCTGTCCCCAGAGTGAACTGGTCACCTTCCTCTGTGTCCTGACATCTCTGTTTCCCTTGCTGTTACACTTGTGTTTTTAAATTTTTATTTTATTTATGTTTATTGTTTTTCATGCTGTGACTGAAAGACCCGAGAAGAACAATTTTAGAGAAGGAAAAGTTTATTTCGGGGTGCACAGTTTCGGAGGTCTCAGTCCTTAGCCAGCCAGCTCCATTGCTCTGGCTCAAGAGGAGGAGGAACATGTCAGAAGGGCGTGGTGGAGGAAAGCAGCAGGGGACGTGGCGCCAGGAAGGAGAAAGAGCTCTGCTCAACAAGGACAGAATACGTACCCCAAAGGCACCCCCTGGGCCCCACCTCCTGCAGCCACATCCTACCTACCTCCAGTTAGCACCAGGAATCCCTCTCAGGGCATAATGCACTGATTCAGTTAAAGACTCTCATTACCCAGTCATTTCACGCATGAGCTTTTGGGGGACACCTCTTATCTAAACCATAACGGTTGTTATTGTTATTACTATGGTACCACAAAGTTTCATTCCCTACTTTAGGACAGGGTTCTACTGAGTTCCCAAGGCTGGCCTCGAACTTGCAATCCTCCTGCCTCAGCCTCCTGAGTGACTCGGATTACAGGCATGTGCTGTCGCACTTATTGGGAGCTGGTAACTGCTTCCCTTCTTTTCTCGCCCACCAGGCTGTAAGTTGCTGGAGCAGAGTTGTGTCTAGTCTCTGGGGTCCTCTCTGCCTGGAAGAGACCCTTCCGGAATGAGGCCTACCATTAGGAATGAGAGCTTGGGCACCAGACTGAGCTCAACTATACCACACTGTGGGACCTCGAGAGCAATCCTCAACCTCTCTGGGCCTCTGTTCCCAACTAGTGAAATGGGCACAAAACAGTGTCCCCTTACACCCGCATTGTGAGGATGTCAGTTCCCAGGCACAGAGGAAATGGTCAATGTGTGATCATCGTCAGGGTCTGTAGACGCCTCGTCAAATTGTCACTGAATAAACAAATGAACCTTTGGCAGTTTTTTTCCAGGCACTTACACCATCAGTGACCCCGCCTTGCTCTGGAACGGGACTGCCCTGTGCAGACCGCTCCCTTGCTTCCTGTGTCCCTAGAGGGCAGTGTGAGCCTGCGGGGTGGTGCTCAGTACAGCCTCTCTCATTTGCCGATGTGGTGCCCACTTCATTTCTGAGCCCCTCCCTCCCTTCGGAGAAGCCAGTTCTCCTTATTTTCCAGCTTGATGGTCAGCTCCCCCAGGCTGCCTTCTGGGATGGTTTCCTGTGGCCACTGCCCCAAGCCTCCCAACCCCCTGCCACACCCTCGAGTGGCCCATCCAGTGGCCCATGCCCTCCCAGTCGCCTCCGCACCTGCACCTGAGCCCAGATGACAGCAGCCACGTGCCCGCCCTGCCTGTCATGCAGAGGCACCGGCCCCCGCAATGGTCCACCTGGGTCAAGATGCAGCCGAGGGTGGATCCCCACAGGCCTGGCTGCTTCCCACCTTCCAACGGTCCCTTTAGTGTCACCTGCTCTGCGAGCCTCTCCCAGCCACGCCTGCCCGGCGCTGGCTTCAGTTCCTGCCTACACTCACCGAGGTTCAAAATCATCTTCTTTCTTTATTTGATTGCTCCTTTAACCCCTCTTCCCACCCCTCGCCCCAAGAATATAAGCTTCAAGAAAACCAGAAAGAGGTCCCCAGCGCTGCGCAGGGCCGGCATGTAGAAGAGGCTCCACTGGCATCTGATGGCAGCGATCAGTCTCTTTCCATGCAGGGGTGTCCTGGTCAGCCTCCGCAGAAAGGCTGGCAGGGACGGGAAGGACGGAGGACACAGGCATGCACCGGATGGCTGTTTCCCTTGTCCTTTAGTGAGTCCAGGGGAAGGGAGGCTGGCCTGGGAGTCGCAGCCCTGGGCATTGGGACCTGGTGTGCCAACCCCTCTGCCCACAGCCCACCCTTCCCGTTAATCAGTCTGCCCACAGACACAGGAAGACAGAGCTTTGAGGGAGCCCTTGACTGTCCCCCAGGTTGAAGACCTTGCAGGCCCAGTCTTTGCGGGGCTCCCCTTGGCTTTAGGAACCCCCTGGGGGCAGGGCAGGCTGTCTGGGAGGGAAGTGGGGCCCACAACTCCTCTGCAGGGTGGCAGGGCGTCCTTGGCCTGGGCAAGGCACCCCCCACCCAAGGGGGTATCCAGAGCTGATTTGGGCCGGTTTTCCCCACAGAACACAATATAGGTCTTCATGGGCAGAAGGACAGGGCCCTGGCTGGGACTGGGGACTTGGGGTGGCCCTGGGGATGCTGCCAGGGAGAGCCGTTTCCCACGGACACAGTCAATGATGAAAGTTAAGTGAGTGGTGGGGATGGGCTTCTGATGGCGGGCCAGCTTCCCACCTAGAACGAAGGGAGAGACCAAGGTTGTGTGAGCAGAGCAAGGGACAGGGTCTCATCGATTCAGGAGGGCTTACGTGATACCCGGTGACAGGACAGTTAGGACTTAGAACGTGGTTTCAGCATGGGAGAGACCAAGTTTGTTTTTGCGGTTTTTGGTGGTGCCAGGCATGGAACCCAGCACCTCGCACACATGGGGCAAGTGCCTACTGCCCTGCGGCACCCCCAGCCCCAGCCCCACGTTGAACCCCTGGTTTCTGTCTTCATCACCATCTACATTCCGGGAGCCCCAAGTCCAGCACATCAGGGCTCCTCTGCTCTCCCGTGCACATGAACCGCCCAGGGACCCTGCTGCAGGGTGTGGGGGTGCTGACATTCACCCTTTTTTTTTTTTTTTTTTTGGTACTGGGGATTGAACCCAGGGGCACTCCACTTTAGAGACAGGGTCTCACTGAGTTGCTTAGGGCCTCGCTAAGTTGCTGAGGCTGACTTTGAACTCACGATCCTCCCACCTCAGCCTCCCAAGTGCTGGGATTACAGGTGTGTGCCACCGCCCAGCTTGACATTCACCTTTCTAACAAGCTCCCAAGAGCTGCTGATTCTGTTGGTCCATGGACCACATAGGGAATAGCAAGGTCCTCAATCAAGAGCAAGGCGGGGGCCCCCTTCTACAGGTGAGGAAGCTGAAGCTCGGGGCACACCATGGTGCTCCACATCCCCCCCACATATAATCTTTTCTTATTTTTAACTTTTTTTGCAGCATTGGGGATTAAACCCAGGGGTTCATGCATGCTAGGCAAACATTCTACCACTGAGCTATTATAGCCCAGCCCTTTTAATTTTATTTTATTTGTGGTACTGGGGATTGAACCCAGGGGTTGCACTACAACTGAGCTACAGCTTTTTATTTTGAGAAGGAATCTAAGTTGCTGAGGCTGGCCTCTAACTTAGCATCCTCCTGCCTCAGCCTCCTGAGTCACTGGGATTACAGGTGTGCACCATCATGCCTGGCTTTTCCCCTCATAATTTTGTCCATGGCCTCAGAGAATCCTATCCACACCCAGTGTCATCTGCCTGGTGATCCCCACCTCCTCCCTAGCCCAGAGCCTATTAGGTGGTAGAAGAGTGAATGAACAAATCAATCAATTTATCAATAAAGCAAGGGTCGAAGCTGGTCTGCCTCAGTCTGCAGCCTGTGCTGTTAAAAAAGCAACTTTTCAGGTTAACTAAATAATATGCCCGTTCTCTTAATCATGCACTCTTCCCCCACGGCCTGGACTCAAAGGAGGCTCCTGTTCTGGCAGGTTGGCTAATTCGGGAAATCCACGAAGCTCCCCTCCTCCACCATAGGGTGGGGGGTCTGCCATCAGACCCCCAGCTGGCCTGCCCACCTCCCCTCAGCCAGTCTTTCTTCCGGGCTGAGGTGCCCCGTGCCACCTCTTACCAGAGCTGGTCTCCAGGCTGGTGTCTTTGAGACTGGCTCTCCAGTCCCTGGAGTCCTCTGAGGGAGCCATGCTGGTGCCGGGGGGACTGGTCCTCGCGACCTCTTGCAGGATGTAGCCACCCCACCCCGGGGACCAGATCTTTTATATTTACCAGATCCGGACCGGATCCGCTGAGTGAGCCACCGGAACTGGCCCGGGGCAGTTAGGGGCCTGCTTTGATCAGCAGGACTCTGTCAACACGGCTGTTGTTAGGTCCAGGGGACAGGCTTCCTATGAAATGGACACTGTGTTTTCCCAACTCTAGCTGCTTCCTGACTTGGGCTGGGTCTCTGGAACCTTCTCAGCCAGGCCTCAGTTTCCCAACTCTGTTATCATCTGGCTGGTTCACCACCTTGCTTTCTTGGTTTGTTCCCATCTAAGAACTGTGCTACAAGTACTCAAGTCAACCTCTGATTTCACTGGAAAAGAAATGTACTTTGAAAGCCAAGTTGACATAGGTATATTAAATGTAAACAGTATCATTCCATAAAGAAGAAGTCACTGGGGCTGGGGATGTAGCTCAGTTGATAGAGTGCTTGCCTTGCAGGCACAAGACCTTGGGTTTCATCCCCAGCACCACAAAAAAAAAAAAAAAAAAAAGAAGAAGAAAAAGTAAAAGAAAGAAGAAGTAACTGTGCCTGGCAAGCAGAATCACGGTCCACCAGACATGTCCAAGCCCCAGTCCCCAGGACCCTGGGATAGGTTACCTTCCAAGGCAAAGGGACTCTGCAGAGTGAGTAAGGCTGTGGACTTTGGCTTGAGGAGATTATCCTGGACTCTGTGACTGAGCTCAGTCTAATCCCATGAGTCCTGGGAGTTGAACCTCTCCCGCTGGTTGACACATGAAGGCAGAAGGTCAGGAGGAAGTGAGGGGACTCAACGCGCCATTGCAAGCTTCGGAGATTCTGTCACAGGGGAAGAAACCAGCTCAATTCAGTTCCTCAGACTCTGCTGTCACCTGATCTCCTGACACCAGATGTGCAAGAAGCAACCACTTCGGCAGCAGGTTGCCAGTGGGGTGTCTCCTTGGTTCTGACAGTGTCTCCTGGAGACATCAGGTCCCAGAGGCTGAGGACTCAGTCCCCAGGACGGCTCAGTTCAGATGCATGGAGAGCCCCACTTGTGGGAAACTGTTTCCAGCCCACAGCACCAGCTACAAATTGGGGTTCAACCGATTTGCAAGAGCAGCTTCCAGAACTCCAGGAAACACGTTTGTTGGTTTATTATAGGGGAGATTACAAAGCATGCAGATGAAGAAATGAATAGGGTCAGGCACATGGGACACGGGGAGGAGCTTCCACGTCCTCCAGGTGTGCCACCTCCAGGAAGCTCCAGGAGTTCAGCTAACCGGAAGCCCTCTGTCATTCTGGGGTTTAACAGAGACTTCAATGCATGAGCGTGACATAAGCATGGGCAACTGGGCAGAAATGGTGTCCCCGAGTGCTGCTAGAGTGAGGACGGAGCCTGGGGAGACCCATCTGCCAGCATCCCTCCCTCCGGGCACGCTGCAGGGCTGCTTCTGCCGGGAGAAGTTTGAGAGCCAATGGGGTTGGGGGTGCAGCTCAGGTTAGAGTGCTTGCCTGGCATGCACAAGGCCCTTGGGTCAATCTTCCAGCAACACATTTTTTTTAAAAGAAAAAAAAAAAAAAAGATCTACTATCAGAGAATGTTTTTTATAGCCATCTCCAAGGCAGAAAGATGGAGAAAGATTAGGGTAGGTTCTTAGTCTCTATGACTGGTTGGAGGGAAGGGAAATTCTAGCTCTGTGGCCTGCCTTGGGGAGATAAAGGAGCAGGTAGAAGGAGGGGGAGGTAGGAGAGCGACCTAGCTTTCTGAGGTTGCTCTTGGAGGCGAAAGCACCCCAGCTTCCTAACAAAGGCTACCTCTGCCTTCATTGCTTTGAAGCTGCTTTGGGAACCAAATATTCACCCTTATTGTTCTAGTCACTAGAGCCAGGGACCTTGGACAAAAAACAAAAAATAAATATCATAACATCACAGCAACGGAGGAAAGGACCCCGAGCCAAAGAACACAGGCCCCTCTGGAGGCTGGAAAAAGCAAGGAAAAGGATTTTTCCCTAGAAACTCCATGAAGGAGGCTTCCCACACACCTTGATTTTGTGGGTGTCTAGTACCTTGATTACAGACGCACTGAACCCCACGTGGGGCTTCTGATCTGCAGAGAATAAATTGGTGTCACCTTAAGTCACTGTTTTGTGGTCATCTGGTACAGCATCGATAGGAAATCAACATGTTATGCAAATAACAAAGAAACTAAACAAAATTAAGTTCCAGCCAAATATTTTTGCCTGAGTTAAGTGACTTGAAATGTGACTTAGCAATATATATTTTACCACGACTTAAAAAAAATTTAACAGCCATGCCTATGTGATGGTATGCAGCTCTGATACCACGTTACGAGAAGGGACTGTGACCCTGGCCTAGACATGAGAAAAGAACTGGACTAATCCAAACACAGAAACATTCTGTAGCTCCCTGGTCTGTATTCCTCCGACTCTTAAAATCATGAAAAAAGGAGACTGAAAAACTGTCATGGACTGGAGGAGACTAAAGGGTCAAGAAAACTTAGCACAGAAGTGTCCCAAATTGCACCCTGGAACAAAAAAGATGTTTGCAGAAAAAGCGTTGAAATCTGAATAATGTCTGGAATTCAGATTCTAGTACTGTATCAATATTGCCTTCCTAATTCTGTCTGTTGTGCTGGGGATCAAGACCCGGGGCCTGCCAGGCGTGGTGGTGCTCGCCTGTAATCCCAGCACTTGGGAGGCTGAGGCAGGAGGATCGTGAGTTCAAAGCCAGCCTCAGCAACTTAGCGAGGCCCTAAGCAACTCAGTGAGACCCTGTCTCTAAATCAAATACAAAATAGGGCTGGGGATGTGGCTCAGCGGTGGAGTGCCCCTGGGTTCAATCCCCAGTACCAAAAAAAACAAAAACAAAAAAACAAAAAACCCGGGTCCTCACACCTGCTAACCCTGTGCTCCGCTGCTGAGCTGCACCCTCAACCCTCAGCCCCGCTCTCTCCGCTCTGATAAAGGTTCCACGGTCATGGAAGACTGGGTGTGAACTGAACAGACATTCTGTACTATCTGCAATTTTTCAATAAATCTCAAATCATTCTGGGGTTGGGGAGGTAGATAGTATTAGAGCACTTGCCTAACATGTACAGGGTCCTGGGTTCAATCCTCGGGATCACCAAGGAAACCAAAAGAAGCCAGTCTTAAAAGATTACATGTTGCATGATTCCATTTATGTGAAATGCCCAGAATAGGTAAATCCATAATCGCAGGCAGAAGCTCAGTAGCTGCCAGGACTTGGGGGAGGAAGAAATGGGAGTGACAGCTAATGGGTACAGTTTCTTCTGGAGGTGACAAAAATGCTCTGGAATTAGCGATGATGGCTGAACAACTCTGAATAGTCTAAAATCACCGACTTGCACACTTTAAAAGAGTGGATTGTGGGCTGGGGACGGAACTCAGCGCCAGAGCGCTTGCCTAGCATACGCAAGGCCGTGGGTTCCATCTCCAGCGCTGCAGAAAACCCTAAAAATAAAAGGTGCACCGAATGGGATGTGAATTAAATCCCAACAGAGTTACTTTTTGAAAAGGAAGAAAAACCTCTGTCCTGCTTCTCCTCCATGAACTACATTTCCAGGTAACTATATAGACCCGGTTGTCAGGAGGAATTCTTGTTTACAGAAGAATTCCAGCTGATCCAGGCACCAGGCATGATAGAATCAGGACGGCCTGATTGTACGTTTTTACAACCACTAATGAAATCACTGTCTCAGACAAGGATCTTCAAAGGAAGAATTTATTACGTGGAAGGCTGATGGGGAATTTTCCACAGAAGAAGCCTGGCTGCCCGGCTCCCCACCCACGGGCCCCAGGGGTGACACTTTAGAAGCCTCCCCAGCAGCCATGTGCTCTCACCCAAAAGGCTGGACCTCGTCCTCTCAGGCGTCGGGGTTAGGTTACAAGGAATAGGGGACAGAGTGCAGCTTAGAGGACAGCACAGGAAGAAAGGCAGGCAAGTCCAGAGCGCAGGATGTTCTGAGAGAGGGGTGACCCATTTCTGCCACAAGGCGGGGAAATGGAACTAGCAGAAAACAAGGGGGAGGGATTACTCAGAATGAAAGTGACTCAAAAGATAGTCTGGAAAAACACCAGCACCACCCAGTGTGGCCATGATAGGACACCCTTTGTGAATCCTGAATTGAACAAAGCAATCATGAAAAGACATTTGGAGAAAATGGGAAATTTTTTATTATAGCTGGAGAGCAAATGATTTCAAAAAATACTTTTTTATTTTATTTTATTTTTTTTTAGTTGTACATGGACACAATACTTTTATTTTATTTATTTATGTGTGCTGAGGTTCGAACCCAGTGCCTCACACGTGTCAGGCAAGCACTCTGCCACTGAGCCACAGCCCCAGCGTCCAAGCCCTTTTTATTAATTTTATTTTTAAAATTTGAGGCAGGTTCTTGCTAAGTTGTCCAGGCTGACCTCACACTTTCAATCTGCCTGCCTCAGCCTCTTGAGTTGCTATGGTTAAGACGTGAGCCACAGCACCCAGCCGGATTATTTTTTAATGGTTGCTTACTGAACCATTTTACTTATTTATTAATTCACTTATTTATTCTGTGGGTTGAACCCTGGGGTGCTTAACCACTGAGCCACATCCCCAGCCCTTTTTTGTATTTTATTTAGAGACAGGGTCTCACAGAGTTGCTTAGGGCCTCCCTAAGTTGCTGAGGCTGGCTTTGAACTCACGATCCTCCTGCCTCAGCCTCCTTAGATGCTGGGATTATAGGCATGTGCCACAGCACCTGGCAGGAGGAGGAGGAGGATGATGATGATGATGATGATGATGATGATGATGATTTGTTCTTTTTAGTTATACATGACAGTAGAATGTATTTTGGCAAATTATATATACATAGAGTAAAACCTATTCCATTTGGGACCCTACGCTCGTGGCTGTGATGTAGGACAGAAAAGGCTGGACACCCGAGGAATTTTCAGGAAGCAGGTTTATTGGCCGCAGGGCCGGGAGGGGCGGTCACCTAAAGCTCTGTGCACCTCGAGTCTGGAAATTCTTGGAACTTCATACCCAAGAGGGTGGGGGCTTGGAAGTTCACATTTTTGTCCGAGTCGACATAAAAGCATTTTTTCCTTGAGCTCACAGAAACTGTATTTTGTCCCATTTTTTAGATTAGTAGAGGTTTTACAACAAAAGCAGAAGTGACATCATCAAGTCTGCAGCCACACTTAGTTTTTGCAAGACAGAGTAACTCAGTCCTCAAGAGAAACAGGAAGTCCTGTCCCACATTGAGTTTTCGGTAGAAATTTTTGCTGATGTTCTGTTATAAAGCTTTCTGACAAGAAGAGGCACTTATGTGTCACAAATATGGTGGGGATTTTCTGCTTGATTATGGTAAGGGTATTCTGGGTCGGGGGCCTCTGGTCTGCTTCAGGTGTACATGGTATGGAGTTACCAGGATTATTTTTTATTATTTTTTATTTTTTTTTGAACCAGGGATTGACTCAGGGACACTCGGCCACTGAGCCACATCCCCAGCCCTATTTTGTATTTTATTTAGAGACAGGGTCTCACTGAGTTGCTTAGGGCCTCGCTAAATTGCTGAGGCTGGCTTTGAACTCGTGATCCTCCTGATTCAGCCTCCCAAGTCGTTTGGATTACAGGCGTGCGCCACCATGCCCGGCACCAGGATTATTTTTTAATGGTTGCACACTGAAATATATCAGAGTAGAATGTCATGATGCCTCGAATTTGCTTTAAAACACTTCTGCACTAAAGAAACAAAGAACAAAACTTAACTATTGAGTCTGTATAATGGCCATATAGAAAATGTTTTATTTTTTCTAATTTCGTGTATCTAACAAATATTTCAGAATGGAAAGGAATTTAAAAGTGTATGCCAGGCTGAGTACAGTAGCATGTTCCTGTAATCCCAGCTACTCAGGAGGCTGAGGCATGAGTTTGGGTCCGACCTGGACGACATAATGAGACCCTGTGTCCAAAATACCAAAAAGATAGAAAAAAGGGACCAGGGTGCAGCTCAGTGGCAGAGCACTTGCCTGGCATGAGGGGCTGGGCTCCATCCCCAGCTCTTCAAAAAAGAAACAAAAACCATTTCATGATGAGTGGGCAGAGGGCAAAAAACATGCTCGGTAAGTTATATGTAGCTCACATAAAAGTTATGAGCTACGCAACTTACATTTTCAAGATTCGTGTCATCAAATCAATAAGCTCAATTGTATCGGTTCATCTACAGCTTTTCAAGTTTATGTCTATGAGGTGGCCAATCACTTGAAAAATTCCCAGGGATTTTCCCTGGGAAAATACAGGGTTGTTCACATGTGGACAGGAACCTCCAGAGTGGCAGAAGGGTGAGGGGCAGGCTGGAGACTGCGTGTTACTTTGGTGGTTGAGTGGAGGGGATGTTGGAGACGAGGCTTCAGGACACCTTCTGGTAACATTCTGAAGAACTGACCCCTGGGGAAAAACCTGGCAACTGGCAATCACCCCCTCACTGGTCAGCACAGAGGACTCCCTGTCCCTGTCACCTAGCCCAATGCTGGGGTTCTTTCCTCCACACTTACCTCAAGAGTTTCTGGCATCAAGCTCCATTTGATAAGGGCCACTAGTGAGTCCAATCACCCAGTTGAGCTCTTCCACTGTTTCAATTTGAGCTGGGTGCAGTGGCGCAAGCCTGTAATCCCAGCTACTTGGGGGAGGCTGAGGCAGGAAGATCACAAGTTTGAGGCCAGCCTCAGCAACTTAGCAAGGCCCTAAGCAACTTAGTGAGACCCTGTCTCAAAATAAAAAATAGCCGGACACGGTGGTGCACACCTGTAATCCTAGCACTTGGGAGGCTGAGGCAGGAGGATCTCGAGTTCAAAGCCAGCCTCAGCAACTTAGCGAGGCCCTAAGCAACTCAGTGAGACCCTGTCTCTAAATAAAATACAACATAGGGCTGGGGATGTGGCTCAGTGGTCGAGTGCCTCTGGGTTCAATCCCCAGTACCAAAAAATAAAATAAAATAAAACAAAAATAAAAATAAAAAGGGCTGGGGATGTGGCCCAGTGGTAAAGCGCCGTTGGGTGTGGTCCCTACTACCAGAACAGCAACAACACTATTTCCATCTGAAGCACAAAACCCCAAATCGCTGCCATGTGCCTTCATGTCATATTGATAAATTCAGCAAAATTGAATCTTGTGTCCTTTCCTCCCTGACACAGCTCCTCTAGAATCCAGTCATGCCCCAGTTCCCTGGGTTTCTTCCTGTTCATTTAATTGTTGTAAACCATGGTCAGACCCCAGCCGGTCCTTGAGGTTTCTTAGAATCTGTTTTTACAGATATGGAAGCAACAGAAGGTGGGTGGAGCCTTCTCAAGGAATCAGACTGCCCTTGAGAAATAACGTCCTCTGGTGAGGATGCTCCCATGGGAATCAGGATCAGCAGATGGGAAGAGGGGCTGCTTCCACTGGCAAGGAGTTCTCATTGGATTTTGGATTTGGGGAGTTGAGAAACTGCTGCAGTCATTTGCATTCCCCAAATGTCCCCTTTCCAATTCTCTCTCTGTTGTTTTTTTGTTTGGTTTGGTTTGGTTTGGTACTGGAGATTGAACCCAGGGGCACTTTATGTGTGTGTGTGTGTGTGTGTGTGTGTGTGTGTGTGTTATGTATATAATATATATAATTTGGGGGGGGTAGTCAGGACTGGTCCTGGTCTCTGACCCTGTGTTGAGCTGAGAACGTAAACCCTCAGTTGTTCATTTCCGGAGGTCACAGTGCAGTTACAAGAGGACCTTCCCATCTTCATTCCCACCAGAATGGTCAATAGCAGCCTTGTCTTCATTAGGCAGCCCCCAACCCCCCAACAATATTTATCGCCTTAAGTGACTACTTATGTAATGATTGTTTTCCTGCATGAAGTTGATTAGATGGGTATAACCTTGCAATCCAGTTCCCTGATTTTCACCCTTCAGAACTCACTTCCCGCAGAGATGGAAATCTCACTGAACTCTTTTTCCTTCCTGATCATTCTGTCCTTTCTCTTTCTTTCCCTTTTTCTTTCTTCAGTGCTAGGGACTGAAGTAAAGGCCTCGGGCATGCTAGGCCAGCACTCTACCACTGAGCTACGCCTCCAGTCCCCAGATTTTCTTTTTAATTAAAAAATTTTAAATTTTGAAATAATTGTAGGTTTATATAATACAGAGATCACCCTGTATCCTTTACCTGATGTCCACTAATTGTAATAACTTGTGAAACTACAGTATGAAATTACAACCATGATAATGACATGGATACAGACAAGGTACAGAACATTTCCATGTTGTCTAAGGCTTCTTTTAAGCACAGAGGGATTTAATACAGAGAATCAGGTGTTTATAAAATCATCTGAAGGGTCTAAGCAGTGGTCACTACAGTGGACCTTCAATAGTGGTTCCCAGAACACTTTAGAACTCACCAATCAAGAACTGTTACTTTTGCCACAATCAGGAAAACGGGAAGTCAGAGACTGCTACTGGAATTATTGCATTTAAGAACACATCATGGCTTGGGATTAGTGGCACATGCCTGCCATGTCAGACTCAGGAACCTGAGGCAGGAGGACTGCATGTTTGAGGCTGGCCTGGGAAATTTAGCAAAACTCTGTCTCAAAATTAAAAATAAACAAACAAATAAAAAGGGCTGGGATATGGCTCAGTGGTGAAGCACCCCTATGCTGTATTGCATGCTTAAACATTTGTTAGTAAGATAGATCTTGCGTTAAATGTTCTTATCACAGGTTAAAAAAGAAGAGGTGATGTTAACTGCTGAGCTTTTAAGTTTCTCCAGTCGCTGTGAAGACAATAGTGAGTCGGCCAGACTGACATCTGCTGTGGTTTCACTGAACCCTAGGGAGTGTGCCGGTGTAGGAATAGCCTGTCCCGTTGGGTACTTTTTCCCACTGTGCTTGGCTGTTTGGGTACAGGCAGAGAAAAGGGGCAGCTCCATTCACCAGGGTTGGAATTCTTACCAAATCCACGTGACAAACAAGGAAGTAGAATAGTAGGGTGGTGGTGAGAGTGTTGTTAAAACTGTGGATCATTGGGCGGGGTGGGAGGGTGTAGCTCAATGGTAAAGCCCTTGCTTAACCTGTGCAAAGTCCGAGATTCCATCCCAGCACCATAAATAAATAAATAAATAAATAAATAAGGGTCGTGGAAAATAAACAGGGCCAGAAGATTAAAAGGAGAAAGCCCACAAATTAAGGAAGAAGTCAATGACTTTGAAGAACCAAAGAGATGGAAAGAGGCTGCAGAGGGGCCACTCCGGCCTGTAAACACCTGTCTTAGGACATCCTCAAGTGCACCCAGGCTAACCCTGGAGCTGCGTCAACAAGGAGCGGGTGACAGTGGCTTAAAAGGTAGAAAAATATAACGGGATCTGCAGCTGTGAAGTCACAAGTGGGTTCACATCTCTGCTCCGTCACTTAGAAGACGCGTGACTACGGTCAGTTTACTTACCCTTTGTGAGCCTCCCTTTTTCCTTCTTCAAAAAGGGGGGAAATAAAACTCTTTGACGGTGACATGAGGGTTTAATGAGAATGCACATAACGAGCTCAACGCCGTGCCTGGTGCGCAGCAAGCGCTGCACACGTGGAAGCCGGTACTGTCACAGTCGGAACGGAAAACCAAGCCAGGGTTATAATGAGGACAATTCTAAGCGCAGAAGTAACGTAGAACTTTTGGATACCTCGACGCATGCGTCGGTCCACGGTCGCGCATCCAGCGCGAGCGTTGCGCATGCGCCGGAAGTTGCAGCCGGGAAGCCAGCGAGGTCGGTTCCGCCCGACTCTAACATGGCGGCGCCCTTTGTCTGCTCTGAAGTGCCGTCCCTGGCCTTCTCGCGGCCGTGATGCACCTCCTTCTGCGGTGGGGTCCGGGACATGGCAGGTGAGGGTCATCAAGCGCCGAGGGCCGGGGGAGTTCCTGGGGCCGGGGCGGAGGCGGCGGAGGATGGGGCGCGGCGGGACGCCATGGACGGTTGTGTGGGGGAGGGGAGGGAAGTGGAATGGGACGGGAACCGGGCTGAGGGGACACCGCGGGCAGCAGGTGCGGGGCAGCTGGGAGGGGGCGCCGCCCGGCGAGCGGGCGGGGAGTGGGCGGGCGGACCAGCCGCCCGGGCGAGGGGGCGCGAGTGGCCTCCGGGGCCGGGTGACACCCCAGCTGGTAGCATCTCCGCCCCCGCCTCCGGGCTGTCACCGCCCCTTGACCCCGCGCGCCGCGGCGGGTGGGCGTTCTGCGGCCGCGAGGGGGCGAGGTGCCGGGCTGCGCTCGTCTGCAGGCGGGGGCGGGAGGGCGCAGGCCCGCCGCGGCGGTGCGCGGGGCAGAGGCCGGCGCTGCGGGGCAGGAGGGCTCCGTTCATTCATTCTTTCCGCAGACGCGGTCAGCCCCCGACCGGTCCGGGTGGAGCCCGTGGTGCAGACCGACTCGCGCCCGCGGGGCTGGTGGCCGGGAGAGTGCCGGTACCCCCTCCACGCTGTGTCCCTGGGCCACTTTGGGCTCTCGCTGCCTCGGCTTCCTCACCCTTGTTGAAGCAGACCGGATAATAAAATCTGCCGCCTGAGATTGAGATAAAGGTTAAATGAGGTAGTAGGTGTAGAAGGCTTAAAATACTCGTGGTTACAGAGTGCATGCCGTACAAGTGCGTGTTGCTGATATTTGTCATCATTATCCGGAGTTCAGACTCACGTGGGAGACATAGAGATACTGCTCTCCGGAGGAAGAGCCCTCCTTGCTCAGGAAGATGCAGTAGAGGCACTTCACTCAAGTAGTCCAGATAAAGGAATCCAGGGAGGCTTCTGTCCCCCTGAAAACTGAGACCAAAACATGCCCGGGGAGTGAAGCAGGAGCAGGGGGCAGTATTCTCGTTAACAAGGCTAAGGGAAACAGGCTATGTCTAAGCCTTAGGGGACCTTGTAAACCTAGTTAAGGACTTGAAATTGTAGGGACTGGGGATGTGGTTCAGTGTAAAGTGCCCCTGGATTCAATCCTTAGTACCCAAAATAAGTAAATCAATAATAAGTTTTAAGTTAATGCGGAGGCATTTAAGAAGCAGGCTTGTGGCCGGGTGCCTGTAATCCCAGCTGCTGGGGGAGGCTAAGGCACCCAGGTTCAAAGCCAGCCTCAGCAACTTAGTGAGACCCTATCTCAAAATAAAAAACAAAAGGATTGGGGATGGGGCTCAGTGGCTAAGCATCCCTGGGTTCAATTCCTGGTACCAAAAGAAAAGAAAAGAAAAGAATCAGGACTGTGGATTAGAAAGATCACTGGCTGTGCTGAAGAGTGTGTCAGGAAGTGTCTCTGGAAGCCCATTAAGAGGCTGCTAGACTAATCCAGGTGAGAAATGGGGTGGTCTTGAGTTAGGTTAGAGACAGAGATGAGGAGATATGGTTCTGGAAGTAGAACTGACAAAACCTAGCAGTTAGTTCAGTGAGAGTTAGGGGCAGGGAGGAGTCAGGATTGTCCCCTAGTTCTTGACTGGTAGATGCCAATACTGCTCAGTGCCATAGGAAGAGAACAAGGAGAGAAGACTTTGGAATCAGGTGCCTATAAAGCATTCAGGTGAAACCTTCTGGTGGTGATCCCTGCAGCTGTCATCCACCAAAGGTTCCTAGAGTCTCGGAAAGGGGTGTGCTCCCCGAGGGCGAGGGTGGGAAACGAGCAGTGTCCAGGGCAGCACGGTGGAATACACGGTGGAGTAATCCTGGGAGCAGCCTCTGGGTTTTGCTTCTCAGCCTTGTGCTCAGTCTTTCATCAAGTAGGAGATCCAGAGTGTGGAGACGTGGACTGAGTCCATTCGTCTTTGTGTCCAGCGTGTTTTCTGGTGTTCAACAGGACAACTGTAACCACTTTAACATTTATTGAGCCCTTGTCTGTGCCAAGCACTCTGCACTTGCCTGTGTTTGATGGGTGGGTGGAAGGGCAGCTCTGAGGGAGCAGGGCAGCCACCTGCATTTTCTCATCAGATTTTTTCACTTGAGAGTCTTTGATTCAGGAGTGAGCTGGAGGAGGGGAGCCGAGCTGGAGTTTATGTAGACAGACTCTCACAAAAGACTAGATTGGACGACTGGAAATCTGTGCTTTGTCTGTAAAACTCAAGGGTGAGTCTAACCAAGATGGTTCAAGTAACCCTGTCAAGATAGCTTTTTTGCTGGACTTGGTGGCGCACACCTGTAATCCCAGTGATGTGGAAGCCCGGGACAGGAGACCCTGTCAGTGACACCCTGTCTCTAAATAAAATACAAAAAAGGGCTGGGGATGTGGCTCAGTGGTTCAGCACCCTGGGTTCAATCCCCAGTACAAAAAAAAAAAAAAAAAAAAAGAAGAGAGAGCTTTTTCTTTAAAATTAGTAATGACAAAATCCTTATTATAGTTTGTCTGGGAAATTGTTGATATTACTATTTTTTTAATCAAGAAAGATAAAAGTGGATTAACTATTGGAGAGTGTCACACCTTCTTGTAATTAGGAGCTATCTAAAATGCTCCAACAGGGCTGGGGGTGTGGCTCACTGGTGGAGCGCTTGCCTGGAAAGTTTGTTTATTTCTAGTGCTAGGGATTGGACCAGCCCTAGAAATAAACAAACTGCTTCCACAAAGCAATCCCAAGTACAGTGACTGAAACAGAATAGGAATTTATTCCCCACTTCTTAACAGTCTGAAAAGAATGCAGTTCAGAGCTGGTAGAGCAGGTCAGCTCTGTTCCACGAGGTCCATCTGGGAACAGCGTTTCTTTGATCCATGTGGCTGTCCTTGCTCAAACCCAGGTGTCCATTTCATGGTCCAAACTGGCTGCTTCACCTCCTGCCATCATGTCTGAACTCCATCTGGCCAAAAGGGACAGAGCAAGAGTCATGCTCATTCTTTTTAAGATACTGATGTTTAAAGAGACATTGTTATATAATATGTTCCCAAACATAAACCAGCTTTGGGATGTGATGTACACCTGAAGAATCCATCATACCTGTTCCAGTGCTGGAGGGAAAACTGACTGACAGAAGTCGAGGGAGGGTTGGTTGTGCTCCCCAGGCCTCTGTCTCCGGGTCGATATGTGGTGCTTGGGCCCAGAGAGCCCAGGCTTGTTTATGCCTCACTTGTTCCCTGTACCTGGTGTGTGCCAGACACTGTGCTGAGTGCTAGGTACGTGGCCATGAGTAACATTGGATCCCAGAAGCAAGACTGTCCCATCCACGTGGATACTCCCAGCACAGTACAGGTAGTGCCCTGGAGGCCTGGTCAGGATGGGAGGATGCATAGGAGGCCTGGCTGACGGGAAGGCTGTACCTGGGTGTTCACTGAAGATTTAGTGAAGCACGCATTTTGAATTGATGACTGTAAAGGTGCCTTTGGGTAGTTAGGGGCAGCGAGGACTGTGGACACTGGTGTGATTCCTTGCTGCCCTGTTTAGTGGCTGTGTGTCCAGGAGGCCAGTTTCTGCATTGCTGAGCCTCAGTTTCCTCATCTGTAGTAGGGATAACAAGGTCCACCTCTCAGAAGTGTTTTGAGAATTATGTGGTATCAGGCAGGTCATTCACAGGGGCTGCTGTGCAGTGGGCACTTATTAAATGTCAGTTACCTCCCACTGCAAGGAGCCAGAAAAGCCAGGTAGGGATGAACTGAGGAAGGAAAGCCAGGTGACCGTCCTTCCCGAGGCAGTGATTATCCAGGTGGTACATGGAGAGTCCTGTTTTCCTCAGGAGTCTCCAGGCTTTCTGGTTCAAGTCATAAGTTTCTGGATCCTCAGAGACCATACCCTCAGAGGCCTGGTGAGAGGTCTTTGAGAGGGGAAGATTCTCTCTGCCTAATTCCTTTGGGTTCCTAGGCTTCTCCCCTTCCGGGCTCCCCAGCTGATTGTGGAGCCCCTTAGTGGTCTCCTAGCATCCTGCACTGACCTCTCCTAGTGCACTCTTGCCTCAGTTGTAGTTGTAGGTCTTCTTGTGTGTCTCCCTGCCAGGCCACCAGCATCCTGGGTGCAGGGTCAGGGTCTTATTTATCTTGGTATTCCCACCAGATAGTGTATCTCTGGGTACATAGCTGGTGCTCAGCTAGTGTTGGCTGGTGCATGGGCAGCCTTGATTGGCAGAAGAGGAGTTGTAGTTGGGGCTGGAAGAACTGCAGCTGAGGAAGGATGATGCAGCTACTGGTTGAATAGAGAGGAGAAGTTGGTAGGTTTTAGGGTGTTTGGCTGGGGTATGGGGAGCAGACCTGGTAAACTATGACCTAAACAAAGAGAATTTCAGTCAGAAGATGGTTTCTCTTTTTTTTTCTTTTTTTCCTTTTATCAGTGGAGCACTGTTCCTCAGCCTTTACCTTATAGACATTTAGGGTCAGAAGAGCCCCCCACCCCCCACCCTTTTTTTGGTACAGGGGGTCTAACCAGGGCCTTATGCATGCCGGGAGAGTGATGTACCTCTGAGATGACAGCATGTGCTGCTGTGCCCAGCTAGTTGAGTGTTTGTTGTCAGGAGTCAACCTGTATATTCCTAGCCTCTACCCACAGATGCCACTTGCAACCCCCACCCCCAGCTGTGACAACTAAAAAGGTCTCCAGAAGTTGCCAGATGTTTCCATCCCTAGTTACGAACCCCTACAGCATAAGGTGGTGGTTGGAAGCATGAACTGCTAAGCCATATGTACCTGGCTCATACCTGATTCTTACTGTCTATGCTTTGGTCCAAGTGCTTGGCTTCTCTAAGTCTCAGTTTCCTGGGTTATGAAGGGGACATAACCTTACTGGGTGGGATTGTTGAAGTTTTGCAGTGAAGTGCCTAGGGAGCCCCTGACTTCCTAACTGGCAACTGGTGTTAACATGAGAGTTAGTAGAAGACCCTGACAGAGCAAGAAAGAGTGTGCAGTGTTGAGGACAAAACAGTGATTGATAGGAATATGTGCACGAGGTGGAAAAATCAAAGGGGTCAGAGGATGGACTGTGGAAACTGAGTCACGCTCCCCTCTCTCCCTTCCCAGCCCTTCCAGGGCACCCTGTCATGTTGTGTGTGTGCCCTTGTGTAGGAAAGACCATGTAAAGAGGTGGCTTGGAATTGGTGCCCGTGTACACACAGTCGCAGGCCTTTCTGGCAGGTGGCCTGGCATCCCATTGAGAAGTTGCTGAGGCTGGTCTCGAACTTTTGATCATAACGCTGAAAGGGCAGCCTTCATGGGGGAGCTTCATAGGGCCATTAGAGTGCCCTTCATAGGACCAGGGGCCCATCCTCCACTCTCCAGGAATTCTGCAGAGGAGGATGCTGCATGGTTGACTTGGCCTAAGGACATGTTGTTGGGTATTGTGTAGCACACAGGGAAGGACCCCAACCTTAGAGAAAACAGAAAGCTCCAAGTACATTTTATGCAAATGCACACTGTCCTGGACATCATAGTTTACGTCTCTGGCTGGCCTTGATGTTCAGAGGGTTGAAATCAGAGAGGTCGGGGAGTCAGCGTTTGGCACAGAGTGATTTCAGCATGTGCTGCAGGTCTGCGGGCTGTGTGTCTGCGTGGCCCGGCACTCTCACAGCTCCTGTGGCTGTCCATGGGAGTGAAGGTGACCTCAGTAGTATAATCAGCACAAGATACACCTGGAAAATGGGGCTTGGACTCAGACAGGCTTGTTAGGCACTGGGGACACGTGATTCTCAGAGCTTGAGCTTATGAGGCAGGAAGGAAGAAAAGACCTGGTTAGAAGTGAGCGTGGCTCACTTGTGTCTGGACAGCAGCAAGGCCAGAGGCTGAGTGGGATCCAGCCCAGAGGGTGTGGACCAGAAAGCAGGCCTGCGGGGTTCATTGCAAATTCAAAATCATGCTTAGCTTCCGGTCCCAAAAGCTCTGGTGGCAGAATCTCTTCCCCCCACCTCACCCAGACCACTTGCTACACTGAGGTTGTCGCTGAAGTGACTGGAGGAGTCACTTTCCTGTCATGGAGGGAAGGCGCTGCTCCAGCTTCACAGTCATGTCAGCTCTCTCCCTAGCGGAGAGAGTGAAGCCCTTCTTTCAGTGGTTCTCCAACCTTGGGGGGCCCCTGGCAGGGACTTCCTGGTTTACTGTGACAGAGTCATCTGCCCTTCATGCATCAAAACATTATTTAGAATGTTGTTTAATTTTGTCAGTTGCTTTTGTTAACTGTTGGGTAGATAGAAAAGGTTATGTTCTGTATGTTATTTTTATGTGATGCTGAGGATCGAACCTAGTGCCTCGCATATGTGAGGTAAGCACTCTGCCACTGAGCTACAACCCCAGCCCTTGCTTTTCTTTATAGTAGTTTTACCATGTGTGTGTGTTGCTAACCAACATATTGTTCAATTTTGTATATTTTCTTTAGCAACTTAGATTTTCTGGTAATATATGTTCTTTCGGCTAATCCACATTTCATGCTTAAATTTCAGCTTTGCTGATGAATAATGTTCTCTCGTATGAGGATTTACTTGTTCTTTCTCTTGTTGGTGGACATTTGGTTGTCTCCAGTCTTTTTTTGTTCGTTTGTTTGTTTGTTTTTTAGTTGTAGATGAACACTATACCTTTATTGTGCTTATTTATCTTTATGTGGTGCTGAGGATCAAACCCAGGGCCTCACACATGATAGGCAAGTGCCCTACCACTGAGCCACAGCCCAGCCCATTTCCAGTCTTGTTGAGACAGACTGCTGCTGTCTTGGACACATGTGCCCAGCTCTCTTCTCCCACCCAGGAGTGGAACTGAGTCATGGGGCATGTGATCTTCAGTTAACCAGACATTGCCAGATTGGTTCCAGAGTGGTTTCCCAGGTTACACTTAAGTCAACATCTGTTTGCTTCACATCCTCCAAATGATTGTTGAAGATTTTCACTACTCGGAAGGGAGTAAAGTGATAACTGGTGGTTTTGATTTGCATTTTTCTGACTATTATTCAATTGAAGTGTTTTGTTTGGTTGTTCATTTGTTTTTGGTACTGGGATTGAACCCAGGGACATTCTACACTGAGCTATTCCCCCACATTTTGGGGGATGTAGCTAAGTTGGTAGAGTGCTTGCCTTGCAAGCACAAGGCCCTGGGTTCAATCCCCAGTACTGCAAAAAAAAATTAAAAAAAAAAAAATAAGTACCCAATGTCCCAGTACCAATTAATAAAAAACTGTAGCCCTTTCGTGTAGCTTTTTCTGTAATGTCACCAGTATCCGTTATCATATATTTAGTGTTCACAAATGTGTGGGTCTGTTCATGGGCTCTTTTTTTTTTTTTTTTTTGGTGCCTAGGAGCACTTCACCACAGAACCACATCCCCAGCCCTTCTTATTTTTTATTTAGAAATGGGGTCTCACTAAGTTGTTTAGGGCCTTGCTAGGTTGCTGGGACTGGTTTTGAACTCATGATCCCCCTGCCTCACCCTCCTGAGTGCTGGGATTACAGGCATGCACTACTGGGCCCAGATTCATGGGCTGTGCTCTCTCTTATCTGTGTGCCTATACCAGATTGACTTAATCACTATAATTTTATAATGACTCCATATCAGGTAATGCTTGAGCCTTTGTTCTTCCATCTTCATTTTAGATCATGCTTGTCAAATGCTATAACATTTTTTGAGATATTTTATTAAAATTGCTATGAATTTATTATGTATAAATTTGGGTAACCACCTTAACATTTTTAATGATATTTAGCCTTATAGTCCATGAACATAGTATACCTTTGAATTTCATAACTTACAAAATTTAATTTTAGTTGCCGTCTTTACATCTTACACTCAGTTAACTTCAATTTCTATCACTTGATTGTTTTTCTTTTTTTCCCCCTCTCTTCCCACCCACTATGGGATTGAATCCAGGGGTGCTCTACCACTGAACTGCATCTGTAGTTCTTTATATTTTTTATTTTGAACAGGGTCTCAGGCTGGGCATGGTGGTGCACACCTGTAATCCCAGCGACTCAGGAAGCCGGAAAAGGAGGATTATGAGTTCAAAGCCAGCCTCAGCAATTTAGCAAAGCTCTAAGCAACTCAGTGAGACTCTTTCTCTAAATAAAAAACAAAAGGGCTGGGGATGTGGCTCAGTGGTTAAGTGCCCCTGAGTTAAATCCCTTGGGACAGAAAAACAAAAACAAAAAAATGAAACAGGGTCTTGCTAAGTTGCTGAGGCTGGCCTTGCCCTTGTGTCCCAAATCACTGGAATTGCAGGTGTGCACCACTGCATCCAGCATCACCCTTCACTTTTATGCTGTAGGTGTGTGCTTTAGTTTTTTTTAAAAATTTATAAGACTTGGCTGGGCGTGGTGGCGCACGCCTGTAATCCCAGCACTTGGGAGGCAGAGGCAGGAGGATCGTGAGTTCAAAGCCAGCCTCAGCAATTTAGCGAGGCCCTAAGCAACGCAGTGAGACCCTGTCTCTCAATAAAATACAAAATAGGGCTGGGGATGTGGCTCAGTGGTGGAGTGTCCCTGGGTTCAATCCCCAGTACCCAAAAAAAAAAAAAAAAAAAAATTAATTTACAAGACATCATTAGTTCAGTATTTGTTTAGGTTTATCCACTTATTTACTATCTTCATTATTCCTCCTTCTTTCTTGCATCTTAATACTTTCCTTCTGGAATCACTTTTCATCTGCCCAGAGAATGTCTTTTGTAATGTATGAATTTGGGCTGTTAAAAAAAAGTAGATTTTGAATTGTAGTCCATCTGGGGGCCTGCTAATGGTTACACATTGTGGGGAAGCCTTTCCCTCCTCCATTCAGTGCCAAGATTTGATGCAGGCAGTTTCTGTGCAGCCTTCTTCCCACCGAGGTCCTGGGAGCCCTTCTTCCTGATGGGGGGCGGGAGCACTGCTTGCTCAGTTCCGTGGATGTTCTCGGTACCGGGCCTGCAAAGCTCCACTTGCTCTTTGAGTTCCAGCCCTTTAGTTTCTGTTGACCTCTCAGTATTGCTTTCTGACTTCTTGTCTCTGTGGTGCGTTTACAAACCTGTCTTACAATCATTCTTCAGCATCTGTAGCTGTTTGCTGTGGGAGAGAGTTGGCGCTGGTGTGCAGTGCTTCCAGAAATTGAGATGTTTTGTATTTCATTTGGCAGCAGCAAACTTTAAATATCGGAACTAAGACTTAGTAATGTTCACTTCTGGATTTTATGTTTCGTAACACTCAAGGAAAGGGATTGGCAGGTACCTATTCATGACAG
This sequence comes from Glaucomys volans, assembly GCA_020662805.1. NCBI lineage: Eukaryota > Metazoa > Chordata > Mammalia > Rodentia > Sciuridae > Glaucomys > Glaucomys volans. The sequence goes on along the minus strand of JAJEJO010003074.1, from coordinate 280,921 downwards.
AATTTGCCCTTTGGGGACTGACTAAGCTCTGTTGAGCCATGAAATTTTTGTTCTTCAGTGGAAGGAGCAGTTTTAGAACGTGACAGACTCGGCCTTGACTCTGGGCATGGTGGCAGACCTCGGTTAGGCGACAGCCTCTCAGCATCGTTTGCTCCTCTGCACAGTGGGGTGACCATGCTGATGCCGACCTCACAGATCACTGTAAGCATTGATGAGGTGGCATGTGGGTACGGAGCATTCTGCAGGTAGGTCCCCTAGCAGCTCTTGAAGTTGTTCCCTTTGTGGCCTCAGTGGCAGTGTCCTCTCCACATGCCACTGCCCTTGGGAACAGGAGCCTACAGTTTTCTCTTGCCAGTAACCTCCCTTGAATACTTAGCATGGGGAGCTTATTATTAGCAGGCCTTGTTTTCTCAGGGCACAGTCAGTCACACTGCTCCACCCACATTCTTTTATCAGGACTCATGATTTCTTTTCTCTTTTCTCCCTTCATCCCTCCCTCCTGTTTGCTGGGGATGGAGCCCAGGGCCTTGCAAGTGCCAAACAAGCTCTCTACCACTGAACTACACCCCCAGCCCTCTTTAGTTTATTTTGAGACAGGGTCCAACCTGAGATCCTCCTGCCTCAGCCTCCCGATTAGCCAGGGCTCCAGGCTGCGCCCGCCATGCCTAGTGTGAGTAGCTGTGTGGACACGGCTTTCATGGACTTCAGGAGCCTTTCGTATTTCAGGGCTGTTGCCCCATATTTGCTGCATGGGCCAGAAGCATTCTCCACACATTGATACTTGTGTTCAGGAAGTTGAGAAGAGTGGAAATGGGAATGAAACTGCACATGCAGGTTCATGGGCCTTGCTCACTGCAGCAGCCCCTAAGTGGACCAGCCTGCCTGCCTCAGAGCAGGCCTGGCATCCTGGTGTCTTCTCACTTTGTCTCTCCTGCTCTCACTGTTTTAGGACCAGGAGCCAAGCAGCACACGGGTGGTTTCTGAGTTTCTCTCAGAAGCTTGCACTTCAAAGTGGCAGGCTGACAGAGTGCCAGGGTTGTAGGTCGCCACTGCAAGCCTTCCTGCAGCTTCGGGGTTCACAGGTGGTGGGGTTTAGAAGGCGGAGGTCAGCAGCACGGCTGGGTCCAGGGCGAGTGTGGAGGCCCAGCCTCCCCTTATCTGCAGGGCCACCGTTAGCATCATCTGCATTGGAGGAGCCCTGTGCCTTTTAGAAATCATTGGAAATGGAGACATCAAGTTCTTGACCACTTCTTATCTAGGCCTAACTTGAAGTTTTGAGATCCCCAAATATTTAAGATATCCTTTTACTTGTTTCAATTTTCCTCATCAAGGTTTTTTTTGTTTTGTTTTTGTTTTTGATTTGTGGTGCTGGGAATTGACTCTTGGATCTCACACTTGCTCGGCAAGTGTTCCAGCCCTTCTCAGTTAAGTTCTACAAAATTTTTACTTAGTTTAATCCTGTTTGGAATGATAAACATAACATTTGACGTTGACCTCTGCCATATATTTCAGTATTGGTATTCATGTCCTATATAGTTCATGTTCACAGTTGGAAGATTTGAATACTGTAGGAAAAAATGTGAATGAAACATTCTGCCAGGTACTAGGTAAAGAGCCAGTTGTTACTGTCATTCCCATGATACCTCCCATACCTCCAAAGCATGCCTATGTAATCTGAAGTCACACTAATGAAATCACTCATTTCTTCACCATTTATTATATCTTAACACTTGAAGGACCTTAACAGTCACCTAATCCTAATGAGGATACAAACCCAGGGAAAGTCAGTCATGTGGGAAGAGCATGTGTCACATTGAAGTCCTCATACATCCATTTCCAGTTTGCATTTTACCTCTTTTTCTCTTTGGCTTGGATTCTCCATTTGCCGCAGGACTAGCACCCGCTTTGGAGTCTCTCTTTGGGATTGTCACACTGTGTCTCCTCAGCGAGAGCCTTTTTGCTCCTCCAGGTCATTGCATGCTTTGTAGAAAAGCAGTGGCCTCTGCTACTGGGTGTCGGGCACCTCGGCCTTGTGTTCATTACTGTGGAGCCAGGAGAGTCGGCAGCCTGTGGGCTTCTCCTGGTCTTATTTCAGGTGGAAACTTCACCCAGGATGGACACCTAGACTCCCAATGGGATTTTTGCATCCACATTTAGAAGCGGACAGGACTAGTGCAGCAGACTGCTCCTGCTGGCCAGCAGCCCCTCTCCCACGTGGGAAGCCTCCTGTCATCCCATTTTATAGGCAGGCAGCTGAGGCTCGGGGTCTGCACACTCCTGCTCAAGGTACTTGCCCATCCCTGTGATTGCGAGGCGGAGGCTTTAGCTGGTGCCAGGAGTTGTGAGCCTGGTGTGCTCGTGGCTCCTGGGAGAAGGACCCAACACTCCCAGCACCACAGGGCTTCATCTGTGCCTGATAACAAGGGTGCCACCTGCTCTCTAGGGGAGTCCCCTTAAGGCATTTCTGCCCATAGAGTTTCCTGAGTGACACATTCTCTGTGCAAATTACCACCCTTTTTGATTTCCCTTATGAGACATTTTTTCCTATTGAGAAGTTTTTACTCATCAGCTCTTGTAGAAAATGTCTTACAGGGTTTATGGCAGATAGAAATGAAGGACCTCAGATCTCTGACCCTGTGCATTCTCTCTGTCTCACTTCCTTTCTTAACTTCCTCAGTTTTGTTTTTTTAATAGTATTTATGAGTGGTAACACAAAAAAGTGCATCAGTGACAAGTGCCACCCCCCCCAGGAGTCCATTAATGCTCCTGTGCCCTCTGGAGATGTGGGTGTGGGTGTCTCCTCTCAAGTGTGAGTCAGAGCTTTGACTTGGCCTGGGCTGTGGCCAGCATGGTCAGTTTCTGAGAGGAGGTGCCGACTGTCACTCAGGGTGTTGGGCACCCCACCCTGAAGAAGCACTTGGCCTTCGAGAGTTGTATGATACTCTGTGGGAGGGCCCCTCTTGCAGTCTGCTCAGAGACCCATGGAAGAGTGTGTTGGGTTCTGGGTCCTGGCTGGACCCTCCCAGTGCTAGTGGGGCAGGAGTGTGACGCTGTTGTTTTTCCTGACTCGAGGGTCCAGGGCTGTAAGGCTTCCGGACCTGCTAGTGTGCTTCTGGTCTCACCTATGCTTTCTGCTCGCTCACGGCAGAGGATGAGCTAGCTGTGGTGTGGCGGTCACACCCACGTCCTGGCCCAGCAGCCCCTGCAGCTGCACTTGGTGCTGAGGCTGCTCACCTGCTGCTCCTGGTCCCCCTGTGTGCCCACCACTCTTCCTCAACTCCTGCTCTGTGGCTCGTGCCTCCCTTGCCTGCACGTCGCTCCTGCCTTTGCTCACATGTCTCGAGATGCAGCCAGGTGCCGTGTCACCCGCTCATCAGATTTTCTTTCTCCTGGGTGGAAGGTCCCAAGGGTGAGGCTCAGCCCTGGCCACCTTCTGCCTGGCTGCCTTTGCAAGGCTTGATGGGCTCTCGTGGGAGAGAAGCCCTGACCTCGCTGGCCTCGTTCTCTCGCGGTACTCTGGTTTATTTCGCTTTACAGGTTCACGTTCCCCTCACTGCAGATCTGTCACAGACCTGTGTGAGGGCACAGCATCCAGTCCCACTTCTGCCGAGCTTGGGCAGACTTCCTGAATGCCTTCGTCCTGCTGAGTGCACACAGTCATCGTCTCTCCCTGGTTTTCCTGCTCCATGGGTGAGCAGTCTAAGGCTTTTGCGTGAAGTCACTCAGCTCCTAGGCAGGCCACGGGTGCTCGCCCCGGGATCCGAGTCTGCTGCTCTTTCTCCTCCTCTATCCAGAGTCCTTGCCCTGCACTCCTTCTGCACCCAATCAGCGGCACCTGGCCTGAGCAAAACGGGACTTCTCCCCAGAGCCTCCCCCGGTGTTCCTCACCTGGGCCAGCTTCTCAGGCCAGACCTTCTAGCACCTTCCGTGACTCCTTTCCTTTTCTCACAGTTCACTTTGACTAGATCAGCTAATTTTGTTGGTTCAGCCGAAACACGTCCCTGATCCAAGCACTCTGTTGCCACCTGGGTGACATTGCACCCACTGCAGTGGCTGTGCCCCCTTCCTGTCTCCACCCTGGCCCCCTTGCAGCCTCTCTTCTGCTGCAAAGTGGCCCTTTGAAAATGCCACCGTTGTACTCAAGGCCTCCCAAGCTCCCCGCGCACCGAGGAGAGACTCCACAGTCCAGAGCGCCCCTCGGAGCCGGGAGGCCTCCTCCCTGCTGATGCCCACTCACAGGCCCCGTGCCAGGGTCATGCCGCCTCTAAGCCTTTGCTTCTGCTCCTCTTTGTCTCTTTACAGTGTCAGGGCTCACTCTGGCACTTCATTTAGGCCTTTGCTTAAATGTCACCTCCCCAGAGAGGTACTGTTGGTCCCCTCTTTTTTTCCCTTTCCTATCACAGGGACTGAACTCAGGGTGCTCCGCCACTGAGTTACATCCCAAACCCTTTTTACTTTACTTTGAAACAGGGTGTCACAGAGTTGTCCAGGCTAGCCTCAAACTTGCCGTCCTCTTGTCTTGGCCTCCTGAATAACTGGGATTATAGGTGTGCACCACTGTGCCCAGCTTCTTGGTCCCTTTCTTAAATGTTAAATTTAAGAACGTCTCTCCAGGTGTGGTGGCACATACCTATAATCCCAGCTACTGGGGAGGCTGAGGTAGGAGGAACACAGGTTCAAGGCCAGTCTTAGCAACTTAAGGAGACCCTGTCACAAAATAAAAAATAAAAACTGCTGGGATGTGGCTTAGTGGTAAAGTGCCTCTGGGTTCAACCCCCAGTGCCACAGGGGGAAAAAAAAAAAAAGAATGCCCCCTCCGCTCAGCTTGCTGTAGCTTTCTCCACAGCACTGAGGCCCTGTATATTGTATTGATTTCGTACTTTTCTTCCCCATTGTGCTCAGGGTTCTACTGCAGTACCTTGGACGAGCACAGAGAGGCGCTCATTCAGCGCTCCTGCCGGTCCTCTGTGCTGGGGCAAGCTCCTGCCTACTTCGTAGAACTGTTCTCGGTGCAGGTTGTCTTTGTCCTGTGTTGCTATATAAGGTGCCACAGACTGGGTAACTTAAAAATAAAACAAGGTCTCACAATCCTGGAGGCTGATAAGGCCAATATCTAGGTGCCAGCGTCTGGTGAGGGCCTCCGTGCCGCAGTGTCCTGTGGCAGATGTGGGAAGGAAGCGGGGTTGCAAGACCCAGGAGGGGGTGCCAGGCCTCCTTTCTGCAAGATCCATCGGGAGAGTGGAGCCCTGTGGCCTGATGGCCTCTTAAAAATCCCTCCTCCTTATACTGTGACCTTGGCAGTTAAATTCCAACATGGGTTTTGGAGGAGGCAGACCTCCAAACCACAGCAGGCGGACGCAGTTGTGATTGGTAGCTTGGAAGTTCATTGTTAGAGCGGATTTTGTCAGTTCTCATGATTAACAAGTACTGAAAGCACAACTGTCATTTCATAAGGGTCCAGGGAATATGCTGACGTTGTCCTGCACTCAGGAAGGCCTGGCTCTTTGCTCTCTTCCAGGCCTGTTCTTCACCTGCATCAGTAACTTCTTGAGAGCAGGGTCCTGGGTTAGGTGCTGTGAGGTGGGCTTTCTAAACTGGCAGGAAGATGAGGGGGCACAGGGTCATTTCAGGCTGGGGGCGAAGAGAGGAGAGCTCAGATGTGCCCACATCCCACAGTCTTAATACAAGAGGGGCGTTTACTGGGCAACCCATGGGGCTGGGGTGGCTGCTGTTTGCTTCCCTGCCAGGTCACACACAGCTAAAGGGAGAGATTGTCACCTGGGTGGGTGGTGGGTTGGGTGGGTAGGCTTCAAGGTCTCAAAGCTGGCTTGGAACTTCTGTTGCCTTGGCCTGCGTTTGTTGACCCACCTGTATTTCTAGGTGATCAGGAATGCCAAGTCATTGGGAGCCCAAAGGTGACCTCCCACCTGCTCTCAGGTTCTTCAGGGCACTTGGACAGGCATGGCTGTTCCTGTGGAGGCTGGAGCTGGGTGTGGCTTGTTTGGGAGCCAGAGGCTGTTGATTGTGAGGCTCAGCATCTTTTTGCGGTAGGCCATTGTTTCCTGGCCTAATAGTGCCCCTGTGTGTGGCAGTTTGGAAACCCTGCCTGCAGCTGAGTGCTTGCTAATAATGGGGGTAATGGTTCATGTTTGAAAGGTGTCCACTCCACCCCAGATGGAGCCGTTCTCTGTGGGCCTCTGGGCACTCCGCGCAGGCACTCCCGGGAGCACGCGGCGGCTTAGCAGAACAGCGCTCGCTGCCCTGATGTGAAGAGCCTCCAGCAGGGAAAGTAGCTCAGGGTGGCTCTTTGCTCAGTGCCTCCTCCCTGGGCTCCCACCCTCCCTCCCTCTCTTTGTGCTAATTGCGCTCTGGGATTTTCCCAGATTGCATTTAGAAGGAATAATGGGTTTTGATTACACTTCCTTAACAGGGTGGAGTCGCCGAGCAGTTACTGACTGCACCTAAGGCACCCAGCGTAAAGGGGACTAGAAAGCATCTGGTCAGTTCTTTAGCCTTAAAAAAAAAAAAATTGCACTCTGCATCTCTGCTTCCTGGTGAAGGTAGGTGGCTGAGTGCTGAGGACACACCAGGCCCTATACCTGGCTTTTTACCTATATTCCTCTTATTTTTGTAATGAGGGATTGAGCCCGCAGGTGCTGTACCACTGAGCTATGTCCCCAGCCCTTTTTATTTTGAGACAGGTCTTGCCAAGTTGCCTAGGCTAGCCTCCTCAAACTTGTGATCCTCCTGCCTCAGTTTCCCAAGTAGCAGGGATTATAGCCATGCACCACTGAGCTAAGTTGTTGGTATATGTGAATTCTTTTTTAAAAAAATAGTTTTAGTTGTTGGTGGACCTTTATTTTATTCATTTTTTATATGCAGTGCTGAGAATCGAACCCAGTGCCTCATACATGCTAGTCAGGCGCTCTACCACTGAGCCCCAGCCCCAGCCCCAGCCCCAGCCCTATGAATTCTTATAAGCTTCCTCAGTCGCTGCTGGAATGAGGAGGGAGGGAGGCTCCTCATTGACATCTCTTCTCTTTCCTGGATGTACTTTTTTTTCTTTTTCTTTTTTTGCTATAAGGGATAGTACCCAGGGATACTCTTTCACACTGAGCCACATTCCCAGCCCTTTTTATATTTTATTTTGAGTCAGGGTCTCGCTGAGTTGCTCAGGGTCTCACTAAGATGCCAAGGCTGACCTTGAACTTGCCATCCTCCTTCCTCAGCCTCCTGCGTTGCTGGGAGCACAGGCACGTTCCACAGTGCTCAGCTACCTACATTCTTTATTCCTCTAACAAATCTGTGAAATCCTCCCGTGGGCCCCTTGTTAGCAGAGAAACTGCCACAGCTTGCCTGCTACGGACCCCAGGCCTGCTGCTTCCCAGAGGCAGCAGCGTGGAACTGGACAGCCCACAGTGGCTGCGTTCTTAGTTTTCAGGGGCCCAGAGTGCCCTGCCTGACCCCGCACTTTTTGGCCATTTTGTTCCTGGAGGGACCCGTTGAACTGAGAGGAGAGGGTTCATGACCCAAGAGAAGCCTTCCTCACACAGTTGTCTGTGGGGGGCTTGGGCCTGAAGGCAGATGAGGACGCTCCAGCACCAGCACCGCCTCAGGCCCCCCCACGTGCGCCTTCGCGGTGTTGCAGCTCTGCTGAGCCTCACCATCCTGCAGCTGCTGGGCCCTGACTGCAGCGGCTGGAGCAAGTAGGGCATGTGTCCCCCAGTTTTTTCTTATTAAAGTCATACTGAATTTTGAAAAGTCTGCATGTGAGAGTGCAGAGAATGTACACATTGAGTTTAAATTATAAATCTGGGTATCCAGGCGCAGTGCCTCAGCAGAGCCCTGCGGCCCTTCTCCAGCAGAGGGCCCCTCCTTGGATTGTGGCTGATCCGTCCCTTGTCTTGATCGCTTCGCCATCTGTTTCAGTTGTCCCTTGAAAACTGAGTGGCTTAAGCATCAGTGATTTATATTTCTCACTGTTTTGTGGGTTTCCTGGGCGGTTGTTTTACATCCCGTGGTGCTGGTTGAGGACATTTCTGTGACAGCATTCAGCGGGCATCTGGGCCGGGAGGCCAGGAGAGCATCTTTCTCATCCCAGAGCCCTGGTGTGTCATGTGGCCTCTCCAGGTTGGGGTCTCCTCCAGAGCTGCTGCTGGTATTTTCCAGCAGGAATGCCTGGGCTCCCCTACAGCATGGCACCTGGGTCCTCAGGCACCTTAATGTCCAGATCTGAACCTGGTGTAGTCACTGCACCCTGTTGACCAGAGTCCTTGCTGGACCCATCCCGATTCCATAGGAGGTGTCAGCACCCTGGCAGGGATGGAGTAACAGAGTCAGGACCCATCTACCCGTGGCCTTGAAGTCTCTGGTCAACAGGATGTCCATTGTGCCTGTCTGGAGACACTCTGAGGTATCCCTCCAGTGCTTCCAGAGAATTCTTCATGAGGCCCCCAGGACTGGATCCAGTCAGGCTGTTGGTGATCAGGAGAGCATCCCAACCCTGAGTCCTGGCCCATTAGTCAGGGATAAGAACTGAGCCACTGGAGGCAGCACTGGGGAATGGCACCTGACGCAGTCAGGACTTGGCATCAGAAGGTCATGTTGGTCTGAGTGGCTGAGCTCCCTGGGTGAACCGTGCATCATTTGGGGACGCATTTTCTGCATTTTAAATGAAGACACAGGGCATGAAAGACTCTGGGGTCTTGTTCTCTTTGCGTTTTCTCTGGCTCTAGGTTTGTTTGGTTTTTTAGATGTTGATAGACTTTTATTTTACTCATTTATATGTGGTGCTGAGACTCGAGCCCCGTGCCTCACATGTGCTCTACTGCTGAGCCACAACCCCAGCCCCTGGTTCTGGATTTTGAGAGTCTTTCTAGAAGTAATTTGTTTTTTTTGTTTTTTTGACTTCCATTATGCTTATTGTAAATCTGCTTTTTTAAATTTAGTAGTATTTCATATAAATGAAAGAATCACAACTTTCAAGAATCCCGAAGCAAATTGTTTTAAAAAGAAAATATTCTTTCAACAAATGAACCATAATTTCAGTTTAATTTTTTCAAATAGTTTGTTTCCATTTGTCCTGTTTAGATATACATGACAGTGAGTGTGTTTTGACATACTGTATACACTTGGGGTATAACTGTAGAAGTGGTTTTGATTGGCACCCACATCTGTCACCAGTCAAGCAGGGGAAGAATGCAGGGTCCCCAAGCTCTGCTAGAGTGAAGGGCCTGCATTCCAGGGTGGCTGCTGGGTGCAGCGCATGATGGGGCTCAGTCTCAGTCTCATCACGGTCACTTGGAAGGGCCAGCAGGCCCTGTAGCAGTGGGGAGTGACTGGCTGTTGATCTTATTCCTTGGCTTCAGTTTGAGGTGGCCTTTCGTGCATACACCCAGGACAGGGCGACACATCCTCTTAGTGCCCGTGCATGGCCTGACATCTTTTCCTGCTCTGAGCCTGACTGTCTGAGCTTCCCCTCTAAGCTTGACTGTCCTGATGTCCTCCAGTGAATGGCCTGTGGTCTGGAGGTGGCTTGCCGCCTAGTTCGCTCAGCCCTCTGGGAGGAGGACCAGTCAGCAGCACCCCACCTTCCCAGGTGTGGCCCACAGGAGGGAGCTGTCGGATGTAAAGAACACAGGGCTGCTTCTGTGGGTGCCACCATTTGAACTTGGCTGCTGTTGCACCCGGGCTGCCCACGGATGTGCTGGACGTCTCTTTGAGCAGCTGCTCACCCGAGCCTTGGAACGGGTGCTGTGTCCTCTCTAGCCTCTGTGACTTCCTCCCCTCTCCGGCCCTCACTTCCCTATCCTTGCTTCCTTCCCCTTCCCTCTTACCCATTCCCGTTCCTCTTCTCTGTCTGACTTTGTAGGCGTCTCTGTTGGAACAGTCCGGGAAGAGTCAGATGCTTACTTTTTCCTCCTGACACCCACATCTGGGGAGGATCCCACCCACTATAGGAGGGTGGGCTGGCACCAGTGTGCTGAGGTGTGGGGGGCACATAGCTGCTCTAGGTTATGTGCCCTGGGAGGGAAGGAGAGAGCCAGAGGGACCAGGCCACCAGCCACTCTGTCCTGGGAACCTTCCTGGTCTTCCGAAAATGAGGGTGCACCTAGTTTTCCTTCCCGTGTGCCAAGCCCAGGAGGGCAGTTTGGCTGAGCTTTGCCACCTTCTGCCCAGGAGCTCCAGGGTGGCAACGCAGAGGCTCATTGCAGCATCGGGTCCCAGACAAGCCCTCAGACCCTTGCTCCTATTGGCCAGTGGTCCTTTTCTGTGTGTCCTCCTGGTGAGGCAGACCAGTTTCCTGCTGGAGGGCCCTTTTATCCGCCTCAGCCAGTGGGGCTCGGAGCACCTCCCCACAGGCTTCCCTGGTGCTCCTCGGGAGGTTTTGGAAGTGCCGCCTCCCAGCCCGGGTTTTAGGTCAGCTCCCACAGCCAGGCCTCCTGCCAGGAAGGCTGGGTCTGGCCCCGCTTGGAAATTCTGAAGCTGTTGAGGATTCTGTCCTAGGGGGGCCCTCGTTTCCCTCTCTGCACTTGGGAGGTGGTTCACTTGGGGGCTCCCGAGGATGGAGAGGGTGGCTGGGGTCTGAGGCCAGGGCTTGCTCACACCTGCACCTCCTGCCTGTTAACACACCTGTTCCGCGGTAGAGAGAAAGCACTCTAGGTCAGCGTGTCCTCGCCTCCTGCCTTGGGTTCTGTGCGCCCCTTGCCTACTGTGTACCCACTCTGGGTCCTGGCCTCGGACCCCAGCGCGGGCACTTACCTAGGGACTAGACGTCAGCTCTTCACCATGCCCAAAGCTCAGGACCACACAGATGAGATTCTCCCCTGCCTTCCTTCAGGCCACCAGCGGAGCTTGCTTGTCCCAGGGTTGAGGACCTTAGAGAGGTGCCTTTGCAAGGGGTCCTGTGTCTGCAGCCGGTGCGGCCCTGGCTGGCTTGCGCTAGGGGGTCTCGGCAGGCAGGGAGGCCAGCTGCCGACCTGACTTTTCCCTGAAGGTGCTTCAGAGCTCCAGCCTTGGCCTTGGTGGAAGAGCTGGTAGGGCCAGAGCAGGGTCCCTTCCTGGGACTCGGTGTGAGGGGCAGGGAGGGTTGTCCAGGTCTTCGCAGCCACACCTTGAAACTCACTGCTCCAGGGAGGACGCTGTGCTCTGGCCCCTCCCAGCCGCCATGTTTTGCCTCCTTTGCTGGGTGCCTCCCTGGGCTCAGGAAACATACCCGCTCTGTTTGGGTTGTTTTTTGGTGTGCTGGGGATTGAACCAGGGCCTCACACCTGCCGGGCAAGTGCTTTACCACCGAGCTGTCACCTGCAGCCCTTGCCTTCTGTTTTTTGACTGGAAATTGAACCCAGGGTGTGTTACCACTGAGCCGCATCCCCAGCCCTTCTCACTTATTTTGAGACAGGGTCTCACTTAAGTTGCTGAGGCTGGCCTTGAACTTGTGATCCTCCTGCTGCAGCCTCCCAAGTCACTGGCATTACTGCCACATGTGGTACAAACGTCTACTCTTGAAAAGTTTCCAGACACCGTGGGGTGAGTGGCCTTGGCCTTCTGCAGCACTGACTGTGACTTTCACTGCAGCTCGTCCCAGCAGCCAGCCACACGCGGTCCCCCCAGCCACAGGCTGCAGCACAGCTGCTCTCCCGGGAGCAGCCGGGGCAGCTCTGGCAGACTGGCCTCTGCTGAGAGTTTCAAGCCTGGTTTTGGAGCTGCTGGTGAAGAACCCTCACCCCTGCTCAGCCTCTGCGCCTGGTACCGCAGCCTCCCTGCTCATCTGTGTAGTGTGGGCTCAAGAGATGGGTGCAGGTTTTTATTTTGAAACCTTCCAAAATCGGTCCTTTCTAGAAAGGAAGCCCTGCCTATTTTCCCTAGAAAATTGCAGGTCTGGAGACGGACACTGCAGCAGGGCGGGCAGCAGGAGCGCAGGCTTAGATACTTATTTAGTCATGGCTTGAGCTGCTCGGGATAATTCGGCTCCAGGCCAGGGAGTTTTTCTGAGCATGTGTGTTGAGATGGTTGTGAGATTTCCAGGCATTTAGTGAGGGCCTTGGCAGAGACACTGGCCAGGCCAGCAGCTCTTGGGATCAGGAATGGAGTTCCTTGTTTCTCCTAGGAAAATGAGCAGGACTGAGGTTTCTGGTGGCAGGTGACTCCCCAACTTTAGTCCCCAGAGCCTGTGAACCAGAGGAATTGAACAAACCCTGCCTAGAGGGCGCAGCTCTGCAGGGCCAGGGTGGGAGAGGGCCTGAGTTCTGTACCTCGTCAGTGCAGGGCTGAAAGTGAGTGATACAGGGCCACCTTGCTGTCTTCCCAGACATTTCACCTGAGTGGGACAGAAGGGGAAAGACAGAGTAGAACAGTCTTAACACCAAATGGTCCAGCTGGACATCGTCTTTTTCTAAGATTAGGTGGTGATACTACTCTCATAGAAAACGTTCGGCTGACCAGTATCTTGTGTTTCTTGGAATCACGACAGCAGTGTTTCGTGTTGGTTTGCTTTGTGACTCTTTAGTGTCATCATCTGGTAAGACGCAGGGGGGCTGTTGGTGCTGGACCCGTTCGGTGCTCTGGTTTGGAACATCCCTGCCTTGTAGACCAGGAGCTGGAGCCTCTGTCCCTCCTGACTTGCAGTGTGCCCAAGTTAGCTCCCTCTCCCTGGGTGTCATTCTCCATCTCCTCCCAAGTCTCATCGGGGAGTTTGGGGGTGGGGGGCTGGCCCCTCTCTCCTGCTAACAGAAGGCCCCTGGCGCTCTGCAGCCATGGATTTCCCCCAGCACAGCCAGCGCGTCCTGGAGCAGCTGAACCAGCAGCGGCGGCTGGGGCTTCTGTGCGATTGCACCTTTGTAGTGGACGGCGTTGACTTCAAGGCGCACAAGGCGGTGCTGGCGGCCTGCAGCGAGTACTTCAGGATGCTCTTCGGGGACCAGAAGGACGTGGTGCACCTGGACATCAGTAATGCGGCAGGTACCCGCCAGGGTCAGGGTGAGCTGGTCGAGGACCAGAATGGTGGCTGGCCCTGTGCTCGTAGGCCCTCCTGGGGCAGAGCCTGCAGGCCACGGACACTCCGGACCTCCCACACGAGTCTGTAGCCCTGATTGTGTACCAAGTTCCTGCCACCTCTTGGGGGCCTGTTTGCACCAGCAGTGGGGTGATCAGGGGAGAACGGGCAGGAAGGGCTTATGGGAGCTCTAGGCCACAGTGAACAAGGGATGGGCCTCCTCAGGAGGGCCAGAGTGGGCTTAGCTCTATATCCTTTCAGCCCTTTCCATGGCCACGTCCATCCTAGAGCCTCTTCCTTTCTAGAAAGGAAGCCCTGCTTGTTTTCCCTAGAAAAGTGCTGGTCTTGAGATGGGCTCTGCAGCAGGGCTAACCAGGAATGTGGAGTGGTGACAGGATGGCTGGGATGCAGGCTGGAAGTCGGCCTTGGGGTTGAGGAAGCACTGGTTCTGGATTTGGCTTCCAGCCCAGTGTGGCTAAACACAGAGTGAGGAGGACAGGGCGAGTATTGGCTCCCATTTTATGGATGTGGAAACTGAGACCCACAGAGGTCAGGAACCTGGCCTGGAGGTCAGGTGGAGTTGGTGGCAGAGCCCCAAGGAAGCTGGTGGTGACACAGTCGGACTGGAGTCTTGCAGCGATGAAGTGCAGTGGCTGGGGCTGGGGCTTGCAGGGTGGGCATTCACACCTCAGTCCTGGGTGCACGTTGGCAGTCACACCCTCTGTGTCTGCTGGGCTGACCCCAGCTGCCCACCCTCCTGCTCAGGAGAAGGTGATGGAGATTTGCCACTCAACTTTTCCAAACTCCTTGACCTTGGAGGGGTTGGGTGGGCTACTGGTGTCCAGCCTTGAGGTGGGTCTGTGACAGTGGCTGTCCTGTCTTTGGCAGGCCTGGGGCAGGTGCTGGAGTTCATGTACACGGCCAAGCTGAGCCTGAGCCCTGAGAACGTGGACGATGTGTTGGCCGTGGCCAGCTTCCTCCAGATGCAGGACGTCATCACAGCCTGCCATGCCCTCAAGTCACTCGCTGAGCCGCCTACCAGCGCTGGGGAAAATACAGAGGCCTTGACCGTGGAAGGTCAGAGTACGGGCAGGCTGTTGTGGACTAGGCAGCCAGAGACTCTGGCTTTCAGTGGGGGCCTGCCTCTGACTCTAGAGTCACCTCCCTGGGTCTCAGTTTCCTCATCGGCCCTGCCTCACTGTGGGGAGCTGGCGAGCGTTGGCTGCAGTTTTGTCTGAGGAGGGCCCTCTGTTGCCCCTGTCCAGTTTGTTGCCAGCAGAGGACGGGAAGCCGCCTGGGTGGCTGCCCACGCGCCTCCTGCAGCCATCTCCTCCTGCTCTCTCCTCTCCCCTGACGTCCTCAGAAGCCCTTGGCCGTCTCTGCGGGCCAGACGCTTTACACTTTCAGAGGACCTTGCTCCTCTCCTTCCAAGCACTGACCTCTGATCAGCACCCTTAGTGACATGTGAGGTCTGTCCGTCTGTGCACCTGGCTGGCAGTGGGGCACAGCACTGGCGCCCTGGGGAATGATGTGTCCAGAGACCAAACTGACTCAACAACCACTGTTTAGACGTGTCCCCAGGCAGCACCCAGAGGAGCTGGCAAGCTCTGGGATTCCTGACCGAGCCCTCGGGTGGTGGGCACTTGGTGGGAAATGGCAGGTCGGTCCTGTTCCATCTCCAGGAGCGGACAAGAGGGCCAGAGAGGAGAAGGCCGCCGCTCCCGTGCTGAGCAGGCTGGACCCCGCAGGCAGCAGTGCCCCTGCAGGCCCTGGACGGGAGCCCAAGGAGGAGCGGGGCGGCCAGGCTGAGAGTGCTGCCAGTGGTGAGTTGCCGTCTGGGGACTGGCTGGCTGCCTGGGGGAGATGGTGGGCAGCAGGAAGTCAGAAGCCTGTCCCGTCAGCTGCCGGCAGCCTGGGAGCCAGGGTAGTGAGTGGCCTGTGACAGGGTGGGAGGTGGCACAGGCCTCTGCACTTCTCGAGCCCACGTGCCCCGACAGAGCTGGGCTTGGCAGCGTGGGGCCTCCTCCTGGGCCACGTCTGCCCAGGGGGCCTGGCCAGGCGAGCATCCCATCCGGCCTCTCCCCTCCTGCCCCAGGTGCAGAGCAGACGGAGAAGGCCGACGCCCCCCGGGAGCCCCTGCCTGTGGAGCTCAAGCCAGACCCCACGAGCGGCATGGCCGCTGCCGAAGCTGAGGCCGCGCTGTCAGAGAGCTCAGAGCAAGGTACTCCCGCCCGCCCGCCGGCCCAGCGTCCGCTCCAGCCTTTTCCTCGCGGGTCTTGAGTTTGTGTGGTGGTCACAGTCCTGGCCAGTCCCCTCAGCACAGAATTGTGGTGACTCCCAGCTCCAGGCTGCCGGGGGTGCCCGCCGTCCACGTGCCACACAGTGCTGTTGGCCAACTGGGGCCGGCATGGCACCCCCATGGAGCAGGTCCCAGGTCGAAAGCGGTTCCCTGTGGCCCCAAAGCACGGGCAGGACTGGCGGGAGGCCGACCTGGGATCCTCCGCTCAGCCTCAGCGCTGCCCTTCCCCGCAGAGATGGAGGTGGAGCCGGCCAGCAAGGGGGAGGAGGAGCAGGAGCCAGAGGAGCGCACGGGGCCCGCCGTGGTCAAGGAGGAGGGGCCCCCGCTGGAGAACGGAGCCGGCCCCGAGGAGAACGAGGAGTCTGCGGGCACAGACTCCGGGCAGGAGCTCGGCTCAGAGGCCCGGAGCCTGCGCTCGGGCACCTACGGGGACCGCACCGAGTCCAAGGCCTACGGCTCCGTCATCCACAAGTGCGAGGTGCGGGCCGCGGGTGGTGCCAGCCCGCGTGGCGCTCCCGCTGCAGCCCCTCACGCGCGCCCTTCCCGTTGCGCCCGCAGGACTGCGGGAAGGAGTTCACGCACACGGGGAACTTCAAGCGGCACATCCGCATCCACACGGGGGAGAAGCCGTTCTCGTGCCGCGAGTGCAGCAAGGCCTTCTCCGACCCCGCTGCATGCAAGGCGCACGAGAAGACGCACAGGTACCCGCCCCGGCCTCCCCGCCGCCCTGGGCCTCCTCTGGGCCCCGTGAGCGAGCGAGCGCGCCCTGCCTGTGCCCCGCAGCCCCCTGAAGCCCTACGGCTGTGAGGAGTGCGGCAAGAGCTACCGGCTCATCAGCCTGCTGAACCTGCACAAGAAGCGGCACTCGGGCGAGGCGCGCTACCGCTGCGAGGACTGCGGCAAGCTCTTCACCACCTCGGGCAACCTCAAGCGGCACCAGCTGGTGCACAGCGGCGAGAAGCCCTACCAGTGCGACTACTGCGGCCGCTCCTTCTCCGACCCCACGTCCAAGATGCGCCACCTGGAGACCCACGACACGGACAAGGAGCACAAGTGCCCTCACTGCGACAAGAAGTTCAACCAGGTGTGCCACCCTTCCCTGGGTGGAGCGGAAGCCGCCAGGCAGCCGGGAGGGCGGAGGGAGCCAGAGGGGGGTCGTGTTGCCTTTCACTCCATTTGCCTTGAGAGGACAGGGAGCATGTCCAGGCCCCTGGGAGACCTGAGCTTCAGTGGTTCCCTGTGGGAGGGGCTGGAGAGGGCATCAGGTGGGGTGGCCCTTCTGACCCCCTCCCTGGGCACAGGTGGGGAACCTGAAGGCCCATCTGAAGATCCACATCGCTGACGGGCCTCTCAAGTGTCGCGAGTGTGGGAAGCAGTTCACCACCTCAGGTAGGCCCAGGGCTGCCCTGGCTGCCCTCACAGCCCTGCGTCTCGGGCCGCTCGGGCCCCATGCCAGGCCTGCCGTGGGTCTCACCGCAGGGAACCTCAAGCGGCACCTTCGGATCCACAGCGGGGAGAAGCCCTATGTGTGCATCCACTGCCAGCGACAGTTTGCTGACCCCGGCGCTCTGCAGCGGCACGTCCGCATCCACACTGGTGGGTGAGCAGCCCCTGCGCTGTGGGGGGCCGGGGAGGGAGCACTGGGGCGAGGTGGGTGCCGACGCCTTCCCCTGCCTCTGTCCCCAGGCGAGAAGCCGTGCCAGTGCGTGATGTGCGGCAAGGCCTTCACCCAGGCCAGCTCCCTCATCGCCCACGTTCGACAGCACACTGGGGAGAAGCCCTACGTCTGTGAGCGCTGCGGCAAGAGGTGCCCCCTCCCCCGTGCCAGGGCCTGCCCACAGTGCGGGGGCGCCTTGGGAACACCCCAGGCTGTGCTCCCAGAGTCGGAGGCCCCAGTCCTGCTCCCCAGCTCCCAGCTCGGGCAGGTCAATCTGAGCACCTCCCCTTTGGCCTGCAGATTTGTCCAGTCCAGCCAGTTGGCCAATCACATCCGCCACCATGACAACATCCGGCCACACAAGTGCAGCGTGTGCAGCAAGGCCTTCGTCAACGTGGGGGACCTGTCCAAGCACATCATCATCCACACTGGTGAGCACGTGCCCACCACCTGTGTGTCTTCCCACTTGCAGGTGAGGGATGGGTGGGGGCCCCGGATCCCAGCTGGGCTGCCAGCACTGCTGCAGGTGGCCCTGGAGGCAGTTGAGTTGGAGCGTGGACCCTCCTAGAGCTTCCAGTGGGCCAGGTGCTACTGGAGATACCTGTCATGTCTGGTGGCCACCCCAGAGAACTTCCTGCTGGAAAAGACAGGGCTGCAGGGGAAGCCGGAAGCCTGGAGGCCTCCCACCCCGCCCCGCTGCCCTCCACCAAGGCAGGAGCAAACCTCACCTCCCCCCCAGGAGAGAAGCCTTACCTGTGTGACAAGTGTGGCCGCGGCTTCAACCGGGTGGACAACCTGCGCTCCCACGTGAAGACCGTGCACCAGGGCAAGGCTGGCATCAAAATCCTGGAGCCAGAGGAGGGTGGCGAGGTCAGCGTGGTCACTGTGGATGACATGGTCACACTGGCCACTGAGGCACTGGCAGCAACGGCCGTCACTCAGCTCACAGGTGTGGGCCGTGGGCAGCAGAGGGTCACCACAGCTTGCCTCAGGTGGCAGTGGTCGGGCCGTGTCTGTGGCCTTTGCTCAGGGCCTACCCATTCTGTCCACAGTGGTTCCAGTGGGGGCTGCGGTGACAGCTGACGAGACGGAGGTGCTTAAAGCCGAGATCAGCAAAGCCGTGAAGCAAGTGCAGGAGGAAGGTGAGCGGGGCCGCCCAGGGCGAGTGCTGGCGAACCAGGACCCTTCCCACCCTGACTGCCGCCCCCCTCCACAGACCCCAACACCCACATCCTCTACGCCTGTGACTCCTGTGGGGACAAGTTCCTGGATGCCAACAGCCTGGCCCAGCATGTTCGGATCCACACCGCCCAGGCGCTCGTCATGTTCCAGACTGACGCAGACTTCTACCAGCAGTACGGGCCAGGCACCACGTGGCCAGCGGGGCAGGTGCTGCAGGCCGGGGAGCTGGTCTTCCGCCCACGGGATGGGGCCGAGAGCCAGCCCGCAGTGGCGGAGACCCCACCCACAGCGTCTGAATGCCCACCGCCTGCGGAGTGAGCAGGCAGCCCTTCTCCTGACTGTTTATTTAAGGACGGATGGCACCCTAGAACTGGAAAGGGTGGCCCATTCCCTAGAGAGAATAAATTTGATTATTTTCTAATGCTGCCTGTAGGTCCCTGTGGGGTGGGTCGGGGGCTGGCAGCCGTGGCTCATGCCCCAGAGGGTTGCACCATCCAGGGACCCGCACTCCCTCCAGCCCCACTGTTCCTCCTGCGGCGTGGAGCCAGGATCCGTCCATCCCCAAGCCGACCACATTGTCCAGAGTGGGCGTGAGCAGCACACTGGCCACGACCCCCAGCTTCAATGAGTTTGTGCTGCTCCCCAGCGAGCACCACTGTGACCGTGCTCCCCTCGCCCAGGGGGTTGGCCAGCTGGGCAAGGGGCCAGTGGGGAGGACCACAACTGCTCACGGAGACCGGTGCAGCCGAGGCCAGCCCAAGGCCTCAGTGGCTTTGCCCATGACCATGTGTGGGGCCTGGATCTGAGATCCTGTCAGCCAGGCAGGCAGGAGCGCCTCCGGGGAGTGAGTCAAGGGTCCTTCCTCCCCTGACCACAGCCCCTGCCTCCAGGCTCCAATGCCTACATCCTCCACTCCTGTCAAAATCTGCAGTGCCTTCCACGTTACCTGGGAACCACCTGGAGCCTTCCCGTTCCAGCGGTGTCCATCTACACCACAGCCTCGCACGGGGTGGAGGAGCGTGCTGGGCTCCGCGCGTGCCTCGCCAGTAGTCCTGCCGGAGCAGAGGCTAGGCCAGTGCCATCCTGTCGGAACGCTCACCTGCCTGACTCAGTGGAGCCTCCACCCGAGGGACGGGAGGGAGCCGCAGGAGCATGGCTGGCGCGCCTGCCCGCCCTCCTCCTGGCTCCCAGGGCTCCCCACGCCACAACCCTCCCACCTTGCACAAGCCCACAGGCCTGTGGCCTGTGATGGCCACGGGTACTGAGAAGACCTCGTGTAGTCCCACATCCCTATCCCACCCTCCTGCCCAGACGCAGGCAAAGGAGCAGCCTTAGGGGCTCCTCCCCGCGCCACACCCTGAGAAGGGAGGGCGGACAGGAGAGGGGACCTGGCTTCAGCTGCTGCGGGTGGTTTCACCCTCGATCTGCAGCCGAAGCACCTTCAGCATCGCCCAGGAAATGCCTGGAACCCTGGAGCCCCAAGTTTCTTATGCCACCGAGTTAGAAAACATTATACAGCACTGGTGACAAAACTCATTGTACCAGACGAAATGCTCACCGGGAGCATTAAGGGAGAAAGGAAGGAGGCCCTACCGACTTGCGGGTGGGCGAAAGCAAGGCCAGGAAGGGCGAGCTGTTCCCGTAAGCCATGCCCCAGTGACAATCACATTCACGCTGGAGGTGTTTTGTATTTTTTAATAAAGTTTGTAATCCAATGGACACACAAAACAAAACTGCGCTGAGAAAAACAGTTTCATAAATTAATAAGTGTTAGGAAGTTGGGGAGAGGCCCAGGTCACAGGAGGAGGGGATTGGCCAGTCTTTGTACAGGTGCCGTGTGACACTTCCACATCGCGGGAGCAGGGCCCGTGCTGTGACGAAGCGCACTTATACAAATGAGTGACGATACAAAGTCTGAGTATGAAAATAAGATTTTCTCTGAAAACACATTTTTGGCACAGATTAAAAAAAATGTATGTCGGGGAAATCTGATTTTTTAAAGTCAGTATTATATATATTTATATATATTATATATTTATATATACACACATCCGAGTTCTGCATGTCCCACCAAGGAAGAAACCCTTCTGCTCGCTCTTGTTCAACTGTAAACCGTACGTCCCGGTGAGTCAAAGGGGGCAGCAGAATTAAGAAAGGCGACACGTCCGATGAGCAGGGGAGGGAGGACCCAGTGAAATGTCCTTGACGCAGGGTGTCGGCAGAAGTGCGAGTCCTGCAGGAGAGTCCGCGCTCGTGTCCCACACCCCGCGTCCGCGCTCGCAGCCCGTCTCACTGTGCAAAAGTCCAGGTCACTAATTTAGTGCAAAGGCAGTTCTGTTCTTGTTTCCTAAAAACAGGAACCGACAGCCCTGGCCCTCTTCTCAGAGGAGAGAGGCCCCGGGATGTCTGCGAGTCTGTCGGTCGGTGGTCTGTCCTGGGCAAAGCGTCCTGTAAACATACAAGGCAGCAGCACCACCGCCCAGAGGTCCGTCCCACGGAGCTGGGCAGCGCACGGGCGCGGAGGGGGGCGTCTCCCTCCGCGGCTCCTCCGCCTGGCTAGGTCGTCTCTTCATTTTTTGCAGCAGAGCCTTGGGAAAATGCCCTGAGGTGACGAGCACTCAGCGGCTCACACAGAGGCGATGACAATCATGAGGTGGGGAGAGATGTTGGAGATGCTGGCGAGGAGGTCAGGGGCCAGCCGGGACAGGTGGCTCTCCGAGAACTCGCAGGGCGGGAAGATCTGCAGCACGTAGGCGGGCTGGGGAGGGGCGAGAGAAAGTGGGACCCTCCGTCTTCACACGGCCTCCCACTGCACTTCCCCAGGCCCTGGAGAGGCCGCCGCCGAGGTCACCTGGGTCCGCTTCCCACCCACGACCAGAGTGCCACCTCTGGGCCTCTACACCCAGCTCAGAATCCTCTCAGCCGCTCCCGTGGCTTTTCTTAGAACAGCAACGCATTGTCACCTCTATCCAAAAACGCCCTTTTGCCCACCAGTGCCCTCTAGTTGGTACTAGTGATCCACGTCAGCAGACGAGCCAGTGGCCTGCTCTAGACACGTGAGGGGTGGGCGGGAGCAGGGACTGACCTGATTGGAGCCAGGATTGGGGACGTTGATGATCCCAGCTGCCTGCTTGGCCTGCAGGTAAGTGATGAAGGCAGCCTTGAGGGACTCCGTCTGGCTCACCACATCCTCTTGGTCACGACCACAGGGCAGAGCCAGCAGCAGACAGTAATCAGTCTCCACCTGGGGAGGAAGGCCAGTGGTCAAGTGCAGCCCTGTCCAACCCAGGGTGTTAAGCCCATGAGAACCCCCACCTTTGAGATGACTGTAAGTCCACCCCAGTATCTGCTCAAAGAAAAAAAGGGGTTTCTGGGTTGAGAGGCGTTTACTCCCCCAAGGAGAAACACTGCCTTTCACTGTCCCCTAGAGACGACCACCATGGGTGAGCGGTCAGGGGCAGACCCTTGCTGACAGTTAGTACAGGCCCTGGTTCCACCACCAGCACACGAGAAAGAAGAGAATCCATGAGAACCCATGTCTCGTGGCAGGGGAGACCCACCTGTGCCCTTCCTCCCTGGGGCAGGGCCAGGTACCCGCCTGGCCGGAGTCTTACCGTCATTCTCCGGGCAACGCCCTCCAGCTGCGAGGCCTCCAGCCGCATTCTCTGGGCGATCCTTAGAGGGGGGCCTCCTTCAGAGAGGGGGAGGGACCGATGGGCCAGGACATTGTTGCCGGAGACGAAGTGCAGCTGCACGGCGGCCGTGTCGTTCTTGAGTGCCAGCAGGCCTTGCCATACGATGGGGTACTTCTGCTCAGGGGACAGAGCACAGGGCGCTCAGGGCTGGAGGGAGCCCTGCGGCCCAGCCCAGGCAGCACCTTGCTGGGCTGTCACCCAGGAACTGGGACGTTCAGCACACCACGAAGTCGGATGGGGGCGGGGTCATGCTTACCTTCAGAAGCTGGACCATATCCACAGGTCTCTGAGGAGTCAAGTGTGCAGAGGAATCCTGTTTGGGGGCTGGCTGGGCTTCTGCATGCGGCAGGGTCAGTCCTGGGGGGGTGCTGGGGCCTGAGGTCGTAGGAACAAACAAAGGCTGCTTTGGGGCTGCCTGGGAGGCAAGAGGGGCCGGGAGATCAGGCTTCATGGAGACGGACACAGGGGAAGGGTAGGACGTCTGGCTGCCTTCCACCTGTGCCCGCTGAACCTGGGCATGGGGCTCAGGTGGCCTGCTGACAGGGACAGTTGGGAGGCGAGGCTGCTCAAGTCCTCCTGTCTGGGTCCCCTTTGCCTCTTGGGAGACCTGAGGCATCTTGCTAGTTGGTGGCTGGCCAGGCTGGCTGAGCGGGGAGGGCTGGCAGGGTGGCACAGGTGGGGCAGGCTGTGTGGGCTGCACTGGCTGGGCAGGCTGTGTAGACGGTGCGGGCTGCGTGGACTGCAAGGCCTCGCCTTCAGGAGGGCCCTAGAGTTGGAAGGAAGGCAAGGGACAGGATCAGAGTGTGCTCTGCAAAAGTCACTGACCCCAACCAGATCCCCAATGGGCCACAGGAAGAAGTCCAGCTAACGGGCAACTCCAGTTCAGGCCACAGAGCAGCTTTAACCAGTCACTGCTCTCGGGGACCCTGGTAAGGCAAGTCACCTGTTACCTTCCTCCCCATCCCTTCCTGCAGGAGCCACCACACCAACCATTCCCACACAGCTCCTTCCCCACATCCAGAGCTTTCCAGTGTGATCTAACCCCGACACCCCAGGTTTAGGAAGCCCCCCTTGAAGTCCAAGCCTGCCTGCAGCTCGACAGAGGCTTGGCCCAGAGGCCGACTGCCTAACCCACCCCTGCTTCCAAGCCAGAGCCCCCCAAGCACAGGACCAGGAGATGGCGGAGCCACCTGGCATCCTCACCTGGGCGGGAGTCTTGGTCCGGGAGGGGAGCCCGATGGAGGAGGCAGCAGGAAACTGAGTGTGCGTGAGCTGGGCTGGGGCATGGTAGGTCCGGATGTCACCGTATCTGTACTCTTGGAACAACTCTCCACTGGAGTGCACAATCTGCACCCCGTGGGTCACCACCACAGGTGGCGTCAGAGGCAGCCCTTGGAGTTGGTTGCTGGGGGTGACGGTGAGGATGCGGGCCTCACTGTGAGGGGCAGGGGTAGGGGCAGGTGTGGCCTTGGCATCTGGTGTCTTGGCAGTCTCTTTCCCCGGTGGCTGAGGGGCCTTGCTGGCCGGTGGCACCTTCACAACGCCCTCGGCAGGCCTGGGCTGCTCGCTGACGGCTGTCACGTGGGGGTGCACCATGATCCTCACGTCACGGGGCACCGTGTACGGGTGCAGTCGGTACTCAGACTGCATGACCAGCACTTCCGACTGCACGGGGGCTGCAGCTCGAGCCACGGGGAGATGGTAGTGCACCTCCTCCTCCGGAGGGTGCTGCGAGGCCAGAGCAGGCACCCCAGCCGTGGCTGGCTGCGGCGTGCCCGCACGCTGTGGGGCCCTGACTTCTATTTGCTGGGGCTGCATCGGGGCCCGAGGGGAGTGCAGTGTCTCTGGTCGGATGCTGTAGGTGATGCTGGGCAGCGTGGGTGCATTCATTCTCACCTCTCCCTGCGACAGATGTCCCAGGGACACAGTCTGGGTGATGCTGTGGGGTGGCATGATGACCGACTGCTCTGGGTGTATGCTGGAGATAAACTGAGGCACCGGGATGCCCGCAGCCAGCATGACCGTGGCATTGGTGGAGAGCGCCGTGGATGTGGTGCTGCCGGGGTGGCATGCCCTGGGAAACGGGGCTGGTGCGGGCCCACTGGGGCGAGGAGAGTGTGCGTCTGGCTTTGCAGCTGCCAAGTGGGAGATGGTCCGATCTGCAGGGGTGCTGGGCCCTGAGCTGGTGTGGTTCACTTCTGCAGGGGGTTTGCTGGGCAAAGCAGGATGGTGGGGAGTGAGTGTGGACCCCAGGTTGGCGGGCTGAAGGACCTTGGTCTCTATTTTGAGGGTGACGGGATCAGCGAGTTTTTTATTAGTGGTGACAATGCTCGGGGTGAGGACAAGCTGGTTGTGGACCAGCACTGGGGGTGTGTTTATGCCCTGGGTGAGGACCTTTACCGTGCCACCCTGGGTGACAGGTGTGGACACAGAGAGGTGGATGGGCTCCGGCTTCTCCAGGGACGGACGGTCAGCCTTCACAGATGAAATCACGGGGGAGGCATTGTACGTCTGGGCCGTCAGGACCAGGGTGGAGTGGGTGGCCACGTTGGCAAAGCCTGAGGGAGGCTGAGGGGCTTTGGGTGCGGGCTGTGCGGCTGCAACAGAATCGGCTTTGACTTGGGACTTCGACACCGACTGCTGGAACTCGATGTCCATCGCGCTGGCCGGGGGTATCTGACTGATCTTGGCGCTGATCCGCTGTGGGCCTTCGGTCTTCTGCCCCGAGTAGCTCAGGAGCACAACCCCCTCTGAAGTGTTCACGCGCAGTCCGGCACCGGAGCCCGTGTCTGCCGGACGGTCGTCAATCACAGACATGGACCCAGGGTGGAACCGACTGTTTTCATTCCCGCTCGACCTCTGTTTGCACTTGGCTGACGATGCGATCACCGCCCCTGTCACGGTCGCCGCGCCTGTCGTAGCAGTTGCACCACCAGATGCAGCAGTCACTGCCCCTGCTGTGACGGTCACCGCCCCAGCCGCAGCGTTCACAGCCCCCGTGGCTGCATTCACTGCGCCTGTGGCGGTGTTCACGGTTCCCACGGTGGCGTTCACTGGAGTGGTGAGGACGTTCACTGGCCCCGTGAGGACATTCACTGGCCCCTTCAGGACGTTCACAGGCCCTGCAGGGGTGCTTACCAGACCTTTGAGCGTGGTCACCGAGCCCTTCACGGGGCCCTTCAGGGCATTCACTGGGACCAGGGAGACATTCACCAGGCCGGTCAGAGCACTCACGAGGCCGGTCAGCGTCTGAGGAGCGGGTTTGGCCAGCGTTATCTTTTGCGAATTCTCCAAATCAATGCTGACAGGCATCCGGCTAATGACTGACGTAATTTTAGGAGCAATGACTGGGGCCACCTTTTCCTTGTCGGTGGCTACTGGAACCTCGGAGGCTTGTGTGTCAGAGGCGTTTGTTACGGGAGCTGCTGGTTTTTCTTCTAAAGGAGGCTTTTTAGATTCGACTGGAGGGGGTGGTGCCTCGTGAAGGCAAGGGGCAGCACTCACAGGCTCTGCGATGGCCGTGGTGACACTTGTGGAAGTGACACCTGTGGCGGACACATATTTGGGGTCCATGAGGATCTTCCTCAGTGTACTGGAACTGGTATCCACATCAGAGGCCTTTGTGTCTGGGGGAAGAGCTGGAGATGGGGTGGACTGAGCCCGCGGCTCCTCCTGCCTTGTGATCCACTCTGTCACCTTAGTAGGGGGACTCTGGTTTGGAATTCCCCCAGAGGTGACAGGAGGTAGGAGCTTCGCTGCAGTCACAGAGGGAATCGTGGGCAGGGGTATGCTTGAGTCGCTGGGCGGGGTCACTGGATCACTCTCAATGATTGAATGTACCTTGAACCTGGCCTGAGACTCGTCATCCATGGGTGCTGGCTGGGCAGGAGGGGGAAGGTCTGGGGGTGCGGGTGCTGTGGTTGGAGTCTGCTCCTCAGTGCTGCTCTCCTGGGACACACCCTCAGGAGGTGGAGTCCTGCTTGGGTCAGAAGCACATGCCTGAGGAGGAGCGGACTGCGGCTTTTCACTCTGCTTCTCCTCCTCTGGAGGCTCCGGGGCTTGTGCCGCTGTGGCCTCCTTGGCAGCAGGGCTCTCGCTCTGGGCCTGGGCAGGCTCCGAGGCAGGAGGTGCTGCAGCAGCACCTGCCTTCTTGTTTGCATTGCGCTTGCGGCGTGACCGCGTTGTCTTCTGGCGCCCTTTGTCTTTGCGAGGAAGAACGACCTCTGCCTCTTTCGACCCTCTGACTTCCTGCTCTGGTCTGGACGACTCACTGCTGCTCCCTCTGGATTCCTTGGCATCTGCTGGGTTTGCTGAGGGGTCAGGGGTGCTGGCTGGTGGCCCTGAAGACTCTGTAGTGGCCTCTGTCTCCAAGATGCCGGACACAGCCTCATGGGTTTCAGGCTCCATGCTTTGCTCCGGGGGCTGCAGGTCCGCCTGAGATTCTGCAGGGAAAGGGGGAGGTGCGGGGAAGTTCTCTGGCTCCCCAGAAATGTCATTGATGATGGAGCCAATGGCTGCAGCCAGTTCTGTTTCGCTTGCCTGGTGTGCGGGCTTGTCTCTGTCCTCTGTGGCAGGGCCCGCAGGCGCACCTGTGGCTGTTGCCTTGAAAGCACTGGCGGAGGTCTCGGTGAACTTTGCGATATTCTCCACAGCCTGCTCCAGCTCCGTCTGCTCAGCCTGCGGAGTGGCTTCTGGGGACAGCTTTGAGGCAGATCCGTCTTCCTTCTCCAGTTCCTTGTTGGGTTCCACTGGATCATTTTTCAGCTGGGATGAGGAGCTACTGTCCTTTTGGGGACTCTCGCTCTTCTCGGGGGAGACTGCCACAATCGCGGCTTCCCTGTCCACCGCCTGCCCTGGGGCCCCGTCAGCCACAGCAGGACTGACGGCCGTGTCCATGCTTTTCAGATGCGCCGACCTGTCCACTGCTGACCTGGCATTTCGAGATCTTCCTCTCTTTGATTTGGAATTCTTTTCAGGGGCTATTTTTCTCTCCACCACTTCAACAGGGGGAGCCTCAGGTGTATTTTTGTCTGTGTTGGTTTCTTTACGATCTCGTTTCTGTTCACTTCCTGCATCTTCTTTATCAGCCTTGGATTTACTTTCCTTCGTGTTCCCGTGGGGACTCAGCTCACTGGCCGCCTCTGCTCGTTCAGCATCGGCCCTGGGCTCATTCCTTGCCCCCCTTTTCCCTTGCGAGGCTGCAGCTGCTGACTTTTGTGACCGTGGGGACCTCCACCCCTCAGCTGGCCTGGGGGCTTCTGCAGGTTCCTTGGCCTCATGTTCCTCGTCCTCCTCAGCTCGGCGGCGTGTTTTCGGAGGCCGCCCCCTGCGAGGCGTGGTGGGGACCACCGCAGCCTCCTGCAGCTCTCGCTCCAGGCGCTTCCTGGTCACACGAGGCTGCTCAGTGGGCTCTTTGGCTGGAGAGCGGCTCTCGTGGTCACCCATGGTCGCATAAACACTCCTGACATTCCGACGCCTGGTGCGGCTGAGAGGCAAACTGGGCTCAGGGTGCTCCGGGTCCCCTGCGGAGTTTTTAGAAGCAGTCCTTGTAATCTTCTCTGCCTCCATCTTCAATTCTAAAAGCTTCTGTGCTTCTCCCCGAGGGGAACTGGCCCGCTTTAGTTTCTCCCGGTCTATCCTCTCACTCTTCCTCGTGACAGGCTTCTCCACGACGCTGGCTGCCCCTGCCTGAGCAGGGGCCTTGGAACGCTTACTTTTATTTGGCTTCTTATCTTTCGCAGCAACTGGAGGCTCAACCTCTACGTCTTCAGGAGCTTGAGGCTGGACCTCGGGAACGACTTCCGCATTCTGGTGTGTACTAGCCTCAACATCTGCGGCTGCATCTGGCTTTTCTGCTTTTGGCTCATTCGTTTCCTCGGGCTTTGGAGGCAGTTTCGACAGCTGCTGGGTGCTGTCAGGTTCTGGATCCACGTTACTCTCTACTTGGGAAAATGAGGCCCCAGGAGTTGGAGGCTTGGTATCCAGGTAAGGCAGCTGGTCAACAGGTGAACTCTCTTCACCTGTGGAAGGCACCACAGCAGCACCTTTACTGGCGTCCGCTCTCGGGGTCAAGTCTACTTGCTCTGGTTGTTCCACAGGGACGGGAGCCAGTTCACTTGTGGGTTTTGCTTCTTCTGAGATGGTGGCTGGCTCCACACTCTTCTCTTCTGTCACTGAAGGAGCCTCTCCTGTCTTCTCACTGGCTGTCTTCTCTGGTGCTGATGGTGCTGGTTCTGGAGCTGCAGATGTGACGCTAGGAAGCCCTGCTGAACATGGAGTTCTCGATTCTGGCTCTTTATTCTCTGAAGCAGATTCTGGGGTCTTGGGTTGATTCTCTGTTTCTTCCTGTTTCTCAACCTCTTTGGGTTTTTGGTCTTTTTCTTTTTCTTTCTGTTGCATTCGCGTGAGCTCCATAAACCTGCTATGGAACAGAACCACCGGCTCTTGCACCGAGTCACTGGTGCTGTTCGCGCCGTCAGACGCCTGCCTCCCGTATAACCTGCCAGCGGTGAAGTCGGACTCCTCCTCTTTCCTCTCCAGATGCTGCAGTCGCTTGGAATCTTGTTCAAAGATTGAGCTGTGTAAAAAACGAGACGCAAATAATTCTTGCCTTTCCTGTTCCTCTTCTTTATGATCGTCTTTTTTATCATCCATTTTCCCTTCTGAATCAGTCCTGATTTTTTTCTTTTTCATGTACCAGGATGGAATAGGCCGTGGAGCAGAGTCGACCTTTTCTTTATCTTTGTTGTTTCGAAAGTTAGCAAACCGGGAGTCCCAATCCAGAAAGGACCAATTTTCTTCTCGGGATGAAGAGAGGGATTTAGCTCTTTCAAGCAAAGCTTTAGTGTCTGGTGTGATTGTCTTATCCAATGCAAAGGAATAGAATTTGTTCCTTTCTAAAGAACTGGAGAGTCTTTCATCTCGCTCACGTAGTTTGTCTTCTCTGTCCCTCAATAAAAAAGACAATCGGGACCCTTCATAGAGTGCAGAGGCTCTGGGGGAATGGGATTTGTGTTCCCCATCTTCATCAGAATCAGAAGGCACCTCACCAGGTTCCAAATCTCGCACAGACCTCTTGCGCAGGCTGTCTCTCTTAATGATGCTGTTTGGGAAGCTCACATCAAACCTGCTGGCGTCGTGTTTCACTTGAGCGTCCCAGCGGTGCAGTTCATCTTCAGAATTCAAGACAGACAGCTTCAGTTTGGCCATATCTGCCATCTGTTCTCTCCTGCTAGAATCATAAGGATTGAATTTTAGGGACTCTTCTCTCACGGTTATATTAGAATATGGGAGAATTTTTTCATCTATTTTAGGAGACCCTTTTACCGACATCAGCCTCGGAGAGCCTAGGGGATCATCATCCTCATGGAAGGAACCATGACGGACACTGGGAGAACAGCCTGTCCTTTCGGAATCCTCGCTGATTTGGCGTGAACTTCTGTAATTCCTCTCTCTCTTGGTGCAGATATCAAAATCAACATGATCCAACCTTTTCTTTTTGCTGGGAGGTGAGTCATCAGTGACATCTTGAGGAGGCTTGCCCACCTCATGAACAAGGCTACGTCTTTCATATTCATCTACATCTTTCCTAGGACTGCCAGATTTCTCAGACTTGGCTATTTCCATCTCCATCTGCTGTTTTCTGCGGCTCTGCTCCATTTGTTTTCGGTAGCTCTGTGTGTGATCAATGTCAATGCCAATTTTTTCTTCAGTATTGACTGGATGTGGTTTCTCCTGGCCTGATTTGCGTTCAGGTGCTTCATCACGCAGACTGCAATAGTTCTTCCTGACATCCTCCCGCTCTGGTCCCTGATCCTCCAGGAGCTGCAGCGGTTTGAGCTGTGGTTTGGAAGGGATGGGTTTCTTTGACTGGACTTCTTGATTCTCCACAGATTCACCTACTGGTTCTCCCAGTTTTGCTTGCGGATCTGAGCTGGGCCTTGAGCCAGACCCAGCAGAAACGCTGGCAAGCTCTTGACAGTCTTTGGGGCTGGGAACAGTATTAAGTCTGTCCAGCTTAATTTTTTTAGATTCCCTTTTAAGAATTTCTTTTCTCGCAGGCTTTCTTTCAGCCTCTCCTTCCCTCAGCAGAATGACGCCTCTGGATGACACGTCAGGTTGCTTTTTCAAAAGCACCCGGGCATCCTCCATCTCGGGGCTGCTTCTCTTAACTTCTGTTTTCTGCCTTTCTGCTTTCAAACTGGGATCTGCAAAGCGCCTTTTCCTGGCTTCCAGCTTCTCCAGCTCGGCGGCACTCACCCCGTCAGCAGTCTGCTCTGGCCGGAGGTGCCTCCTAGGCTTAGGCCTGCCCTCCTTATCAGCCACCTCAGTGTGACCCACAAGCACCTTTTCCTTTGGCACTTTCACTCTGGCAGATTCCAGTTTGGACAGGTCTGGTTTTGCGGGCTCAGTCTGAGCGCCCTGAAGTTTCTGATCCAGGGCAGAAGACTTGCCAGTGTCATTATCCAGCCTGGATTTCAGCTTCTCCAGGGGAGTGTGGTCAATGACCTTTCCCTCCTTCTCTTTCACCCGAGTCAGAACCACACAGGGCATGAGATCCAGGCGGTTCTTTGCCACCCCTTCTTTGTCGGCCTTTTCTCTGCTCAGTTTGTTAGAGCTCCTTGGTTTCTCAGGGCTCGGTTCTCGCTCGTTGTCTTGGTCTGTCTCTGAAGACTGAGAACTAGGGGAATGGACTTTTCCTTTTCGTTTCTGCTTGTCAGGTTTGTCTTTCTCCACTTTTTCCTTCCGTATTAAGCGTCTCTCTCTCTCCACTCTATCAGGATCAAAAGTCCGTTCCTTATCTGCCTTTTCATTTTTTGCATAGCGCTCCAAACGAGACTTGTCCACTTTCTCGTACCGTGGAGGGGAGAGTGAGCTGCAGCTGCCACTCCGGTCTGAGGACCGGCTGTAGAGTCTCCTCTCAGAATCGCTGGGCAGCCTCTCTGCCTGTGAGGGAGATGTACCAGGGCTCTGGGGACGTCGGAGGTGCACTGGACTCTGGCTCCGCTCTATGGGCCTCCTCTCATGGTCTCTGTCCCGATCAGACTCAAATCTTTCACGTTCTCGCTCTCGTTCCCTTTGCCTGTAACTATATTCCCGAATATCCTGGTCATAAGGATCGTTCCTGTAATCCCTGTATTCCCGGGGATCGTCATAATAGCGTGACTCATAGTAGTCCCCCTGGTATGTCTCCCATTCCGAGTAGAATTCTCTTCCTCGAGCTGGATAGTCCCTCCTGGAGTCCTCCGGATACGTGCCTGGAGTCCGAACACTCTCATAGTATGTCCGATCTTGGCCATAGTCATAGGATCCCCTTCGCTCTTCTCTGCCAAAACACAAAACAGATTACATGAGTTCTTCGGTTTTACTTATGCATTAGACCACAGGTACGAGATCAGGAAGTCCTGCTGCTAAACATTTCTCACATCATCTAATCGTATGCTGAACTGTAGCTGCTCTCCAACACAACAGCCACTAGCCACGTGTCTCTGAGCATTTAACATTTTGCTAAATTGAGATTTGAGTGTAAAATGCACACCAGATTTTGCACTTAAAAAATAAACCTCAGGGCTAGGGATCTAGCTCAGTTGGGAGAGTGCTTGCCTCGAAAGCACAAGGCCCTGGGTTCAATCCCCAGCACTGAAAAAAAATTAAATTAAAAAAAATAAATAAACCTCAAAGAAATTATGTTTAAGGAGAATGAAATGCTATTACCCTGATTTCACCAATACATTGTTTACATGTGCCAAATTACCACAATGCAAATACGTTCAATTGTGTCAATCTTTAAAAAGAATTTTTAAAAAGTTTAAGCTTCAATAATTTAAAATTGATTATATTAAAACTATATTTTAAATATAATGAATTAAATAAAATTAGCTCCACCTGTCTTTCCACTTTTTTTTTTTTCCCTTGGTACTGGGGATTGAACCCAGGGGTGCTTAACCATTGAGCTAAATCCCTAGCCCTTTTTTATTTGGAGACAGGGCCTCCCCAAAGTTGCTGAGGCTGGCCTTGGATTTGCCATCCTCCTGCCTCAGCCTCCCAAGCCACTGGGATTACAGGCTGTGCCACTGCGCCCAGCTTCCCTTTTACTTTTTAATGTGTACATTCCTAACTTGTGCCATGTTGCAGTGGGCAGCAGTGGTTCAGTGCTTTGTTTCTTCTGTCATTCAGGTACTGACATAACAGGCACCAGTTATTAAGTGCTAATCACATCCCCACATTTCTAACTCTTTTAAAATTATTTTTCTAGCAAAAGACAATCTCACCACAATATGGGAAACAAATGCATGGTTTGGAAAAACAGACAAAAGTTTTAATTAAAACCTTAACATACAAGTGACCTGAGGGATATCAGCAATACCTCTATCTCAATCCACAATTTTAAAACATATTTTGGGGACTGAGGTTGTGGCTGAGTGGTAGAGAGCTTGTGTAGCACATGTGAGGCACTGGGTTTGCTTCTCAGCACCACAATAAAGGTCTATTAACACCTAAAAAATATTTTGAAGAACAAACAACAAAAAAAATATACTTTGGGGGCTAGTTTGGCTCTTTGAATTGTTTCCTCACTTGTAAAATGATGGTCCCTTTTCCTCATAAAGCTACTAAGAAGATTAAGATCAACATCTCTGAAGACTTTCCTGCATAAGCCTGGCACATTTCTGGCTCTCAGAAAGTGTTATCACCTTTTCCCAAACTACACACTAATGAATCAGGCGTTGGCGCAGCACTGGAGGGGCTCACCGTGGCTTTCTCCCAGTCATCTGCTGCACACTCAGGGCAGGGTTAGATTCACACACAAGAACCCGTATGTTCTGAAGACTGTGTGTGTCCTACTCCTATCAAAACTTTTGTCCTCACAGGTAGGAATGGCGTGCTCATTCTAAGCAGAAGTGCCCTCAGCAGTGAAGTGTGCTTAGCATGTACAATCACTGAAATAATAAAACAACAGACTTTGTCTTCTTAGACACATTTCTCCAGCTCTCCTAAAAGTGCTTGCGCTCCAAGGCACTCATGTATTTGCTGAAATGAACGTGAGAAAAATATGTCAAAACTGCTACTAGGTAATGTTCTAACCCCTCTGAATAGCAAATAAAGGGTCTACACTGAATGGGCGCTGGAAGCATCACCAACATGTTATTATATGCATTCTTACTGGACTCTACTGGTTCACAGAAACTACATTTTGACATTCCTTTGACATTTGATTTAACTAGATTCAACACGACCACCCCACAGGAATCAGATTCTTTGCTAAACACTGACTAGCCCTCTTACAAATAAATGTTACCAGGCATGGAAACATGCTGATTTAACTCGCTGCTATCATATATACACATTCCAAGAAAGTACTGCTTTCCTATATGAAGGTGAACACATTGCGTGTGCTTTCTAATACTATAAAGAGAATAAGATATCTACTTAGAATGGGCACTAGATGATTATCTGATCTTCAGCACCCTCCAAAAAGTGGGACAACAGAGATGGTCCACCCTCCCTGACAATACTTGAGGGATCAAATGAAATACGACTTTGTAAATGGCAAAGCACTGTAAAAATAAAGTTAGCATTTATAGGAATCTGAGCTAAATCACAAGAGAAAATAATCTTTTCCATTCAAGCATCCACTATTCAGTGGGGTGACAGCCCCTCAACTCTAAGGGAGTTTGGCAAGGACCCTCGAGCTACACTACAGGAATGCATTCCATTGGAGTGTCACCTGGAGCCCCCCAGGGCAAACTTGGGTCACAGTGAAGTCCTACACTCTCCTATTTCCTCCCTTAGGAGACAACGGCCATTGGTCAGGGATAAATAACCAGGGGAAAGCACCAAGAGAACGAAGCAACAGTCAGAGCGCCCACACTACATTACCCAGCCCTTTAAGACACTGCTCTTTTAAATACATTTAATGTTACACACACAGGATTTCAGTGGATTTTTAATCTCTTAGGTACAGGTTAACCACCCAGAGATCATTCATGAGTGGACTTTCTATAAAAATTCCTTTAGTCAGTTAGGTATTAACAATGACTTTAAACTACTACTTAGGGAATTGGAATGGAGAACTTTTTTACTTTCCCAATTGACACACATTCTTTCACGTGTATGCACAATCTCAGGCTCTCCCTCCAGTGCACGGGTGCGCGCGCACGCACCCACACACATATACACACACACACACACACACACATGCATGTGCACCCACACCAATGACTGTGACAGAACAGCTTATTTCTGGTTTTCCTGATAAAGCACTTTTTAGGGAGGGGAAAAGGGACACTTACTAGAGGTTGAACCCAGGGGAGCTCTACCACTGAGCTACATCCCCTGCACTTCTTATTTTTTATTTTGAAACAGGGTCTCACTCAGATGTCCAGGCTGGCCTGGAACTTGTGACCCTCCAGCAACATCTCCTAAGTAACTGGGTTCTGCCTGTGCCACCATGCCCAACTAGGACTTTTAATTTTTAATCTTGTATGTGTGTGTGTGTGTGTGTGTGTGTGTGTTGCTGGGGATTGAACCCAGGGCCTTGTGTGCAAGGCAACACTCTACCAGCTGAGCTATATCCCCAGACCGAGTTTCAATCTTTTGTCATTTAGTTTCTGATTTACTTAGAGCCTGATCTACTAGGGAGAAATCTTAGCATTGGGGAGCATTTTCATTTTAGAAACCAAGTGTTCAAAGACTATTGCACAATACTCCGCGAGGAAATGACTCAAAGAGACATATACTTTCTGTGATTTCAACAAAAATGGACTGGCAAGAAGCAGAAGGGAAATGTATCAACAAGTTTCTGGCAAAATGATCAGAATTTGGTTCGTCCTCGTCACAGAGGCTTTTCTTCACCTCGCATGTCTCAAGACATTTTCCGCACAGAGCCTTTTGTTTAACATATGTTAACGGGTGGAAACCTAATGGTGACATTCCAGGAGAATTAATCACAGAGGCATGTCTGGACAAAAGGCTTGAACATATGCAAAGGAGTTTCCATTTTCAAATGTAATCAGCTATTAAAGAATCTGGTAGCACTATGTTAGGATGTTTTAATACACTAACCAGCAAAAAAAAAAAAAAAAAACAAATATTACATTACCACAACTGAAAAAGTTAACATGGAGAAATCAGTTTTACCTTTCATGTTGCTAAAGTCACCAGTTTTTATGTGCTTTGTCTTTTTGTTTTGTTTTGTTGAGACAGGGTCTTGCCAGGTTGCCCAGGTTGGCCTGGAACATGCCCTCCTCCTGCCTCAGCCCCCCAGATAGCTGGGATTACAGGTATGCACCACCACACCTGACTTATGCCTTGGCTTGAGTCATGTTCACAAAGTATTTAAGAACTGGGAATATAGCTCAGAGGTAGTGCTCGCCTAGCATGCCAAATTCCCTGAGTTCCATTCCTAGTACCAACCAAAAAAATTTTTAAAAAGTGTAATTTAAGAGATTGAGCAAAACAAAGCTCTTGATATTCTTTTGGAAGTATGTATGTATTTATTTACTAATTTTTATGGTGAAAAACCTGGATGATGTTGTTACTAAATCTGTAAGGCATTGAACTGTTTATAATGCACCCTAACATATGTTATTACATGTAATTAAAAACTGTTAGGCAGAATGATTCATATTTATAACTCATGGTACACAGTTACAATCAAGTAGAACAGTACAGTCTTTCAAATTGTAGGAACATTCAGGGAACATTTGGATAGGGTACTCCAAACCTGTGTGGGCCACATGAAAACTGGATTCGTTTAGAAGAAACAAAAACAAAAAAAAACAACTTGTTCAAGGCCAGGCTGGGCAAATGAGACAGACCCTAACTCAAGGGCGAGAATGTAGCTTAGTGGTGAAGCACCTACCTAGCACAAGGCTGTAGATTCCAATCACCAGCATCCCACACACAAAAAGAAAACCCGTGTTTCCACATTACAAGCTAAGGAAATTTGGGGGGAGATGGGAGTTTTAAGTAAGGGGTGAAAAACAAAATGTAATCCCACCCAATGTTCATTTGTTATATATTAAAATTCAAGCTATACTGATATGTTTAAAATACCTACCTCCTTTCTGCTAACATTTCATAAAAGTCTCTGATATCCTGACCAGATTTTTCCATGCAGTGATAAAATGCCAGCTGACTTTCTCGATTTGCAAAATCCACCTTAAAAAAAATTTTTTTGAATTTTAGTTATGGAAAATCTTATTGAATGTGAAAATTTATCACAACATATCCCTTCTGGATAAATTTCAGGAAAGAGCAATCTTTAACAAGTGAAATGGTACTCTTAATTAAAATAATATATTTTGTTAACATGATCTAATTCTAAACAAATCTTGATAAGTGTAGTTTAAAGTTCCAGAGCCCAATATAGAAGAAATAGAAAAAGTAAACCAAAAAACTGAATCAAAACCCTACCAGGGTTCTAAGTTATCAATAATCAGATCAAATATATCCAGCAATCTGTTTTACATACATTTGCTAAAACAGATACAACATAAAACAATAGAAAAGAAGATTTAAATTTTATTCACAGGTGAGTTCAAAGTCACTAAAGCATATGAAGACTACTGGCTTGTTACCTTCTTATTCCAATTTAGCCATCAGTTATTATTGCATAATTCATCTTAACAACTGGAGTATCAAGCTTTGAAACAAATAATACCAAATAAAAATATGCTTACAGTAGTTACCCACTCTTTAGGAGAAAAAGATGGGATCCTTCAGGAAGCCGACTGACACTGTCCCCCTGGGTAAGCATGGTATACATGCGCAACTGTGGATGGGCCAACACTGAGAGTGCACAGGATCATCACGCACCCACACCAATAAGAAGCCCACTTCTTTGAATAAGACGGT
Source organism: Glaucomys volans (assembly GCA_020662805.1). Lineage (NCBI taxonomy): Eukaryota > Metazoa > Chordata > Mammalia > Rodentia > Sciuridae > Glaucomys > Glaucomys volans. Next base: position 244,238 of record JAJEJO010003074.1, on the reverse strand, counting down.
TTTAGGGAAAGGATCTGTGGTTAATAGTTTGAGAGAGCTGTGCCCACAAGCAGCCGAGCACATAAATCCTAATATTCCCCCTAAAAAGTGAGGACATACACATAAAACATGCCCTGTACACCAACCCCTTGCTGGCAATCTGCAGACACCACTTATTAACAGGGTGTGATTTGAATACAATTTTGTTTCGCTTCTGCTTATACTCATTCTGCACACCTTAATTTTATTCCCACCGATTTTCCTTCCCTTGGTCTCTTTTACAGCTGCTTGTGCATATTCAATCTCATTGTATAGAACCAAGGCCATGCCTTTCAAGCGGTCAAACACCACCTGTGAAAAACAAAACAAAACCCAAGTAAGAGCCTCATCCACTGGACTTCAGGTCAGTCCCAACAAGATCATAAGTCACAAGGACACCACCAAGAAAAGATATTATATGTATTTAATTCTAGAAAAAAAATTTAGGCTTCTCCTGATGCAGCACATTGTAGTGAACACACAATAAAATGTCAGGGACTATTGGGAATTGTAGATGTTGTGACTTGAGGTGTATTATATCTTTATTTTGTTTTTCTGTATTTTATTTTGTTTTCCATGCTGACTGACTACTGTACCGTATTTTAGTAAAACATTATTTTATTTGTGGCTCAAAACAAAACAGGGCCCAATGTCATTTTTTGAAATTTTTATTTATTTATTTTTTGGGGGCCGGGGGTGGGGGTACACAGCAATTAAACCCAGGGCTGCATCCCCAGCCTCCCCTCTTTTTAATTTAAAGACAGAATCTTGCTAGGTTGCTTAGAGTCTTGCTAAGTTGCAGGAGCTGGCTTCAAACCCGTGGTCCTGCCTCAGCCTCCTGAGTCACTGCAACTACAGGCATGTGCCACCAAACCCAACCAAAAGCTCCGTTTAAATACAGTGGAAGTCAGGCAACAAATCCACCACAGAGAGGAGTTAAAGCTCTACCTTCGCAAAAAGGGACAGTACTTCTCCTGCTACTGTAGGCATGTCACCTAACAAACACTGATTGGTTAGATGAATACTATGTCTTAGGAACTTCTTTAAAGTCATCATTTTTTTTTTAAACTAGTCTAACTGCATTAAAAAAAAAACATTAACCAGTATTTTTAATTTATTTTTTAATGTTGATAAACCTTTATTTTTTATTTATTGATTTATATGTGGTGCTGAGACTTGAACCCAGTGCCTCACACATGCTAGGCAAGCGCTCTGCCACTGAGCCACAGCCCCAGCACTCTAACTGCATTTTTAATGTGAATGTGAACAATTGTATAATTAGACTGTCTAGTTTTAATGTGGGATAAAATTATAAAACTCCCCAAGAAATACTATTTTATTTAGCTGTATAATAGTTTCAAATTTTTCAAGAATCTCAGCTGGTTCAAAATAATATTTTTTTCAAAATATTCATATTATGACTTAATAGAAATGTCCTCATAGGCCAAATTTTAGCAAAGACGACTTTAATGTGCAAGGTAATAAAGAAACGGAAAAGCACCACCAGAAATTGGGACTGAAAGGAGAGAACACCAAGAAAAGGGAGTCAGACATTAGTCTAAGCCACCTACCCCCACCTACCTTCACCACAGGCCCGTAACGGCAGAAGTGTCTTGTTAAATACTGATCCGACACATTTGCAGAAAGCCCATCCAACCACACGCAGTTTGTAGGCATGCTCTTTCCAAAACCCAGCTGAATATAAAAAGGTTAAATTTCTATTAGTAAAGTTTACAATGACTATTCTACTATAAAATTTTCAGAAAATTAGTCCTAAGTAGGAATCTTCCCAAATCAACATCCTTTTCTCTTGATGCTTGGGATTGAACCCAGAACACAAAGCGTAAGCTCCACCACTGAGCTATACTTCCAACCCCTCAAATCAATCTTATGTGGAAAAGAGCCAGTTAAAAGGAAATAGAAAACAAAAAAGGAATTCTGCCTGGCTAACCAAGTAACTAGTTCAGAATGCATCACCTTTACAGTTACCTAACTGTCCTCCTGCAATCTTAAATAATCAGAAATATGGAGAAAACTCCTAATCCTAAAACCAAAGAAAATCATAACTGCACAATACATTATGTAAATTCATTTACCTTGAGGCGATTATTTCCAAGGTACTCTCCATCCATCTTCTTAATAGCTTTACAAACACTGGCAATGTCACAGTATTGCAAGAAGGCATATTGAGGAACTCCATTTACTTTCTTAATATCAATATCCTGAAAAAGCCAATCAAGATCACTCAGCAATATGCCAATAAGAAAATAAATCAGAATAAGCCAAGTCCATACAGGGTTATTTATTTCTCAAAAAAGTCATATTTCCACTAAGACTTTTGTAATTAAAACTATATATCTTTTTTTTTTTTTCTTGGAACCAGGGATTGAACTCAGGGACACTCGGCCACTGAACCACATCCCTAGCCCTATTTTGTATTTTATTTAGAGACAGGGTCTCACTGAGTTGCTAAGGGCCTCGCTAAGTTGCTGAGGCTGGCTTTGAACTCGCAATCCAACTGACTCAGCCTCCCAAGTCGCTTGGTGTGCACCACCATGCCTGGCCTAAAACTATATATCTTAACACAACTGTAAATTAGTGGTTTAAACGTTGTACATCACAGCATCTGTGGTCATAAACCATGAAATCTATCGCATGTGAAGCTCTTTGCAGGAAAAAACTGCATTGCAATTCAAAATTTAAAATCCCTACTTCAGATATAAAAAGAAATTTATGATAATGAAGAAAAGGTGGTTGATTTAATGAAATTCTAAGAAATAATTTCGTCTGGCAGTATCGTAGCGTAAATCCTTACTAGGGGTCAGCCATTTAAAAAATACTGAGAAGAGCCGGGCGCGGTGGCACACGCCTGTAATCCCAGCACTTGGGAGGCTGAGTCAGGAGGATTGCGAGTTCAAAGCCAGTCTCAGCAACTTAGCGAGGCCCTAAGCAACACAGTGAGACCCTGTCTTTAAATAAAATACAAAATAGGGCTGGGGATGTGGCTCAGTGGTGGAGGGCCCCTGGGTTCAATCCCCAGTACCAAAAAAAAAAAAAAGAGTGAATCCTAAAATATACTGAGAAGAGCAAGAAATATGAAGAAATCAAGTCCTCAAAAAGTGACTTAAACCAGGTGGAGTGATGTACACTGTAATCCCAGCTACTCTGGAGGTTGAAACAGGAGGATCACAAACTTGAGGCCAGCCTGGGCAACCTAGCAAGACCCTGTCTCAAAATAAAATAAAAAGGGCTGGGGATGTAGCTTAATGGTACAGTGCTTATTTAAGCATGTGTGAGTTCCCAAGTTCAATCCCCATTACCACAAGGAAAAAATATCTAAAACATGCAGTCCTGAATCAGAACACGGATCTATTCATAAATACTAGTATAACCAACTGAACCAAGGCTGGAGATTGATAAATATGGTAAAATCTCTCCTATTCAGAATGAATAGATATGTAACTATGTGAACTACCTTATGAAGATGCACCAGAACCCTACTCCTGGGTTAAAGACACACTCTACAGATGAACACCCTTTTCTCCTTGGAATCTGCAAACTCTGCAGTGGTCTCTGACACTCCCAACTTGCCTGAGAGGAGGTGGTGAAAAAAACCAGGCTTAGACCTACAAATGGTCCAGAGAAACCAGTTGGAAAACTTATACTTAAATAACACTGCCTGGGTCAGGAACTGCAGAATAAGCACTGTTATTATGAAGCCTCCTTAAAGGAGGCTTAATCAAACCTGAAGAGCAGCAATAACCAAAAAGCCAACATTCCAAACTTAAAACAGCAAAACAAGCAATACACTTAAATGAGTTGCTTGATGCATGTTAAAGAAAACAATAAATCCATACTCAAAAGTCTTTTAAAGTAATGATAAACAGGAGCTAATTTCCACCATTATGTAGAATAGGAAAAATTGAGAGCTGGACACGGTGGCCAAACCTCTAACCCCAGTGACAGGAGGCTGAAGTAGAAGGATCTCAAGTTCAAGGCCAGACCCAGCAATTTAGCAAGACCCTTGTTAAAATATAAAATAAAAAGGTCTGGGGATACAGCTCAATGGTAGAGCACTCCTGGGTCCAATTCCAAGTACTGAAGAAAGGGGGGAAAAAAACAGAAAACAAACAACAAAAACACCTCAGGATTACTCTACTAAAGAGAAATGAACTCCAAAGAATACCAGTAGGTCAACTCTCTAAACAAGTTCTTCTAGCTACAGTATAATCTGTTATAAATAACCAGCAATCATTTTCCCAAAAGTCTGTGTCATTCAAATATTAACACTAGCCAGGCCAGGTACGGGCACATGCCTATAATCCCACAGATTTGGGAGACTGAGAAAGGAGGATTTTAAGTTCAAAGCCAGCTTTGGCAACTTAGTGAGGCCCTAAGCAACTCAGTGAGACCCTGTCTCTAAATAAAATATTAAAATGCTGAGGATGTGGCTCAGAGGTCAAGTGCCCCTGGGTTCAATTCCTAGTTTTAAAAAAAGAAAAAAGCAAACAAACAAAACCACTGGTCAGGCATTGTGGTGCACACCTGTAATCGCAGCTCCATGGGAGGCTGAGGCAGAAGAAATGAAAATTTAAGGCCAGCCTAAGCAAGACCCTGGCTTTTAAAAAAGAAAAGGAAAAAAAAAAAAAAAAAAAAAAGCTGGGGCCATAGCTTTGAGGGATAGGAAAGAGAGTAACACATTATGCTGGCTGTCATGCCTATAGTCCCAGCACTTGGGATATTGAGGCAGGAGGATCACTTGAGCCCAGGAGTCTGAGACCAGCGTGGGTAACACAGTGAGACCCTATCTCATTCATAAATAAGTAAATAGTGGCACTCATTAGCAAGTGCTGACACTGTGGTTTTCAAAGAGAATACTGACATATCTACCTTATGAGAACCATAGATCTTACAACACAATGATCATTCCATTTTTAGCAATCCTAGTGATGAGTGTATTCATGTTCTCAACTACACCCTTTTACACTGTTTCAAACTTTTAAGTAGCAGCTACATTCAAATAAAAGCATATGTGAATATTTTATCAATTCACAGATTTGTGAATATCAAACAAGAAATTAAAATAATAGAGAGATAACAGCCTAAAGGCGGAAGCTGAAACCCAGACAAGTGAGTGAGTTCCACATCACCCATCCAGGTTGGCGGTAGAGCTGGCACGGTATACACTGCTCCAATAAAACCAAAAGAACTTAAAAAAAATAAAAATAATGGGAAAATAAAGATGAATGTTTTGCTGGTATAGTTATCTAAATATATAGCTTTCCCATTTTCTCCTTTATATCAACCACTTCTACCTTTTGTCACCAATTACCGTAAGATGAGGTTTAGATCAACCACAAACAGGTTATATTCACAATACTAGATTGTGTCATTTAAAAACAAAACAAAACAAAAAAAACAATAAACAAGGATGCCGGGTGTGGGGATGTGACCCAGTGTTTGGGTGCCCCTGAGTTCAATCTCCAGTACCAAAAAACAACACAAAACAAAACAAAAAATAAACAAGGATCATTTGCTTAAGCTTAATGCATAACTAAGACCAGATCACAGGATGAAGACACATGGATGGATAAACAGACACACCCCCGCAAAAAAGATTAACAACTGCTGCTACAAAAAAGATTCTACATTCCTAAGGCTAATAGAGCAATGTTTTCACCATTAATAACACAGAACAAAACCGTGTATCCCGCTGGGCACAGTGGTGCACGTCTGTAATCCCAACAACTCGGGAAGGTAAGGCAGGAGGATTTCAAGTTCAAAGCCAGTCTCGGCATTTAGCGAGACCCTGTCTCAAAATAAAAAATAAAAGAAGGGCTGGGGATATGTCTCAGTGGTTAATAAGCACCCTGGGCTCAATCCCTAGTACCAAAAACCAAAAACGAAACCACTGTACATCCCCAAGAGTATAAAGCTGTGACTAAACAATATTCACTATAATCGATTCAAGTTCTGATTCACGGAAATATTCTTGTATCCCCAAAAGTAACAATGATTTTGGTAATATAAAAAGTCTAATTAAAATTTCAAAATAGAATTGAACTCCCAGCATAGACATCCAGCAACCCTGATGTGCACTGCAATGACACAATAACCAAACAGAAATCTGCTGCTTCATTTTACAAATGTTTTCTCTTCCAGATTTTTCTTTCAACAGACGACTACAGATAGCATTAAACTGGAAAAGATTAAAAATGGTGAGAAAAATGTATGTTTAAAAAAACAGAAAAATACACATTATAGGTTTTTACACATACACATAGAACAGTACCCAGTGGGCTTCTCTGGATCATCGTTTTTTACTGCGACTGCTTTTTGAAACAATCTCACATGTCGCTTGCCCAAGCTGGTGTCAAATTCCCAGACTCAAGTGGCCTTCCTATCTCATCCTCCCAAGTAGGCAGGACTACGGTGTACACCACAAAGCCCAATTACTTTTTATGTTTTACAATGAAATCTAAAGTTGTTTTACTAGCAAAGCAACATACCACAATTTCTCCAAAGCGCTGGAAAATGTTGCGAAGGTCATGATAAGTAGTGGTTTTTTCAAGGTTGCCAATAAAGAGAGTTCTTGTTGCTTTTGGGTGAAATTCATCTATCCTTTCATCCAAGGGGCGAAATTCATTTTCACTTTCTGTTTCTGTAAATGGGATGGGTGTAGAGTAAAAGAGAGAAGAAAATTTTAATGTATATTTATGCATCATGGGAAATCTATATTTTAAAACTTAGTCTCTAAAATAATGGGCTTGGATATTCACACAAACTGAAATGCTATAAACACTTGCAGAACAGCTGCCCCTTATTCACTCTGAAGCATGACAGGAATACAAAAGCTACACAAACTGGCTCCAAAAAATTAAGAATGAAGTAACACTGTAACATTGAAAGTGGACTTGAAATGGAATGAAATCTCACTCTGCTAAATGGATTTATAATAAAAGCAATCACTAATAGATTTTAAACTCGAGCAAAGGAGCAAGGAGCAAAATTTTTTAATTATTTGAGCCTTATCCTAGGTTTCAAAATTATGTAGCAGGCTCCCAATATGGAGTATAAAACTACAGTCTGAAATACATAGTAAAAATTCAGTTTAAAGTAGTCCAGCTCCATTATTTAATTTCATTTACTTTTTATTTTTATTTTTATTTTTTTTTGGAACCAGGGATTGAACTCAGGAACACTTGGCCACTGAGCCACATCCCCAGCCCTATTTTGTATTTTATTTAGAGACAGGGTCTCACTGAGTTGCTTAGGGCCTCGCTAAGTTGCTGAGGCTGGCTTTGTACTCGCGATCCTCCTGACTCAGCCTCCCAAATCGCTTGGATTACAGGCGTGCGCCACCACGCCTGGCCTTTTTAATGTTTTATAAGATATTTGACAATTAATATTTGCAATACTAATTAGCACAATAACCTGTCTAAATGTAGAACTTTTAGACATAACTCTATGAAAACTAAGCTCCCCAATGGCAAAGAAGCTAAATGTTCCTTAAGAGTTCTATTTTTTATGTTCAAAAGCCCTGACTTAGTTTCTAATTCAATCATAGCCTTTCTCTGAAGCTCTACTTATTAACTTGGTCTAGGACAGGGACATTTAAGGTTTTGTTGATAATTTTAGTACAGTACTACATGTTCTCTCTCTTTTTTTAATGTAAGACAAAGCCATTCCACCCAAAACAATATTTAATCAACTTTACTGAAACAGAGTGCTTAGTGCCAGTCACCAAACATTACTGACGAGGTCAACAACAACACTGATATTAAAAACAAACAAAACCTCGGGGTGTGATGCTTCAGAATTGTTAAGAGAATTCAGACACAACACTTCTCACCCTGATTCAGATTTGATGGCTCTAATGTTAGCTTAATGGTACCAGTTTCATCAAATAATATGTAATCTAATAGAGTCAGGGGGGCACAGAAACTGCCCAGGACTCCTACCTATCTACATATTGCCAGTGTATCCCACAGAGGTACAGCTATATCTCATTTTTCAGCTCAATTCAGACTCTTGAAACTAACTGATAGAGGGTAGATATTTGAAATTTTCTTTTTAAAGAGAACAAAACTGAATTAAAGTCAGCTATATCTTGAGGTTTATACTCCAAAAGGCAGAATAAGAAAGGTAAAGCATGATTTGTATCCACTGAAATCTATAATGACTCTACTTTCACCAAAGAGCTTGGTAACTTGTCAAGACTGAAACTTCAGCAAAGAAAGTTTACTTCTAAATTAGTCTACTTAACCTTCAGGACCAAAGTCTTAAACCCTATATATCGTAAAAAAATAAAATAAAATAAACAACAACTTTATCCTGCAATTTCATGTGTAGGGGATTCTAAGGCTTCGTACAGGAGTAAGAAAGTATGATATCAGAAGATACCAAGGATCTAGCTGCAAAGGTAGATTTCTTGGATTTGAATCTTTTTTTAAAAAGTTCTTGTCTCAAACAATCAACTCAATATATTTAAATATAATACTTTTATGACTCACATTATAAGAGCATTAACTCCAACTAGGTCGCCATTCCCAGATTCGACAGCTTTCAAATATTAAACAGTGCATATATTTACTAAGTATATTGTATTTGCTTATATATGGAAATATTCATATGGTTGATTTTAAATATTATGTCATTAAACCAGTATTTAATGCCATATCTGGTAGAAGTACCTCTGAATTTCCTATGCTTGAACCAACCAAAATTATGTGTGGTACTGAAAATCGAACCCAGTGCCTCCACATGCTAGGCAAGTGCTCTGTCACTGAGCTCAACCCCAGCCCCCACTTGAAGTCTTAATGTTTAATTATCTCAGATTCACAAGATGACTAAAGAATTTTAATATTTCTATTAATTAATTTGCTCACGAGTTCCTTTAAATAAGGAGTTCCCCCCAAGTGCAGGTAGGTGCCTATAATCCCACCAATTTGGGAGGATGAGGTAGGAAGATCAAAAGTTTGAGGTCAAGCCAGGGGCAGGGGTGTGCAACTGCAATCCCAGCAGCCCAAAGCTAGCCTCAGTGAAAGTGAGGGGTGTGTGTGTATGTGTGTGTGTGTGTGTGTGTTGGAGGATATTCAGGAGCAGTTAGCTAGGGTGGGGTCAAAGAATCCACTTAGAAACAAGTACTGCAAGCTGTTCTGAAACAGGAGAAACACTAACCCACGCCATGCCAAAGACCTCCTGCCTTACAACAGCTCTTGCACTTTTAGGTTCAAGCTAATAAAACATTCCCTTGAAATTCTCAATGTGACCAACTCATAAGACTTGTCCAGTTTCTCTGTCACTCTTTCAAGATTAAGTAACCCACAATAACAGACCCAATTTGTGCTAGGTATAATGGAACTAAAACTTGTCAAACTAGTCCCTCAAATGATAAAAACAAGCAGTTTACTTTCTAATTCAAGATAATTCTGTTTTCATTCTTACAGGAATTATCTCCTACTCTCAATTCATCCTGTTGGGAAGGCTGACACAACAAGGGTATAAAACACTGCCTTGTGGATTCTGAAAAGTCAGCCTTTATTCATTACAGCAACAGAAAAACCATTGCCCTCCCTAATACACTGCTTTTAAATAAAACAAACACTAAATATGACCATCCTTTAAAAGAGACAACACTGGGAAGTATGCCACTGAATAAAACCAGCATAATGTCCACATTCAGGACAATACGCTGACTTCTCATAAACTGGAATACAAACAGTTCTGTAATTTATAACTGAAACTCCACTTCCGTGTCTCTTACCTGGCCCTATCCAGGCTGTTACTTCAATCTGCATGCCGAAGAAAAGTTTTCCTTTAGATGCAGTCAATGCTTTTTCTTGGTCCTCTTGCTGCCGAAAAAAAACCAGACCATACCTCTCTTCAGAAGCTCCATGTATCTGCACTGAGGTCACCTTGCCAAATTTCTTAAATTCATGGAAAAGGCCATCTTTAAGGCTTGTATCTAAATCCCCAAAGAAAAACAAGTTAACTTTTCTAATTACAATTCAGTAAGCAAGCTACTAAATTTTGGCCTGATTTCTGGTCTAATTTTTTTTTTTTTTTTTTTTTTTGGTGGAAGATGGACACAATACATTTATTTTTTTCTGTGGTGCTGGGGATTGAACCCAGTGCCTCATGCGTGCTAGGCAAGTGCTCCTACCACTGAGCCACAACCCCAGTCCCTAAATATTTTTTCAACATTAAAATATTACTTTTTCAAATAAATAACTCTAAGATGGTATTTAAAAGATTACTGTTTACAACCAGAGAAACAAGTTGTATCCCATTTGTGTACACTGAATCAAAATAAATTACATAAACAAAAAATAAAATAAAATAATAGTAAAAAAGAGAGATTACTGTACAATAAACTGAAAATAAACTGAATGTTGGATGATATTGTTGAATATCTTTTAGGCAAGAATGATATTTGGTTATCTGGGAAAATGTCAAAAACGTTTATCTGTAAATTAATGTGAATTGGCATAATATTTGGGACTCGCCTTTCAAACAAAAACAACAACTCAGTTGTAGTGCACATATCTAGCATGCTCAAGGCCTTGGGTTCAATGCCCAGCACCACCAAGACTGATGAAGCAAACAGGGCAAAAATGTTGAAGCTCTTGAACATAAGGTATAAGAGGAGCTCAATTTTGCTATTCTTTCTTTTAGATATGTTCAATGCTTTCATAATAAAAAATTTACACCTGTATATTTATAAATTAAAGTATTAAAGACTTAAGAAGCAAAGCTGTACTTTGAGCTTTCCTGGTATCATCTCAATGACAAAATTATGTGGGAAGCATCAGGCAACATGTTAAATAACTTTAACACTAATAAAACACTCCATGGCTGGGGTTGCACACACTTAGCAGGCGCCCTGGCTTCAATTTCCAGCAAAAAACAAACAAAACCCAAAATACCTTTAATGCCTTGTAGAAATGAATCATACTCCATCAGGAGGTCTTGTGTTAATTTGTTTTATTATAAAAATAAAAGCGGGGTACGGTGGCGCATTCCTGTAATCCCAGCACTTGGGAGGCTGAGGCAGGAGGATCGTGAGTTCAAAGCCAACCTCAGCAACTTAGGGAGGCCCTAAGCAGCTCAGTGTGACCCTGTCTCTAAATAAAATACAAAATAGGGCTGGGGATGTGGCTCAGTGGCCGAGTGCCCCTGAGTTCAATCCCCAGTACCAAAAAAAAAAGGCAAGCCAATTTTACTCCCTTGTCCATTTCTAAATTACCAAGAAATCTAAATTAAAACTCATCAACATATACTTAAAAAGAATAAAAAATAAATTTAAAAAAACACTCATCAGGGCTGGAAGTATAGCTCTGTAGGTAGAGTGCTTGCCTTGTATGCACAAGGCCCTGGGTTCAATCCCCAGCACCAAAAAAAAATAAAAAACACCACTCATCAACTTTGTGTCTGGACATCTTTATTCACAAACCTAGTAAGTTTTATAGGCTACTTTAAATAAATAACTTAAGCAATCACTGCAATGTACTTAGCTAGAAATACGTGATTTGGTCTGTGTTGGCTTTACTGTGTACTGACAGCTTTAACCTATTTACATGATCAACACGCCTGACGTAGAGGTGACAGTGTATCATGGTGCTCTGCAAAATAAAACCATCAGCAGCAAGAGAGACTACAGAACAGCCTGTAGGCTTCTCCATTATTCATCACTTTCCTCATTCAAAATGTGAATGTTTTGATATGGGTTTCCTATCCTAATGTTAAGCTCAAAGTTATTTCATATAACACAGGACTTCAGGCAACATAACAGATAGTACTTCTATAATTTCTTCATACTAAATCTCCCCAATAACACAATATTTAATCCAGAAGCATATTAAAAAAAAAAAACCCTATGCTTTCTTATATACCACCTGCCATAAAATGTACATATACATGCATATGATAAGCAAATATTGAGCCAGGCATGGTGAAGCTCACCTGTAATCCCAGCCACTACTTAGAAGGCTGAGGTAAGAGAATCACAAGTTCAAATTCAGCATGGGCTACTTATTGATACCGTGTCTCAAAATTAAAAATAAGAGCTGGGAACGTGGCTCAGAGGTAGAGTAAGCATGGGTTCAGTCCCCAGTAGCCCCCACCACCAAAAAAGTCACAAAGTAATGTATACATAAATGTATGTACATACATGTTGTATATAAATACCATCACTATGCAATGTTCATATATGTACAAGGATAACAAACTAGAAATTAAAACACATAATTATAACAATCACTTCATTTTCCACACATGGCATTAAATGTTAATGAGTGCAAAAAGAAAACTTGTTTTCACTATAAGGTATAAAATTCAAGTCACCCAGTCCACCTCATTCATCAACAGTATGTGAGAGGAATGTATCACATTTAAATTTTTACCTGTAGAGCGTACTGGAAGATTCTGAACCTTGATCCCAAAACTTTTACGGGGTTCATCTTTTTCCAGAGATGAAAGCAACTGGGAAGTGGGTGCTGGGACTGCTGCAGATTGAACAGATCGGGCTGGAGAGTCATCACTTGAACTGCTGCTGGAATCACTGCTACACAAGGACAAAAAAACCCAAAAACAATAAAGTCTCACAAATTTTAGTGAAAAGACAAAAAATGAGTAGCATATAAAACTTTTTAAAATTAATAATGATTATCAGATCTACAATTTAAGATTGGGATTTCTAAAGGCCCTACATTTTTCTTATTTGTCATAATCCTCAGAGATGGTAAAGACAGTAACACTGGTGTGAGAATGTGGAAGCAAAAGTTACATTCTTTTATTAACAAGCCTAACAAAATCCACTGCATTCTATGAAATATCTGATTTTTTTTTTCAAATGAAGTAAGACTGGTAAATGCGATTCCTTAGAATAATGAGGAAGAACAACAACAATAAAACAAAGAATATATGGGATTTGGAACTCAGAGATCTAAATCAAATCTTGGCTCAGAAATATAGGAGGTATCCTTGAATAAATCACCTAACCTCTTGCTGAGCTTCAGTTACCGCATCTATAAAATGGAAATAATGAAAACAGTGCTCATCTCACAGGATTAAAAATTCATTAAAATCAGGAGGGGGGTAAGTGAGGGTATTAGGAGGAATACCAACAAAGTATGTGATATACCCATGTATGAAATTGTTGCAATGAAACCATACTTTGGTACAATTAGTACATACAAAATAATATACATAGTAGTTGTACAAAATGGGCAATTATACTTTTTTAAAAAGGAATATTATAATCCACCTGTACAGGGTCTGGAATATGTCAGGTATTCAATATATTATCAGCACTGCTGTTTCTACAGGCTACGTATCCGTATCTGAATTGCTTGGGACCAGAAGTGCTTTGGATTTCAGGTTTTGGAATATCTGCATAGATATGAGACACCTCTGGTATAGGACTCAAATCTAAACATGAAATTTATTTACATCTCCTCTACGCCCTATATTCACAGCCTGAAGGTAACTTTATATAACATTTTAAATAATTTTGTGCATGAAACAAAGTTTCATGACATGGAATGTTCCACGTGCAGTGGCATGTCAACACTCAAAAAGTTTCAGATTTTGGAACACTTCCAATTTTGGATTTGCAAATTAGGGATGCTCAGCCTGTGCACTACACCATTTAATGGATTAATTTTTATAAAATAAAATATCCAAAATAATTTTCGAGGCGATTTTAAACTTAAATTTCTGAAGGACTAATGAAGAAATATAATTTAAGTGGATCTGTTAGTTTAGGCTCTGTTCCCTGTAGATAATGTGAGAAGTGAGAGTTCATGAAACTGAATTTATTACTCTCCTCAGTTTGATAAAATCCTCAAAAGGGGAGACAGTCAAAATGAAGAAGAAAATATACCTTCACAGATTGACAGACACAAAATTCTCTTTCCAGTACTGAATGTATAAGACTGCTCCAGCTTTAAGTTCTTTTATGGTATTCGTAAACACTGATAAAAAGCTATTTACACATGCTGCTGTCTTTGAGAAATTTTGCTTCATCCTTTCCTTAAGCACAATGGCTAAAGGAAATAACCCATAGTAGTTTCTGTCATTTGCCCTAAGACTATAAATCTCACAGCCAGGAAAATGACTCATCACCCAGACAAATAAGTCCAAAAATAAAGAAATACACTGCATTTACTTATAGGAAACCAAAGATATTTCTTGAACACTAAGAATTTACACAGCATTTTTATTTAGTTCTCATATGCTAGGGCAGAAGATGAAAAACATCATAAGGTTATTATCAGAACTCTCACTTTCAAAACATAGGAAAATAAAGCAATGTCAGTAAGAGCTAAGTGAAGGCAGCTAGGCTACAAATAGAACAAAGCAGAAGAGAACAAGCCGAGAGATACAGCTAAGGGTGTAGCTCAGTTACAAAGTGCATGTTTTGAACGTACCAGGACCTGGTTTCAATTCCCAGCATCCCCGTCCCAAAAGAAGTACTTCAAGACAGAACCACAAACTGTCACTGTCAAGCCTCCTATAAATGTTTCGACTTTAGTTATAAAAAAAAATAATAATAAATAATTTTGGTCATCAAGCAAAAACTGTGTTACTAGTTTTAAGTAAACAGTACCCTAAATAGGATACTATATTATCATGAAATTCAGGTTAACAAAATAATCTTGTTTTCAGCACAGAAGGGAAAAAAAATGCTTGTTATATCTACTAAATACAAAAATTTAAAACAATACAAAATTATTCACAAAGTCATCAAATGACTAAATATAAAATACTAAATGATTTATCAACAATAAATTACAATGAATCAAGGTAATCACTAAAGGAAATATTTTAATTACAATACTACCAATATCATATATGCCAAAATTTCTTACAATAATGGGTAAAGAGGTAAACATGGGTAGGAGAAGAAATTCAGGCTATTGAAATAATTAATGAGGCAACAAGAACATTCTAAGTCTGTATTATAAAAATGAAAAGAACGATGGCTTAAGAATGGTAATGATGGTTTAAAACAAAGTAAGCTGGGTGCAGGGAACACAACTGTAACCCTAGTGACTCAGGAGGCTGAGGTAAGGAGGACCACAAGTTTGAGGCCAATCTTAGCAACTTTGCAAGACCTTCAGCAACTTGTGAGACCCTGTCTCAAAATAAAAATTAAAAGAAATGGGGCCTGGCACGGTGGCACACACCTGTAATCCCAGCACTTGGGAAGCTGAGGCAGGAGGATCTCGAGTTCAAAGCCAGCCTCAGCAATTTAGCGAGGCCTTAAGCAACTCAGTGAGACCCTGTCTCTAAATAAAACACAAAATAGGGCTGGGGATGTGGCTCAGTGGTTGAGTGCCCCTGAGTTTGATCCCCAGTACCAAAAAAATAAAATAAAAAATAAAACAAAATAAAAAAATAAAAGGAATGGGGCCGGGCGTGGTGGCGCACGCCTCTAATCCCAGCAACTCGGGAGACTGAGGCAGGAGGATCACAAGTTCAAAGCCAGCCTCAGCAACTGAGTGAGGCCCTAGAGACCCTGTCTCTAAATAAATATAAAATAGGGCTGGGGATGTGGCCCAGTGCACCGGAGTTCAATCCCTGGTTCCAAAAAATAAAAAATAAAAAAATTTAAAAAAAGGAATGGAGATGTAGTCCAATGATAAAGGGCCCCTTGGTTCAATCCCCAGTACCAAAAAATAAAGTAACAAAACGAAGTACAAAAAATAGTGACAGAGCTACCTTTCGGCCAGAATAGCCATCTTCCAGTAACCTGCCAAAATGATAAACAGAAAGGGAAAGAGGAGAGGAACCATTGTACGTTCTCTACGCCTTTTAGAAAACATGGAGTGTTTCTTTGGCCACATATATGCAAATCTACAAGAAGGGTGATACTGTAGACATTAAGGGAATGGCTTCTGTTCAAAAAGGAACGCCCCACAAATGTTATCATGGCAAGACTGGGAGAGTCTACAGAGCTACCCAGTATGCTGTTGGCATTGTTGTGAATAGCAAATAAGGGCAAGATTTTTGCCAAGAGAATTGATGTGCATATTGAGCATATTAAGCACTTTAGAGCTGAGACAGCTTCCTGAAATGTGTGAAGGAAAATGATCAGAAAAAGAAGGAAGCCGAGCCAGGTGCGGTGGCGCATGCCTGTAATCCCAGCACTTGGGAGGCTGAGGCAGGAGGATTGCGAGTTCAAAGCCAGCCTCAGCAATTTAGCGAGGCCCTAAGCAACTCAGTGAGACCCTGTCTCTCAATAAAATACAGAATAGGGCTGGGGATGTGGTTCAGTGGTCGAGTGCCCCTGTGTTCAA
>JAJEJO010003074.1:214641-227087 GCA_020662805.1 Glaucomys volans | reverse complement strand
ATGTTGTATTTTATTTAGAGACAGGGTCTCACTGAGTTGCTTAGGGCCTCACTCAGTTGCTGAGGCTGGCTTTGAACTCATGATCCTCCTGCCTCAGCCTCCCAAGTGCTGGGATTACAGGCATGCGCCACCGCACCCGGCTGAGTTCACATTTTGAAATGTTAACCTAAACTGCAATGTACACCTTCAATGCAGTATATTAAATGTACTAAGGACTTAAAGATCCTGAGTAAAAATGAGCTCACAAATTTTGATACCCAAATGCTTTTCAGTTTTACTGAACAGACAGCACAAATGCCCAGAGTATGTCAATTTTAATTTAAAAATTTTTCGCAATTTTGTGAAAATTAAAATCACAACAGCTCATCAAAACACAGATACAGAGTATTAAACTGCCAAAAACAGTCCAAGCTGAGGAGTCTTACAGAAGTAATAATAATGGGTGTTTTTACTATAATTTTTAAAAGTAGACTTTAAATTTACCTGGGCACATTGATTATTTTGTTTTTAGTACCAATTAAATTAATTTTCTAATAGTAAGGAATTTAAAAGAAACACAATTTAAAAGAAATCTATGTCAGGAGTGATGGCAAATGCCTATGGTCCCAGCTTCTGAGGAGGCTGAGGCGGGAAGATCACTTGTACCCAACCCAGGCAACAGAATGAGATCCGGTATTTTTAAAAAAGGCTACAGAAGGGGAGGGAGTATTCTATTTATATTTATTTTTCCTAAGGACAATTCTTAAACAACAATGAGGGCTGAGTTACTTCTCATATTATTTTTTAGTTGTAGATGGACACAGTACCTTTATTTATTTTTATGTGGTGCTGAGGATTGAATCCAGTGCCTCACACATGCTAGGCAAGTGCTCTCCACTGAGCTACAACTGCAACCCCTATTTCTCATATTTTTTATATGTAAGATTATTATTAAGACAACTGAAAAGCAGGTCTAATCAAAATTTCCATAGGGAAAAATATAAGAAAAAACAACTGGATACATAACAATCCTTGATAAGCCAAAGCAATATAGGAATCCCATAAACCAAATCAGGAGATCAGTCAACTATTTCTTTTCCTACAGTCATTTTATTCACAGGAGTACATGAGCATTTGACTCTTTCCACTGAAAATGTCAATACATTGAGTATACCATTTGTAAGATTATTCAGGACTATATTTGTTCACACACAAGTGACGTCCAATAACTGACTTCTATATTCTGTGTCCATATATTATGTATAAACAGTTAATTGAGGTAAATAATCCATCTACATTATTTTTTTAAAAGCTGGGAGGTTAAAAGGCATTTAACCAAATAAGGTTGAGAAACAAAAATCTGGAATAAATGGATTTTTAAAAAAGGAACAGTTCATTAGAAAACTTTACAATTAAAACAGGAAGCTCATTTGTTAAATGCAGCTATAATCTCAAGTGACAATTTTCCAATTAGCTAATAATTTTTCTCTCCAAAGTCAACACATAAGCTTGGGTCAAGAGGGAAAGTATGCAAAATATGATTTTCCATTAGGCCTGGATGATATAAAATGTGCCCTCTGGTCCCTGGTGCTTTCCTCAGATGCGGGATCAGGAGGGGTCATCTAATGTGCCAAGTGGAAAGTCTCACGCACAAGGTGACACACCCTCTACGCCCTCTCCTTCAAACAAGTCCAAACTGTACCTTTATACAGCAGCAATTCTGAAGTGTGGTCTGAGGACTCCTGCAGCGCCTGAAGACCCTTTTAGATGGTCTGTGAATTCTTTTAAATTTTAACCACAAATTTGTGGCCAGATTATCCTCATATACCAAAAAAAATACTTTAAAATCACAGTATGAATCAAAGTACTTATGAAGCCGGGCATGGTGGTGCACGCCTGTAATCCAAGCGACTTGGGAGGCTGAGTCAGGAGGATCGAGAGTTCAAAGCCAGCCTCAGCAACTTAGCGAGTCCCTAAGCAACTCAGTGAGACCCTGTCTCTAAATAAAATACAAAATAGGGCTGGGGATGTGGCTCAGTGGCTGAGTGTCCCTGAGTTCAATCCCTGGTTCCAAAAAAAAAGAAAAAAGTACTTATGAGAATCTTATTAAACCAGGCATTAAAGAGATATTTGCAAGAAGCTAAAACAATGCCACTCTTCTCACTCATGTTTTTGTTTTATAAAACAGTCAGAGCTGACAGTGTTGATCAGTGTTAGAGAACCTGTCCAGCATGTGCACAGCCCAGGGTCTGGTCCCCAACACTCAAATGCTCATGTACTTCTGTGAATAAAATGGCTGTAGGAAAAGAAATAGTTGACTGATCTTCTGATTTGGCTTATGAGATTCCTGTACTGCATTGGCTTATCAAGTGTATTCCCCCCCTTATTTGTGGGGAATATCCAAAACTCAGTTGGGGCTGTGGGTACAGCTCAGTGCTTAGTATGCATAAAGCTCTGGGTCCAATACTAGTACTCCCCCAAAAATGTTTAAGGAATATACAAATTTTTTTAAATTTAGTTTTAATTTCAATGATAAATGTCAATCAATACTACCCACATTAAGTAAAAGTTCCATGATTCAAGAATGTAAAAAGGTCCTGAGCCTAGAAAGTTTAGGGAAAAAGAAAAATATTAGTTGAGTAGACAGTCTGATGTGATCCCACTACCATTCCAGCACTACAACTTCTAAAATGTAACCTGAATGAAACCTCTACATTTTTTTAAGTCAGAAAAACAGGAAGGAAATATTGAACTGGGTGGCATAGAAAAGTTAATTTTGCCTATTTAAACTTCAATTTTCCTAGTGGATTATCAGAGTGAAAGATCTTTGAAACCCCCCCCTCCCCGTCCCCAGTTCAAGAGCCCTATTTCTCTTTCTCTTTTCCTCCCTTCAGAGCTGAAGATCCAACCAGAGCTCTGCACAGGCTAGGCAAGCACCCTACCACTCAGCCACACCCCCAGCAGGAGGGTCCTATAACTCTCCTCAATCTTCCATCTCCAATACCTCTCAAATACTTGCAGGATAAAGTCCATATTCCTCAACAAGGTGGAGAGGACCCATTACAACCTGGCACCAAATAATTTTCCAGTCACTCCTTCAGCCCTTCCAGCTCCACCACCACTGATGATCAGTTCACACGAGAGTATTTTATCAGTTACTAGTTAAGGACACTTCTTTTTTTTGTTAGATTTGAGTTCTTGGTTGAATTATTTTGTCTCTAATCCTTAATACCCTCATATGTGAATGGTGAGAATTCCTACTACTCATGGGGGTTCCTGTTAGGATTTAATGTGCTAATAATTATAAAGTGTTCTGTGCTTAGCATAGTATATAGCAAGCATAGGAGTGTCCATGTCTATACCCACTTCTGAAGACAGCTTTCTTTCCCTTTTCGCTTGCCTTGGAGAATTGGCTCTGACACTAACCTCCTGCTATACACCTGTTCCTGGCACCCCAACCCCATTCCATCAAATTTACTAGTTTCTTAGTTTTGTATTCCTAAAATGCTTTTACTGCAACATCTATACATCTACCTTAAATCCTGGCACTGTGTATTATAATGACCCATTTACCAGCCTTCTTCAAAGTCCAATACTAGATTGATCTTTGTAAAAGTAGAGTCCAGTAAAGTGCTGGATATGAAACAGCTAGTCCTAGAAGAAATAAATCATCTGAATCGTGCAAATGACTGAGATTAATGTCTGGCAAAGTACACTAAACTCAATAAAAAGATATTAACATCTAAGTGAAATGAAAGTTTCTGATAAAATATTATTTGGTTTGCAAACTGTAAAGTTTTTCTTGGTTGACCTTTCATTAATTAGTTAAAAAAAAAAAAAAAAGATGTTTTAACTAGGATCTCAGGAGTCTTCTACTTTTATTTTTTTACAATGCAGGAGATTGAACCCAGGGCTTCATACATACGAGGCAAGAGTTCTACAACTGAGCTATATACCCCAGTTCAGTCCTTAGACACTGACACATATTCATAACTTGACTGACAAAAATCACTGATATTTATAAAAACAAATACAAGCAAGGGGTAGATATGCACACCTGTAATTCCAACCACTCAAGGATCACAAGTTCAAGACCAGCCAGGGCACCTCTATGAAATCCTGTCTTGAAATACAATTTAAGCCAGGTGCGGTGATGCACGCCTGTAATCCCAACAGCTCAGGAGGCTGAGATAGGAGGATCCTGAGTTCAAAAACCAACCTCAGCAACCTACGGAGACCCTAAGCAACTCAGTGAAACCCTGTCTCTAAACAATATATTAAAAAGGGCTGGAAGTGTGGTTCAGTGGTTAGGTGGCTTTGAATTCAACCAGTTTAAAAAAAAATGAAAAAAAATTTTAAAAGGGCTGAAGGTACAGAATATGCAAAATATCCTGAGCTTCATCAACACCACCAAAAAACAGTAGTAATTAATTTAAAATGTGTGTGTGTTTTGTAAATGTCTAATAAAGACCAGAGTCCTTGGATGGCTATTCTACTTCATTCACAAATCTCACAGAAGACACACCTACGGCATTTCTCGCCCTCTAGTAGGTAGAGGCCAGGGATACTGCCAAATATCCTGCAGTGTACAGGATAATCCCCGGGATTCTCTAGCCTCAAATTTAAATAGTGCTATGGTTGAGAAACAATGGCCTACATTCTTTCTTACTTGCTTTCTTTCTTTTTTTTTTTTACCTTTTTTTTACCTTTCCGTTGTTGTAGATGAACAGCATGCCTTTATTTATTTTTGTAAGTGGTGCTAAGGATCAAACCCAGTGCCCCACACATGCTAGGCAAGTGCTCTGCCACTAAGCCCAGCCCCAGCCCCCAAGCCTACATTATTTCTTAGACTGCTTTCTCTTCTTCTGAAAATCTAACAAGCTAATTTCAGGCAGCAATCCAGACATGGGCTCCTAAAAGTGATTATTCCTCTTTAGTGTGTATCATTTCATAAAAATCTTGGAATAACTCAAAAAAAGAAAGAAGAGAAAGATGTCAACTTCTAAAATTAGGCTACTCAAAGAGAAGTTGTGACCCAAAACTCTGGCATCACTTGATTTTAAAAGACATGATTAAAAGGTAAATGGAATCTGGGCATGCTGGTGCATGCCTGTAATCCCAGCAGCTTGGGAGGCGGAGGCAGGAGGATTGGGAGTTCAAAGCCAGCCTCAGCAAAAGAGGTGCTAAGCAACTCAGTGAGACCCTGTCTCTAAATAAAATACAATACAAAATAGGGCTGGGGATGTGTGGCTAAGTGGTTGAGTGCCCCTGAGTTCAATCCCCAGGACCCCCCGAAAAAGGGTAAATGGAAATATCTTTTTATAATGTGCACTTTCCCATATCAATACCAAGGTCAAAGAACTTTGCAAGCTATTCTGTAATTTTGAAACAAATAATGAGTGAAATATACAGTATAGCTACCCATACTCTAATAAGGTTTACATCAATGCAAACTACCCCACATTAAAATGGTTCTTAGTGCAACAGCTTTCTTTACGTAAGGAATAAAGGTTAAAGGAATTAAATTTAGGTAAAGGACTTGAGTATCACAATTTGATTTTTTCCTTGCCAAAGTACATTGTTTAGAATAAATGAGTTAGTAAATTTTCTATTTTGCCTAACCTAGAACAACCTGCTTTTGATTTTGAAACATCACAAACTTGCCTTTTAAAATGATGGTACAAGTCAAGGAACACACCTGTAATCCCAGCTACGAGAGAGGCAGAAGCAGAATGATCACAAGTTCAAGGCCAGCTGGAGCAAATTGGCGAAACCCTGACTCAAAACTTAGACTAAAAGAGCAGGGGAGCCGGGCGTGGTGGCGCATGCCTGTAATCCAAGCGACTTGGGAGGCTGAGTCAGGAGGATTGCGAGTTCAAAGCCAGCCTCTGCAACTCAGCGAGGCACTAAGCAACTCAGTGAGACCCTGTCTCTAAATAAAATACAAAATAGGACTGGGGATGTGGTTCAGTGGCCGAGTGTCCCTGAGTTCAATCCCTGGTTCAAAAAAAAAAAAAAAAGAGCAGGGGATGTAGCTCAGTGGTAAATCATCCCCAGGGGTGGTTTGATCCCCAGTACCACAAGGAAAAAAGGGATAAAATAACAAAATCAATAATAACAAAAATAATCTGATTCAAAAATGGGCAAAGGACTCAAACAGAAATTTCTCTGAAGACATAAAAACAACTAAAAAGCCCATGGAAACATACTTAACATCACTAGTCATTACAAAGATGCAAAGATAACACTTCACATACATTAGGATGGCTATTATTAAAATCAAACAAACAGAAAATAACAAGTGTTTGCAAGAATGAGAACCCTTTTGCATCACTGATGGACAGGTAAAACAGTGCAGCCACTATATAAAACAGTATTGTAGTTGTCCCCCAAAAAACATGAAATACAGAATATATAACTCAGCAACTCCACTTGTTTATATAACCAACAGCACCTGGGATAGATATGGGTATACCCACATTTCTTAGTATGTTCTTTATTCTTTAGTTAAAAGGTGGAAGGAACCCATGTGTCTGTCAACAGATTAAGGTAGATACATAAAATGGGATACTATACACTCTTAAAAAGGAAGGCAATTTTGCCACATGCTACATGTTTGAACCTCAAAGATACAATGCTAAATGGAATAAACCTGACACAAAAGGCAACTACATGATTCTCTATGAGGTACAAAAAGTGTTAAATTCATAGACACAGAAAGCAGAATGGTGGTTGCCAGGGACAGGGGGAACAGACAACTGTAAATTACTGTTTAATGGCTATGGAATTTCAGTTTGGGAAGAAGAAAAAGTTCTACAGATTGAAAACAAAGGTTCTAGAGATGAAAAAGTTCTAGAGACAGTAGTGTTGATGGCTGCAAAATAATGTGAATGTACTTAACCAAAGAGAACTGGGCACTTAAAAATGGTTAAAATGAGCCAGGCATGGAGGTGAATGCCTATTAATCCCAGGGACTTGGGAGGCTGAGGCAGGAGGACCATAAATTCAAGGACAGCCTTTTCATCTTAGAGAGACTCTGTCTTAAAATGAAAAATCAAAAGGGCTGGGGGAGCCAGGTATGATGGAGCACACCTGTAATCCCACAGCTTAGGAGGCTGAGGCAGGAGGATCACAAGTTCAAAGACAGCCTCGCTACTCAGTGAGACCCTGTCTCGAAACAGAATTTTTAAAAAGGGCTTGGGGATGTGGCTCAGGGGTTAAGTGCTTAGTTCAATTCCTACCCCCCCACACACACACAAATCACTAAAGTTAAAATGGTAAATTTTATGTCATTTCATCACCCTACAAATGCCCTCCCACACACAAAGACAACTTAAAAACAAAACAGATGGTTCAGATGAAACACATTTTTTTAGAAAAAAAGATGAGAGTCCAATCCAGTCTACACAACAGTGTACCTGCTCCTTTTTGTCCATGAGGTTCTGCTGAATCAAGGGATCTCATAAGCATTATTCTCAGGTAAATTTTTTCAGAAATGCCACAGGTATGAGTCAGTTCTAACTGGTGATTGTGCAACTATTACAAAGGAATTGGAAAGCACTGTAGGACTCTACTGTATTAATGATCAAAAGTCCTTTACAGCCAAAGTTAATAAAACATTTTTTCTAAATTTGTTAAATTTATGATATTATTATTGAGAAAAACTACTGATACAGAGTACAAATGTATTCTTATAACAGGATCAATATTTCAATTTTGACTCTTTAGTCTATTAGATTTCTTCTATAATCAGCAACTACAAATATTTATATGGAAAAAAGATCTGATAAACAAATAGCAGACTGAAAACTGACAAAAGGGCAAACGCTGCCTTTTATTAAGACAAAGTCAGGTGCAGAAAGAGCACCATTATCCACAGCAATTCTCACTGCGACCAGCTTCTACTGCTGATACAACACATAGTAGCAATTTATTTCCCAAGGATTTTTAGTAGAAAATCGAGACCTGGAAAACAGCTTTTCCGGGCTGGGGATATGGCGCAGTGGTAGAGCAATCAGCATGTGTGAGAAAAGATCATTTTTCTCGAGTTCTCCTCGTTTCCATATAGACTTCACCTCCAAGTGCTTGCATTTATCAAGCAAGCCTAAACCTTAGACAGGTACTGGCTCCATTTTCTAAGTAAGCAAGATTAAGACTTACAAAGACTTAGAGTGGTAGTTAGAATCAAACAATAATTAAAATAACTGGTTTTATCTCCCTTCCTATTACCTATAGTTTACATAAATGAGGGGGAAAAAAGAAAATCACTAAACTTTTTTTAAAGCATGCCTTGTTTTGGCAGAAAATGCTGTTTAAAACTGAGCTGAATATGCTATACATGATTAACTTGCTCAAAAAAGGTTTAAATACAAGTCTTTCCTCAAAATGCAATTACAGTTGTAGTTGATATTTTTTAAGCTCATGACTGTCTTTGGGTAGGAGTCAAATAAAAGGAATATGGGTAGTTTATAAGATAACTGCTGGATAATAAAAGCTCACTCCCAGCCAGGTGAGGTGGCGCACACCTGTAATCCCACTGGCTCAGGAGGCTGAGGCAGGAGGCTGGAGAGTTCAAAAGTCAGCCTCAACAAGGGCAAGGCGCTAAGCAACTCGGTGAGATCCTGTCTCTAATAAAATACAAAATAGGGGTGGGGATGTGGCTCAGTAGCCAAGTGCCCCTGATTTCAATACCCGATTACAAAAAAAGAGAGAGAGAAAGGAAACAAGCTCACCCGTAAATAAATGAAGGAATATTACCCAGTTTTACAAAGGAATGGAAAAAAATATGTTTTTGTATTAGGGACTGAACCCAGAAGCCCTCTACCACTGAGCTACATCCCCAGCCCTTTTTATGTTATTCTGAGATAGGCTCTCGATAAGTTGCTTAGACTGGCCTCAAACTTAAAATCCTCCTGTCTGAGCCTCCTGAGTTACTGGGATTACAGGTGGTCAACAAGCCTGGCTGCTAACGAATGAAATTCTCATATATTAACCCTAACCCTAAAAAACATGTGAAGTGAAATAAGCCAATCACAAAAGGACAAATGTTGTATAATAGCTTCCACATATATGGGGTTGGTCCTAGGGTAGTTGAAAATTAGAGGACAGTGAAGTAGTATTTGCTATAGATTAAGAGAAGGAAGAGGAGTCACTAATAATGAAAAAGTTCTGAAGATGAGCTGAGTGTGACGATGCCTGCCCGTAATCCCAGAGAAGCAGGAGACTGAGACAAGGGAACCTCAAGCTGGAGGCCAGCCTGGGCAACTGAGCAAGACCCCATCTCAAAATTTAAAAATTAAAGCACTTTTGGAGCCGGGCGCGGTGGCACTCGCCTGTAATCCCAGCACTTGGGAGGCTGAGGCAGGAGGATCGCGAGTTCAAAGCCAGCCTCAGCAACTTAGCGAGGCCCTAAGCAGCTCAGTGAGACCCTGTCTCTAAATAAAATACAAAATAGGGCTGGGGATGTGGCTCAGTGGCCGAGTGCCCCTGGGTTCAATCCCTGGTTCCAAAAAAAAAAAAAAAAAATTAAAGCACTTTTGGGTTTGATCCCCAGTACCCCAGCCCACCACCACCACCACCACCACCACCAACAACAACAACAACAACAACAAATATTCAGGAGATGAACAGTGGTGACCGCACAATATGAACATAATTGCACGAATTTATACACTTTTAATAGTTAAAATGTAAATTTAATACTTTGTGTATTTCACAACAGTTTTTTTAAAAAAAACTTTCTCTTTGAAGTCTCACTAGCTTTGGTTATTTATTCTTCTGATAACAGTAGCAAATATGGACAGGTTATACATCAATCACTAAGAATTGTGTGATATTTTCTGGTGGGCTTCACAGGGTGCTAAAAACCCCTAGTCAACTTTAACAACTATACATGATGAACTACCAAAGACCCCACCTCCAAGAGCTCCTTCCCATTTTATGTTCAGTTTGGGGAAGGGGGGTGGGACATGGGATCAGATTCTGCTATGAAGTTGGGATGGACTTCATGCGTGTGCTGCAGAGGACAAACCAGGGCCTTCTGCATAGAGAGAAGTGATGCACCACGGAGCTGCATCCTGAGCCCCAAATACTTTGATAAGTACAAAACTCTTAGTGTGGAATAATTATTTTTCTACATATTCTCATGATCCAAAACAATTTTGCCCTACAGTAGTTTCAGTTTAAATTCCAAAAAACCTGGGTCCATAAAGTCAATACATGGTTGGCAATCCCTTAAGATTCAGAAAAATTGCCACTCAAGTAAATCAAAGCAAAAAGCATCAAACATGTTACTCTCTACATAAACTGGACAAGTCTGCCTAAGGAACAAGAAACCCTTCTTCATGGAAGCCAAGTCTTTAGAACATCTGTGGATGACTCACTCAAGAGACAAAATCCAAACTATCAATTGTAACACAGAATTGGCTCATTCCCTTACCCACCGATATGTAAAATCACTTACATGTCTTATAAGAGCAACTAAAGTGTTTCAAAACACACAAAAAGCAAGCATATAGGTAAGTGAAAAAAAAAATTCAAATATGACTCTGAAGTCTTGCCCTTTTTCCTATTTAACTGTGGTGCTAATTATATACCCTTCCAAACCAGAATTGGGGGGTTGGAGGTTGCTGTTTCCCACTTCTGAACTGTTAGGGTGGTTCCAGGCCCATAAGGTGAGAAAGGCACCTAACTCCCACCAGGAAGCCTCAGCCACTTACTATTTGGAGCACTTATTTTTAAATGACTAGAAATTACGCAGTAAAAAAAAAAAAAAAAAAAAAAAACCAGTCTGAAATTGTTCCACTTAAATAAAACAACTTCTCTGCAATTTCTTATAGTGACAGACACAAAGCTTTTGTGTCCCAAAGGGCTCCAAGGACCATGACACAGCACATTCAGAAGGCATCCACTCCTCCTCCCATGACTGAAAATAACAAAGAATCATAGAATTCCCCTCATTTTGGTTATATAAATCCTGTCCAGAAGCAACACAGATATCTGTTAACTGTCCGTCTCCTAATCCCAACATGTTAACATATGTTAATGTTAATAGACACATTTTAAACCTTTACCCAAAGTGTTAGGCATTAGTTTAAAATGTCCCTCAGATTAAAATTATTTTTTAAATTTAAAAAGTTTACCCGTATTGAGAAAATTTCATTTACTTTCTGAATTAAACTAATTTATTTCAGGGCTCAGCTATTAAAGTTTTTTCAAGAGTTGAGAAACTCCCTTGGTCATCTGAGAAGCTAACACACCTTTTACCCTAACCAATATGGAATCAGTTAAGATGGACTCTGGAAGTGGTTCAGTTAATATTTTAGGCATAGATGGACTAGGGCTGTGTCCAAGCAGCAGAGCACTCACCCAGCAAGTGTGAGGCACTGGGTTCGATCCTCAGCACCACATAAAAATAAGTAAATGAAAGAATTCTGTTCATCTACAACTACAAAAAAAAAATTAATATATATTTTAAGCATGAGTCCATGAACCACTTCATTAATCCAAAATTTCAAAGAGAATAGAAAGGTTTGGGGAATTTTTTTTTATTATTTGAACCAGGGATTGAATTGAGGGGCGCTCGGCCACTGAGTCACATCCCCAGCCCTATTTTGTATTTTATTTAGAGACAGGGTCTCACTGAGTTGCTTAGGGCCTCGCTAAGTTGCTGAGGCTGGCTTTGAACTCGCAATCCTCCTGCCTGGGCCTCCCGAGTTGCTGGGATTATAGGCGTTGCTGGGATTATAGGCGTTGCTGGGATTATAGGCGTGCGCCACCACACCCAGCTAGGTTTGGGGAATTTTTAAAAGGAAGGAAAAACATTGGACTCTATTTGTCTTTAAACAATACAAAAGCACTAAGTTGATGAACAACTAACTTTGTGACATAATAGACTGACTGAGTTTGTTCCTAGAGCAGTGTTACTAAACAGAAAAAGTAATACATGCCACAAATTACAA
Source organism: Glaucomys volans (assembly GCA_020662805.1). Taxonomy (NCBI): domain Eukaryota; kingdom Metazoa; phylum Chordata; class Mammalia; order Rodentia; family Sciuridae; genus Glaucomys; species Glaucomys volans. Next base: position 215,148 of record JAJEJO010003074.1, on the reverse strand, counting down.
TATTCCAAATAGCAACATCTTAAAAAGTAAAAAGAAACAGGTAAAATTAATTTCAATGTATTCAACATAATATATTTAAAATATTACTTGAACATGTAGTTAACATAAAAATTAATAAACTCTTTTTAACCAGGTTTTCAAAATTATATATATTTAAACAGTTCTACTGAAACAAAATTTCATGCCATAAAATCACGTTAAAAGTGGAAAATTAGGGCGGGGGATATAGGTCAACTGGTAGAGTGATTGCCTTGCAAGCACAAGGCCCTGGATTCAATCCCTAGCACTGCAAAAAAAAAAAAAAAAAAAAAAGTGGAAAATTGCCGGGCGCAGCCTGTAATCCCAGCACTTGGGAGGCTGAGGCAGGAGGATCGAGAGTCCAAAGCCAGTGTCAGCAACTTAGTGAGTCCCTAAGCAATTCAGTGAGACCCTGCTCTAAATAAAATACAAAAAATAGGGTTGGGGATGTGGCTCAGTGGCTGAGTGACCCTGGGTTCAATCCCCAGT
>JAJEJO010003074.1:178849-212991 GCA_020662805.1 Glaucomys volans | reverse complement strand
GAAGGAAGGAAGGAAGGAAGGAAGGAAAGAAGGAAGGCAGGCAGGCAGGCCTACAAAAATGACACTATATAGCAGCAGTATACTCAGTGGCATGGAATTTATGAATAATAATTACCAGAACGTGCTCTTCCCATTTTCTCACAAGGAAAAAAAAAAAATATATATATATATATATGCACTCTTTATAGACTGCCTTTAAAACACAGATCAAAAAGGAGGAGGTGAGGGTAATTCTCAACTTTAGAAAATGCTAACATTTATTTTTAAATTGAGAATGCCCATTGTTCCTTCATTTCATGACTGACTGGGGCAAGGTGGAATTGTACCATGGATTCTGAGAACATCAAAAAGCCTCCAAGTGAACCAACCCAAGAGGGGTAGAGAGTATAAAAGCCATATCTGCACTGAGTAAAATGTCACAGGTTTCAATCTCATTCCTAAAGGCTGAAACATAACCAAAGCTATGGACAGGTACAATTTCTGAATAGCAGACACTGGCATTCAGTATGACCAAAATAAATATACACCTTTACTTATGATTTTATTACTGTAACATGTCAGTAACTTCATGGTGTGCTCTGATCAGAAATTAGGCCATGTTTCATCACTCAGGCCCTTATTTCTCAGAAAGGCAACAAAGTAGTCAAGGTATTAAAAACTGGCACCTCAGGCAGGCATGCTGGCCCATGCCTATAATCCCAGCAACTTAACTCAGGAGACTGAAACTAGAGGATCACAAGTTTGAGGACAGCCTCGGTTTTTTAGTGAAGCCCTAAGCAACTCATTGAGACCCAAGACCCTACCCCAAAATAAAATAAGAGCTGGGAATGTAGCTCAATGGTAAAACGTCCCCATGTTCAGTCCCCAGTCCCCTCCTCAATAAAGGGCAGAGGGGGGTACTTGAGCATAAGATCTTTTCTTTTTTTCCAGCACTGAGGATTGAACCCAGGAATGCTCCACCACTGGGCAACATCTCCAGCCCTTTTTGTTATTATATACTGTGAGAGTGAGTCTCTCTCAGTTGCAGCCCAGGCTGGCTCCAGCCACAGTCTGTAACATGTCAGTAACTTCATGGTGTGCTCTAATCAGACGCTGCCACAGCCTGACTGGCTCAGCATTTTCCATTTTAAAACTGTTTAGAACTTAAATCTGTTGAATTACTTTACGTTAATTTTAAAACAATGGTAGAAATTTTCACATCAAAATCACCCACAGGATACCAATTCACAGCTCTATCCCAAAACCTATTTTAATTTCTTCCACCTAACAAAGCAAAATAAACCACGGCACAACCCCCAATGGAAAGAATGAAAAGAGGGAGACTAACCTAACTAAAAACAAAGTTCTAAAAGCAAAATTCGCAGGGTCTTCAGTAATAAACTCTTGGAGGGTGTTGTGATGTAGCTAACAGTGGCAGGGCAGAAGCAGAAGTTCGAGCTTAGCTTCCTAGACACGGATGATAAAAGGTGACCATTGAAGCTAAGGGTTAACAAGGGAAGAGTACTGAAAACCGGCTTCTATTCTGGGAGCTCACCCTTGCTAGTTCCAGAACCCCCCCTCCCTTTGGGGAGGTGCCGGCAGGGCCTCCCTCTGCCTGCCCAGTAGCAGGGCTGCGCCCGAGCCCCACCCTGAGCTCAGAGCTGGGCAGAAAGGCTGGCAACGTCTTCGAAGGTGGCAAGCAGCCAAGTCAAACTGGATGATTCCAGTTTAGGCTGGTTCAAGTAACAAATAAGCAGTTCCTAGCTTTCCCTGCAATTTTGGACAAGGATTGTTGCAGAGATCACACTACACTACGTGGTCGTGTGCTCGCCACCTCCCGCCCAGGTCTATTGCACAGATGCATCAGCCCCTGCTTCCAAAACCCACCACCTACTAACCCAAGGCTCCATCACTGACAATGCCTACACTGGGGGCAGGGGTGGGGGGTTACTAAAATGCTGTACTTGAAAGCATTTCCTGAAAACCTAAAAGGAAATTAACCTGTTCCTAGATCTCCACACAATGGTAGCTAAATCCACCAGAGCAATCACTAAGATATTTTCAATGTTTAACACACACACACACACACAGGCTTGGGGCTGGCTTAATATGACCCTAAGACAGAAGGCTGTGGGTAGTTCATTGTGCAATAACATGGCAAACCACACAGCAGCCAAAAAAGGAATGTTTCAAAAACATCAGTTCTTCAGTGACCTCTACAGTCTGCCACCAACTTGGGGGGGGGGGGGGGAACGACACACACGATATGCTTGGGGAATTTTTTTTAGTGTATTTGTCTCCAAACATTACTGTACTTTTCTGCTAAACCTTTATTCCTTGCTGCATAACAGTCCTAAAATTGCATTAAACAGGGAATGAGCAAATGCTTTTTCTTCTCAAAATAATGGAAATTAAGAAAGAGGCAAGACCTATTGTTTCTCGAGGATTAGACATGCTAATACATCTGCTATTCTTTTTCAAGCAACTACTCCTCTAAGTAAGGAAACAATTTAGATACTACTGTTTCAAAGATAGAATATTTAATTATGCACATCAGTAAAACCATTAATTGGCTTTTACTGAGTTCCATCACAAGTAACAAATGCAAATGTCAAGTCAGAAACTTCATTTAACAGCTGGAAGGATCCAAAGCAACGAACTCATTTTATTCATAACACTGGGTTTTTTTTTCTTCTTTTCTCTGGGGATTGAACCCAGGAGCACTGAGCTACATCCCCAGTCCTTCTATTTTTATTTTGAGCCAGGTCTCACAAAGTTGCTGAGGCTATTCTCAAATTTGTGATCCTCCTGCCTCACAGATGTGTGCCCCCATGCCCGGCGATAACACTAATTTTTATCATCAAAACATTTTCCCTTTGAAAACTCAGATACTCACAAATTATGTCTAAAAAATTTTTATAATTATGTAAAAAAGAACAAAAGCCAGAAACAAATCGGCTATATGAAATGTAATATATAATTCACTTAGGCTTAAATAAGAGTGTAAATATTTACATTTATTTATATACCAGGGATTGAATCCAGGAGCGCTTAATCACTGAACCATATCCTTTTTTTTTTTCTTTTTGAGAAACAGCCTCACTAAATTGCTGAAGTGGGCTTTGAACTTGCAATCCTCCTGCCTCAGCCTCCCAAGTCACTGGGATTATAGGTGTTGGCCCCCATGCTGGGCCTCTGCATTTTAAATTAAAATAGGGGCACAAGACAAATTAGGAAATATTCCCTCTGCCGGGGAGATGTGGCTCGGTAGTAGAGCACTTAATCTAACGTGCACTAGGCCCTGGGTTCAAGCCCCAGTATTATGGGGAAAAAGAAAAAAAAAATACACACACACACATACACATATAAACATGTTCTGCAGATAATATCATCAGCAATAAAAAAAAAGTTTTCATTTCCCTTTCAATAAAAAGTAGATTATTCTGGCCAAGGGCACATTCCTGTAATCTTAGTGACTCCAGAGGCTGCGATAAGAGGGTGTCAAGTTTGAGGACTGCCTGGGCAACTTAGCAAGGCCCTGTCTCAAAAAATAAAAAGGGCTGGGACTGTAGTTCAGTGGTACAGCATCGCTAAGGTTCAATTCCTAGTTTGGAGGGGCGGTTCTACTGCAAAGTTTACAGAAAAGAGAGGAATAAAACATTCCACCTTTAAATAGCACAGGAACTGAAAAGTCTGACTGCTGAAAATTCTATAATAAACTGTGTCTGTCCATCTTTCTCTCCCCCCGCCCTTTTTTTTTTAACCTGGGGATTGAACCCAGGGGCACTTAACCCTGGGCACATGCCCAGCCCTTTTTTGTATTTCATTTACAGACGGTCTCCCTGAGTTGCTTCGGGCCTCACCGAGTTGCTGAGGCTGGCTTTGAACTTGCACTCCTCCTGTCTCAGCCTCCCAATTGCTGGGATTACAGGTGTTTCCAAGGCAACTGGCTTCTCTTTTATGTTCCAGTTTGTGACGTTCACAAGATAGGGCTTGGGAGGGTAGAGCATTTGCCCAACATATGTGAGGCCCTGTGGGTTCAATCCCCAGCACCACCAAAAAAACAAAACAAAACAAAAAATTCTAATGATTTAATAATAAAATGAAAATTGACGGAAGTTAATCAACGATTTTTCTTGGAGATGGGTCTTGCTATGTTGCCCAGACTGGTCTAAGAACTCTTGGACTCAAGTAATCCTCCCACTGCTGCCTCCAGACGTAGCTAGGACTATAGGTGCACTGAGCTCTCCTTTGAATACATTTATTAAACAATTCATTATATTTTAAAAAATCTATTTAAAACAGCTTGCTCTAAAACTCCAATTTCTTCAAAGAGGTATCTAAGCATGATTAAGGCCAAATGGTTTAGTGAAAACCAAAAACAGAGACAATGTTGCCCACTACAACCGTTATTTGTACGTAGTTCCCTTTGCTTTTTACTATATTTATAAGAATTTCCATCTTAAATATTTATTTTGATTAGAACAAAATCTGTAGTTGGTTGACATACCTTCCAACAGAAGTTAATTCTTAATTACATTCGTAGAATTTCAGTTGTGGATTAGTCAAACTGGCTCTATTTTGAGGCTCCATATAACCTGCCACTGAGCAATCTTAAATCCATAAATTTAGTGCACAAAAAAAAGCATAATTTATTAAATGGATGACTAAAGGTAAACTCAAGTTAACTTTAGCCAATAAAGAGATTTAGAGAAGTAACCTGTTGAGAGGACAAGAAATGGGGTGAATTATCCAAACCACAACTGCTTTCTATTATCCTTTCATCCATTTTCCACCATTCATGCAAAAAACCTTTATAAGATATGGAATCAGGAACTAACTGCAGCTACAAAGGACTGTTTTTGGTGAAAACGTGGCAACATGAACCGTGTTTCAGAATAATGTTTTTAAGTGCATAGTGAACTGGGGATGTAGATCAGTAGTAGAGCTACTGCCTAGCATGCCTGAGACCCTGGATTATTGAATCCCCAGCACCACAAAATAAATGAGTGTGTGAATGAATACTAAATGCAGAAATAAACAGGAACTAAGAGTATTGAAAATGACATTGTTAACATTAAGTAACAAGACTTAACATTGAGTTTAATAACTTTTAATTTCAAAGTTACAGTGAATATAAGCCCGAATTTGAGATATCTTCAAATATAACATTAAACATTATAGTATCTGTGAATTTATATTTGTAACAAAGTAGCTCATACAGTGATGTTACTGTGATTTGTTAATATCACAGTATTTTGGCTGCCTAGTTTCAAAATGGAAGGCAATGCTTAATTTCAGTTACAGGTTAAAGAAAAGATGTAATATTTTCCTTATACAAATCCAGGAAACCCCCCCCCCAATCCTAGCCAACCCAATCACCTTTGACTGTAGTCAGAACAAACAACTCGAAAACAAAGCTCAGTCAAAATTACTTTGATATATTAAGAAAGCTTATAAGCTAGGTTTGGTGGCAAATGCCTGTAGTTACAGTGACTCAGGAGGCTAAGACAGGAGGATCACAAGTTTAAGGCTAGCCTCAGTGACACAGCAAGACACTCAGCAACTGAATGAGAACCTGTCTCAAAATTAAAAATTTAGGACTGGGGCTGTAGCTTAGTGGCAGAGCGCTTTGACTAGCATGTGTGAAGCACTGGGTTCCATCCTTGGTACCACATATAAATAAACAAAATAAAGGCATTCTGTCTACCTACAACTACGAAACAATTTTTTTTAATTAAAAAAAAATAAAAAGGGGGGTTGGGGAGGTAGCTCAGTGGTAAGGTGTCCCTGGATTAGATCCCCAGTACCAAAACAAACAAAAAAGAAAGTTTATTAAGTGATTCAACCTCCAATATTTCAATTCCTTTAGCCTATATTAAAGAAAATTCTTACAACCTGATAGAATGACCAAAAAAAAAAAAATCAATGATAGGGAACTATAAAGTACATTCAACTCCAATCAAGAAATTTCAAAATAAATGCTTTTGAGTCGGACACAGTGGCACGCCTGTAATCCCAGCACTTGGGAGGCTGAGGCAGGAGGATCACGAGTTCAAAGCCACCCCCAGCAACTTAGCGAGGCCCTAAGCAACTCAGTGAGACTCTGTCTCTAAATAAAATGCAAAATAGGGCTGGGTTCAACCCCCCATTACAAAAAAAAAAAAAAATGCTTTTGTGGAGCTTAATGCATTTAAAGTATTCTGTTGAAAGGAAAAGTGACTCAAAGAAGGGACCTACAGCAGCACAGAGCAGCACATGGGAAAGTTTATGCCATGAAGCCCCAGTTCTCACCAGTTAAATGCTATTAATAGTTGTGTAGAAACAGTAGGTGTGTCATTTATAGGACTTCACAACTAGACTGCCTCTAAACCCACGTTTACTCATTTGAAATGCACTGCTAGCAATCTGCTCACCAAAGCTGTAACAATTAAAAGTGGAGGATGGTTAATTTCCCAGTCAGTCCTGGAGACAGAAAACTTATAAACTAAGCTATATTTTGTCCATTATGCAAATGATATTTTTAAAGAACTTTTAGGAATGTAGTTTCCACAAATGTAAAGTTTTAAAGATTACCAAAAAAAAGAAGTTTATTTCTGCCAAGAGGAAATTAAACATTTTGAATTTACATAACATTTCAAAATATTACACTTTGTACTCCGTATAATTATAGAGAAAAAGAGGTCATCTGCTGAAAGGGAGGCTGAACCCAGTGACAATGGATATGCTTTGAACACACCAGAGGACTTTTTCTGTGTGCTTGCTTCAATCACAACTTAGTGACCAAATTTTCCATCTGTCTACATTAATCCTGCTGTTTTCTCCATGATAACGATGAACTGTACTTCAGTCTTTGGACTGTTTTTGAACAAGTGCTCTAAAAAAGGCAATGTGCTGGCTTCGGTGGCATACACAAGGGCCACCTGATCCTTTTCCTACAAAACAGCACTGAAAGCCCACCAAAAAGTCTATTCTGGTTTTTGTAAATGAGCAGTCTGATTCTTTATACAATGTCTCTTACAACTGTCCCAAATTAGGCACTCTCATAATCCAAGTTCTCCTTTACCGAAGTACTAAAATAGCATCCTAGCCATAATCTTTCTGTTCTAATTCACCAGTTGCACAAATTTCAACAAGTTATCTCCTTTCTAAAATCCTTTAAGAGCTCATCTCTGCAACACAGAATAAGAATCAAAATATGAGCATGGTTACACTATTCTAAATTATCGGATCCCAAAACACTCTTCTACCCACCTTGTTGTTCCTTCTGCCTAGGACATTCCTTGTCTCCCTAAGCTTCTCTTCTTGTTTAAGTGCAACATATCCTTCATGTCCCAACCAAACAGATCTCCCCAGTAGTCCAAATAACTCTGTTCTCTCACTGTTCTGTGTACAGGTACAAAGGCTATCATTACATTAATGGATGTCACATCGGTGAAACCAGAAGGAAATCAGTAAGCTCATAAGTGAGGTTCAGATACTAAAAACTATTCATATAAGGTTGAAATATGTTAGCTCTAGTGTTATATTATGTGCATGTACATACATAACAAACCCCACTATCATTATAACAGTGCACCAATAAAAAAGAAAAAGAAAATATAGTTTTAGAAAATGACTACATGTGAAAGGAAACCAATGGCCTAAATAAATATACTATAACTTCTCCAAAGGGGGAAAAATTATGTTTTAACAGAAGGAAAAACTATACAGACATAGGAAAGGGGGAACAAAGCAAGAATCTGTTAGTGGTTCTTCCCCAAGCCCACAGGAAAAAGCTGTTCTCAATTAGCAATTTCAGTTTCTTCACCTCCTTGTCAGATTCAGTCAGTAATACAAATCAGAGAGAAGGAACACACGGCCCAAGTTTGGGCTTTTGGGTAAAATTCCAAGTTTTTAAACACTGGCAATAACTTAAATTTACAACACTATACAAGGCAAATTAAACTTGCCAGCTGGTCAGCTGTGGCCTTCTAAACATTCAAGGGTGTTGCATCCTTTGGTGTAAGTAGATCAATCTAGCTACCATAACTTGATATAGAAATTTTTTAAAATCCCTCTTGCTGATTTCCTTATTGTAATTTAGTCCCCACATACACTTTCTAAGTACGCCCTGCTCTTTGGGCGGTTAACTGTAAATATTCAGAAGCACAGAGCTGCTTTTTTTTCCATGCACCAGCAAGGACTGGCTCCATCAAATCCATCAGATCACCTCTGGCTTTTGAGTCTACGACTGAGGTCCAGATCCCAAATCAATTAATTCCCACCAAAAAACAATGTCACCCTGAAGACCTACGTCCCTGATGCCCCTCCGACTTCAACACTACCAACACAGCTCTTCCTTTCTGTAAGCTCTGATTCAAAGAAACACAGTGATGTTCTTTGAATGAGACAAGTTCGGGAAATGACTAAAACTTGAGTGTTTTAGACAATTCTATGCAAAGGAAAGTAACAGACAATGAGGTTTTATAATCAGTTTATAGAACTGAAATGAATTTCATCAATCATTTATCTAGAAAACATAACAAATGGAATACAAGTTAAGGGTTTCCATCCATGTCATAAAGTTGCAAGGCTGGAGCCAGAAGCTAGTTTACCTACATCTTAAACTAAGCACTTATTTCATTTTAATATGCAACACTTTCCCTGAATGTCTGAATTATACCTATCTAGCCAGAGATTTAAAAATTATTTCCACTTTTTATTTTGAATTAGAAAATTTATGAAACCCAAAACGAGCCATTCAATTACACAACCATTTCCTTTTCTTAAATCGAAACAGGCAATACGAAAAGAAAAATAAACTGGGCTTTTAACCAGGTCAAAGAAGTTGGACCCTGTTAAATTTAAAATATATACCACCTAAATGTAAAACTAGGACATCTGTAATTAACAGAATAAATAACAGCAAAGGAAAACAGGGTAATGCCCAAAGACCAGCAGCACAGGCAGAGGGTAAGAACAGCCAGCACTCACTAAGGCAGTATTTACTTAACATATACTAGGTGCCAAGGTAAGCACTTTAGAAGCAATTTCCATTTTAATCTTTGCCATAACTCTATAAAGTAAGGTTCGCAAAAAAGATAAGTGTAAAAAAAAAAGCCCAGAGAGCAAAAATTGTCCAAATTACTATAAGTAATCTATACCATCTACCTGATTTCAAAACCCATGATCTAACTTCTAAGCTAAGTCTCCTTGTTAAGATTACCTTCATTTTTCATCTTTAGAATAAAACTCCTTTGTAAAAGGAATTCTGAACTAATGAAATGAATTAACTTAGCCTTAGAGACCAATAAAGTCACAATATACAATTTTAAAAAGCTTCTCTGAGAATTTATAAATTTGGCTACCACCTTGATGTCAAAATTGGTTAAAACATAAGTTTAGTCATTGATAATATGTCAACAATATTATTTCACTAACACATATTTAACCAACACATTTTACAAATCTTCAACCAAAACAATAGAAATAAATTGGTACTATGCACCTAAGAAAATTAAAACTTTAAAGAGATACCACCACATTTTCAATGTCAAAGATTTGCCTCACACAGCTTAAGTCACCATTTCTCTTCCTTTTTTGGAAATTTAATTTTAATACTGAGCATGTAGAAAATTAAAGAACATTTGGTAATCATAGCCTCGTTTCTGGTTAATTCAATAGCCCATGTTAATCAAAGTTTCCTTATTCATTACATATATAATCCAAGATTACTTTTTTAGAAAAAATTACTATGCTAGAAACCATCACCATTTATCATTTGAGAATTTATGTAACGGCTCATCTGTTATAATAAAAGGCTTGTTAACCTACCTGTCACTGCTGGTACTACTGCTGCTGCTGATTGAATCACTACTGGAGGATCTGCTCCTAGAGCCGCTGCCGCTAGGGGACCTGGTGGGTCTAGACGCTTGGCTAGCCAGTCTCTGAGGAGACTGATTCCTAGACTGGGACGAATGTGGAGAGCGACTCCTGCTGTGCTGGTAATTCCGCTCTGGCCTTCTGCCTCGTACCTCCCGGGTAATATCATCCCTGTAGATATCCCTGTGTACCACACTGGGCAGTGTAAACTGCTCCCGAGCCCTAGGTTCGTATCGGGGGTCATGAGCATCAAAGCGGTTTGGACTTCGACTCCGAGAAGTGTAATAGAGCCCATGCTGTAAAGTCCGCTCTCGAGGATCTCTATAGTAATCCTGATCATAATGTCTTGTCCGATCAAATGCTCCTGTCCCCCGTTCATGGTGTCCATAGGCACTATGTTCATAAGCACGCTCCCTGTTATCTGAAGCCCTGCATTTAGGAGGGGGGAAAAATATTTAATCAGAAAGGAGCAAACAAAACTAAAAGCAAATCATGCAAACATTCATTTCAGAATTGTGTTTCTCTTTGCAACTGATCATTTTCTACACAGCATCAACCTACTTAGTAAGCAAATACTAACAAGCTTAACATTTTACTTGATCCCAAAACTTATTTTCACAGCTCAGCAATCCATTGCTTTAACTGTATATTGTTTTTTTCCTGACTAGTGTTCCACAGGTGAGTTGCTCATTTTATAAAGAATTTTCTGACTTGTGTGCTGAAATATTCATGTATCATCTCCTTTTCAATTTTAAGTTTACTGGAACAAAGAGACTCATTTCAATATGAAAGATTTCTACATTTCCATCTGATTAAAATATGTTTTTTCATTATTTGCAATTTTATTTTAGGTCATATTTGTACAATAAACACAGATATGAAAGCCCTGCTGCAGTGTGTATTCTGCAATAGGAAGGACTTTCAAACAAGTCCAGAAAAAAATTTGTAAGAGCAACTCCTCATTACTTTTTTTTTTTAGAGTGCTGGGGATTAAATGAAGGGCCTCACATGTGCTACGCCAGTGTCTAACACTGAGCTACATCCACAGAGCTTTCATTAACTTTTTTTTTTTTGTGGTACTGGGGATTTGAACCCAGGAATGCTTTACCACCGAGCTACATCCCCAGTCCATTTTTTTTGTTTTGTTTTGAGACAGTCTCACTCACTAAGTTGCTCAGGCTGTCCTTGAATTTGCAATCCTCCTGCCTCAGCCTCGGAATAGCAGATATTATAGACATGCAACATCACACCTGACTTCTCATTAACTTTTGACTGTTTGGTTGATTATTAAAAAAGTCACTAGACTATACAAACTGTCCAAACAATTAAATTTAATAATAAAAACAACCTTAAAAACACTTAAGATATCAAAATACGGAATCACCACATGCGGTTCTATGTAAATTTAACGTTATTTTATCTCCTGGTGCTATCAAATTTCACAAAATTTTTAAAATAATCATTCCATTATTTCATTTGTTAATGTATACACCTGAAGACTAGAAGAATGCATTCTCTTAGCTTTGACAATATTCAAGTTGCCACTGATAAAATTAGGCAATTTTGGGAACTATGAGAATACTCTAAGGTTGCTATGAAAAAGCGTTTAAAAGTTTGTTTTGATTAAAGCCAGGGTCTTGCAGGTGCTAGGCAAGTGCTCTACCACTGAGCCACATCCCCAGTCCCTTCAACAATTCTTTTAGTAGAAAGTGAATGTTCATCAGTCTAGGAATACAAAAATGGTTGCATGTACAATTATACACATGCAATTAGAGTATTAAAAACTAATTCTATTCCCTTAAGAAATCATAAATTCTCTACTTCTGTAGGGAACTAGAACTCTTAAGAATTCAAAGACCAATTCACTTAAATATCTCTTCAATCTCTTATCTTTAGATCCATCCTCTAACAAAGAAGATTAAGGATCATGAAAGATTTTAAATCTCTCAAATGGAAGTTACATGGCAAAATTTTGCAGCAACTAATACTATTTTCCCAACACGTTTCCTAGATTCTAAAATCTCTCCACTAATATTCATGTTCGCCCACTATTTCAGTTAGTAGCAACTCCATTTTCCTAGGCTTTTTTTTTTTCTTGGTACTGGGGATTGAACCCGGGGTGCTTTACCACCAAGGTATATCCCCAATCCTTTTTACTTTTCATTTTGAGACAGGGTCTCATACTTATGACCCTCCTGCCTTAGCCTCCCAAGTTGCTGGGATTACAGGTGTGCACCACCATGCCTGGCTCCTAAGCAATTTTTGCAGCTATTATAAAAAGCAACTGGTATGACAAAAAAATAATCAATATTTTTCCTTCTTATGTGTATTAAGTGACTGTCTCCTTTTTTTATTTGCTACAATTCTGAATTTAAATACTTCAATGCCTAACAAGGGTTCCTGTGAGACTAAAGACAAAATTTCATAAATAGTTCATTTAGCACCCTATCAAATGTTAATCAGTGAAAGCCATTATTAATGATATAACAAGCAATAGGCAAAAGTTCTAGAAGAATTACTGCTGCAGCTGATATTTTATAAATATGCAAAGTTCTTATCCATTAGGAAGGTACAGAAGGCAGGCAAAAGAACTAGCAGAGCTGAAATCTAATGGCTATTTTTGATTCATCTATTAGTACTAAATATTTCTAGAGTTAGTGGGGAAAAAAAGAGAGAATTGGACTTGGGTTAGGAGAGGGGCTAATATACACAGGTCAGGACATACCAACCTTTTCCAACTGTGGAAACACGACCTATAATCCCAATTAAATCTAGGGAGAGAATTGTGAATATAACTTCCCCAATTTTGGCCCCTCTTACGGGGGTAATCCACCTTCTTAATGGGCAAGGGTGTCAAATGATATTTAGATGAACCACAAGAAAAAAAAAATCTTAGTGACCAGACAAAATAATTCCACAGGAAGCCAAGAAGTCCCAGATAAACTGTAACTCTCAAACCCCCAGACTTCTTTCTTGAGAAAGTAGACAATTATAAATTGATCCACATTCATAAAATCTCCAGCCCTAAGTATGAATCAGGCAGCTGGCAGAAGAGAAAGATCCTCTACAATTCCAACGAATGAGGAAGACAGTTGATCGCCAATGGTTCACTTTTGTAGTCATCCGGCCCAGTCAATTTTGATTGCTGTATCCACAACTGATCGTCACCATATGTTCAAAGCTAAAGTACCTTTAATTGGACAGCAACTTGCTTAAGAAATGAGAGTAATCCTCTTCCCCTGGACTAATGGATCTTGTGACCATGACATCCCATATATTCCAGTAATTAGAAAAGAATGGCTATATTCCAGGATTTATGAATGTCCTCAATTTTCCCCCATTCCATCAAGGAGTATAATTCCAACATAGAAATTGTGTAGATCCAAAATGGAAAAATCAAGCTTTGCCTTCACTCTTCCTCATCCAAATACACATTTCCATTTCAAAGTATTGTTTGTAGCATCCAAATGGTTGAATCATTATGGTCTGCTAGATCTTTTATGACAATCCAATTTGTACACTTCTCGTAGTGAAAACCAAGAAGCAGATATCAACTTCTAAAAGAATCTGTAGACTTTAATATTCCAGAAATATTCCAAATAGCATGACCATAAAACCTGTAGCCAAATAACTCCATCAGGTAGAAGGATATATCCAAGGAAGGCCTTAATATTATCCAAAAGAAGGAATAATTAATTCTAGAAGACAGGTAACTCCAAAAATGATGCTGCCACAGGAAATCTTCCACCACTTTGTATCTCAGGAAGTAGGTATCCAATCCACTCCAGGAAATATCCTCTATGATTCCATAAGAAACCAGCCACTGGGATAGAAATCACTTCCGTTTCCAACCCAAAATAGGAAACATTGAGAATGCCCAAAACTTTAAATCCATCTGGGGCCCCTAAATATGAGTTTCTGTTTCTCACCACATCAAATACAAAATACCTGCCTACAGAAACCTTGGAACTTACCCATCAAGTCTCCGCTCATAACGTCCTTCTCGTGCATGAAGTGATGGTGGGGGGCCATAAGCAGGCCCTCCACCACCTCCTCTGAACCCAGAAACCTCTCTACTACGAGATGCTATGGAAACTGTATCATCCAAACCCCGAGCAGCACTTGGAATGGTGCCTGGTTCATTATAATCCGTGCGTAGGTCTCTATCTCCCATTTTGTTGACAGAGTTGTGAGCTTTCTGTGCACTTTTGATGTCCACAAAATCCACAAAGGCAGCCACTCCTCCTTCAGATCCCCTCTTAGGGAGAATTTTGACACTTTCCACGCGGCCATATCTGGAAAAAATGAAAGTTAATGTTATTGTTGCACATCAATAATTTTCCAAGATGAGTTTTTTAAATGTTGTTTCTTATTTATAAACGATTTACATTAAGTGTGAATGTGGATGGGACTCTTAAAACAGCTTTCATTTACACTTACACTTTTCTCACTGGAATAGGTATTTGTACCCCATTATTACTCTCATTTCTTAAATGTAATATTCCCTAAACTACCCTCAACCCTTATTGATTTAGCAGCAATGAGCACCTCATAAGTTTTTAGATACTTTTACACTCTAAAACATTAGAATCCATGGCAGGGGATATAGCTCAGTTGGTAGAGTGCATGCCTTGCATGCACAAGGCCCTGGGTTCAATCGTCAGCACCACAAAAACAAAACAAAAAAAGTTTGAATCCGCAGGGCACAGTAGTGTACCCCTGTAATCCAAATGACTCAGGAGGCTAAGGCAGGAGGATTACAAGTTCAAGGAAGCCTGGGCAACGTACCAAGACTGCCTCAAAATAAAAAATAGAGTGGGGAATCTAGCCAGTCATAGACCACCCCTGGGCTAAATCCCCAGTACCAAAAGTAGAAATAAATTTTAAAAAAAGAATCATTACGCCGGGCATGGTAGCGCACGCCTGTAATCCAAGCAACTTGGGAGGCTGAGTCAGGAGGATAGAGAGTTCAAAGCCAGCCTCAGCAATTTAGGGAGGCCCTTAGCAACTCAGTGAGACCCTGTCTCTAAATAAAGTACAAAATAGGGCTGGGGATGTGGCTCAGTGGCTGAGTGTCCCTGAGTTCAATCCCTGGTTCCAAAAAACAAAAACAAATAAAAAGAAAAAAAGAATCATTAAAGTAATTTAAAACTCTCGGGCTGGGTTGCAGCTCAATGGTAGAGTGCTTGCCTAGCATACTAAATACCCTTGTTTAAAATCCCAGGACCCCGGAGGGAAAAAAACCTTAAAAGATTTCTATTAAAGTAAAAACTATGCATAACTATTTTACAGCTTTTATTTAATTAAATGACAATGATCTTATGAAAAGATGAGATGCTTAAAAATATTCTTAAAGGCAATAAACACTCACTTTGTGATAATCTAACTTTTAATGATTTTTACTATTTAATTTTCTTATTCCAATGTGTTAAAACTGAATATTTGTAATTTAGATATAATTATTTTTCATAAATTAATAAATCTGAGAAAATCTTCCATTGGATTATATATTCTCATTTTTAATCCAAAAAAAATGTGAACAATATAAATGTTAGAACATCTTTTATATTTTGGAGCACATATAAGAAAATTTGGAATCATCAAAAAAAATTTATGAAGACTAAATTTGATTGAAAGTTAATAATTATATTTTTTATGTAACCTGTAATCCTACATTTAGGAAGGCAGGCACAAGTACCATTAAATACAGCACTATTAGCCAGTTGTGGTTGCACGTGCCTGTAATCCCAGGGACCAGGGAGGTTGAGGCAGGAAGATCACAAGTTCAAAGCCAGCCTCAGCAATTTAGCAAGATCCTAAGCAACTTAGTGAAACCCTGTCTCTAAATAAAGTATTTTTAAAAGCTGGGGATGTGGCTCAATGGTTAAGAGCCCTGGATTCAATCCCCAGTACAAAATAATAAAATTTTCTTTTTCAACTTCAAGTAAGACTCATAACAGATATGTCCACCAATGTTCACTGCAGCCACTGTTTCTAAGAGCCAGAATGTGAAAACCCAATATCCACCAATGGATGAATACAGAAACAAAATCTGGTATATACTTATAATCCAACATTACATTAAACCCTAAAAAGGAAAGCAGTTCTATACATGCTACATACAACACGTATAAGCTTGAAAACATTAATGCTAAGTGAAAAAAGCCAGAGTATAATTCCACGAATGTAAGATTATCCAGAACAATCAACTTCATAGAAACAGAAAATAGAAGAAAGGTTACCAGAAGATGGAAAAAGACAAGAACAAGGAATTATTACTCAAGGAGTATAGTTTCTGTATGGGATGATGAAAAAGTTCTGGAAATAGTGATGATAGTTACACAACATTGTGACTGTGTTTAATGCCACTGAATGAAACACTTAAAGATGGTTGGGGGGTGGGGTTGTAGCAAGAAATGAGACTGATCAAACTATGTTATGTGCATGTATAAATCACAATGAATTCCACCATTATCTATAATTATAATGCACCAATAAAAAATAAAACTTAAAAGTAGTTAAAATGATAAATTTAGCAATATGTATATCTTACCCCACCCACAAACAGTAACCTTATCACCAAATCCAAAATCACACATTTTTCTCCTACCTTAAAAAAGAAAAATGAAAGAAGCAACCAAATCCCCATCAAAATAAGTCAGCCAAATATAAGAAAACAAATGATTAAGCTTACATCCTAAATAATACAGAACTAAATGCAATGGTAAGAGGAACTAAGTATTCATGCACAGATATATGCATATGAAACAAAACCAAAGCACACCTTTTCCACAATGGTGAGCTCAATTGTTATCATTTTCACATGAAGAGAACACACTTTGGAAAGAGAACTTGATTAGATATTACAAATCTATGTCTATAATGAGAAAACTAGTATATCTACAATGAGAAAAAGACTCCCAAATTTTAATTAAACAAAAAGTCTACTTAAATTTTTATATCCAAGAAAACACAGCCAGTAAATGTGATGCCTGATTTTGACTACTCTTTCCAAACAACAGTTTCTTTTACTATTCAAATATTTCTCAGCTATTCAAAATGAAACCTTTACCTTTTGTGTAGTGTGTGTGGTACTGGGTAAAGAACCACTGAACTGGGTTGGGGTAGTGGCTCAGTGTAGAGCACTTGCCTGGCATGTGTAGGGCACTGGGTTTGATCCTCAGCACCACATAAAAGTTATTGTGTCCATCTACAACTAAAAACAAAAATTTTAAAAAAAGGAACCACTGAACTACACCATCAGTCCCTACTGACATTTGTTAACTAAAAATGAGCAACAACTGGGGACAGTGGTGCACATCTGTAATTCCAGTGACTCAAAAGGCTAAGGCATAAGGATCGAAATTCCAAGGCAGCCTGAACAACTTAGCAAAACACTGAAACAACAACCACAAAGGCAGGGGATGCGCACCCGTTTTTCAAGTCCTAAGGAGAGGAGAGAAGGAAAAAAAAAAAACACGAAAGAAAACCTAAACTAAGGAGCTATGGGTGTACCTCAGTGGTAGTGTGCTTGCCTAGCAGGCAGGAGGCTCTGGGTTCAATCCCCAGGGGGGGGGGGGATAAATTTAGTTTAAAATTAGTTTATATTTGCACAGAAACATTCACCATCAATATATTAAACTGATCAAAACACTATATCAGGCAGGACTGGGGTTGGGGGAGTCAGTGACAGGTGCTTGCTCAGCATTCACAAGGCCCTGGGTTCGGTACCTGGTACCAAACAATAAACACTACACACCACAGATGTCCTTCAACTTGTTCTATACTGACATCTCGGTATCCACAGGGGATTGGTTCCAGAACCAAACCCTCTCCCTGCCCACCCACAGGCAGATACCAAATTTATAGCTGCTCAAGTCTTTTATATAAAATGGTAATATATTTGCATATACCATATATATCTTCTCATATACCTTTTTTTTTTTTTTTTTTAAAGAGATGGGGTCTCCCTATGTTACTCAAACTGACTCATAATTCCTGGGCACAAGCAATCCACCTTCCTCGACTTGCTGAAAAGATAAATGTTCCCATATACTTTAAACTATCACTAAAAATTACATTTAAATGTCTAATTCAATGCTACTGCTTTGTAAATAGTTGTTACACTGGGAGATGGGGCTTTAGCTCAGTGGTAGAGAACATGTTTACCATGCATGAGGCCCTGGGTTGAAACCCCAGCACCAGCACCAACAGACCCCCCCACCTCAATCTCCCCCAAATAAATTGTTACATTATATTGTTTAGGGAATAATGACAAGGCATAAAGTCTGTGTGCATTCACAACGATATATTTTTTTCGAAGTATTTTCAATCTGTGCATGATTGGATAAGGAGGACCAACTGTATTCAGAAATTTTCAAGAGAACAAGGCACAGTGGCACATTCGTCTAATTCCAGTGACTTGAAATAATGAGGTAAGATGGCCACAATCAAGGCCAGCCTCAGCAACTTAGCAAGACCTTGTCTCAAAATAATAAAAATAAATAAAAATTTTAAAAGAACTAGAAACATAGCTCAGCAGTTCAATCCTTATTACCACCAACACCCCAGCAAAAAAAAAAAAAAAATGTTCTAGGCATTTGACATATTGGGAGCAAAACAAAGATCACTTAGCCTCATGGTATTTACAATTTCCAGTTTTCTGACAGTGAAAAAGACCTCTTGCTAGTACAAAACTGTTTCCAACAACTCCACAAGAAAGTCACTCCATCAATTTCAAAACATGATCATTTTCACAAAGATCATTAGTATACTAAAGCTCAGTGCATTCTCAATACCCCTTCTTTCCAGAAAGAATTGCATTTAACTTTCGTCAGCAGAGTTATCAACAGGAATACAAGAGTAATTTTAATTCCAGCTTTTGTGTCTGACCAACTAAAAAGCAATATCAATGAACTGCCACATACTTCACTTGCACACAACTCCTCCTACTTTAGAGAACAATCCTGAGTCATTCCTGAAACAACAAAACTACACCCCACTGAGAAAACAACACATTCCAACTTTTGCCTTGAATTCCTATTTCCCAGTTAATTCCTAGAGTTAAAAGATCACATCTCAGGGAGTGGGGGATAAAGCTCAATGTGTAGGGTGCTTGCCTAGGATGCACAAGACCCTGGGTCCAGTTCCAGCATGGGGTGGAGATGTGGAATCAGATCTGAGTCTTTCATCATCGCTAACATTACTGTGCTATTTCCAGGTAAAAAGATTCCATCTTCCGGGGCTGGGGATATATAGCTCAGTTGGTAGAGTGCTTGCCTCATAAGCACAAAGCCCTGGGTTCAATCCCCAGCACCACAAAAAAAAAAAAAAAAAAAAAGGATTCCATCTTCTGAGGTTCTCAAGGTTTCAAAATCCTGCAATGCAAGGAAGAGTTATAGAATTGTGATGAGCAAAGTAAATATCCCTTTGAAGATGCATGCAATTAACCTAGCCACCCACACATCTAAATCCAATTCAGGTTGAGTGTCAACTCAGAACTCAAAAAGTTTTAGATTTCTGACCATTTTGGATTTTTGGATTAGGACTGTTTAAAAGGTAAAGCCTATGCAAATATTACAAACTATAAAACTATGAAATCTGAAACACTTCTCATTTCAAGCATTTCAGATAAAGGATACTCAACCTGTAAATCACTTTCCAAAGAGTACATACTTTATCATGGGCTGGGGATTATAGCTCAGTGGTACAGCACCCTGGGTTTAACCTCAGTACTGAAAAAAAAAATTATCAAAATACCACAAAATTTATTTGGGTACCATACACTTTCCTATTCTTCTATTCCATGATCATCAAATTGTTCACTATTTGAAAGCAAATGATGGGAGCTGGGGCTGTAGTTCAGCGATAGGGTGCTTGCCTGCGCAAGACCCTGGGTTCAGTTCCTAGCACCACTGGGGGGGAAGAGTTAAAGACAAAGGATCCAGATGATGCATACCTGCAATCCCAGCTATTGCAATACAGGCTACTCTAAAGCTGAGGCAGGAGAACTGCCAACCTGGGCAGTTTAGCAAGACCCTGTCTCAAAATAAAAGTTTTTAAAAAGGGCTGGGCATGGGCTGAGGATGTAGCTCAGTTGGTAGAGTGCTTGCCTTGTAAGCATAAGGCCCTGGGTTCAATCCCCGGCACCACAAAAAAAAAAAAAAAAAATAAGGGGGCTGGGCAGTAGCTCAGCAGGGGTACCATGAAGGAGGCCTGGATTCAACCTGGAAAAAAGAAATATTCAAAATCACTTCTCTCATGCATTCATTCATTTTGGTACTGGTGACTAAACTTAGGGATTACATCCCTAGTTCTTTTTATTTTTTATTTTAAGACTGTCTCATTAACACTGCCCAGGCCAGACATAGTGGTGCAC
The DNA here is from genome assembly GCA_020662805.1 of Glaucomys volans. NCBI lineage: Eukaryota > Metazoa > Chordata > Mammalia > Rodentia > Sciuridae > Glaucomys > Glaucomys volans. The sequence continues at coordinate 192,770 of JAJEJO010003074.1, read as the reverse complement.
ATCTATAATCCCAGCAGTTTAGGAGGCTGAGGCAGAAGGATGCCAAGTTCAAAGCCAGCCTTAGCAACTTAGCGAGGGTCTCAGTAACTCAGTGAGGCCCTATCTCTAAATTAAATTAAATTAAATTAATTTAATTAAATTATTAAAAGGCTGGGGATGTGGCTCAGTGGCTAAGTCCCCCTGGGTGCAATCCCCAGTACCAAAAAAAACAATCTGCCCAGGTTGGCCTAAAATTGCCACCCTCTTGCCTCAGTCTCCCCAACAGCTGGGATTATATATGTGGGCCACTACATGGCACTGTTTCTCTTTTGAACTCAGGTCATAAATGTATCCATTGTAACCAATCCATCTGGAATAATATAGGAACATCAACATTTGTATTGCCTTTTACAGCCAAAAATTTTGTGAGTTACAAATTTGTAATCAACCATTTGATGTAATATTTAGACCAAAAGACTGGTTTCTCCTCTGTGTCATGCATTCATTCATTCAATTCATTCATGCTGGAAACCAGGGCCTTCTCATGTTAAGCAAGCACTCTATCACTGAGCAACACCACCAGCCCCACACTTTTACTTCCTTCAGTGACTGGGATGCTTCAAGTATGCAAAAAGGCTGACTCTCAAGAAAAAGAAGATTTTTTTAATGTACTTTCTTTCTTTGTTTAAAACAGGGCCTCCCCATGCTGCCCCCAAATTCCTAAATAACTGGGACTATAGGCAATTGTCACCATACACCCAGCTTAAATAATGTATTTTAGTCAGGGCAGGCCTGTATCCCAGGGACTGAGGCAGGAGGATTACAAGTTCAAAGCCAGTCTCAGCAACTCAGTGAGACTCTGCCTCTGAATAAAATATAAAAAAGGACTGGGGATGTGGGTCAGAAGGTAAGCCCCCCTGGGTTCAATCCCAGGTACCAATAATAATAACGTAATGGCATTTATATTAGAATTGTGCACTGTGTTTTTATACTATCACAGCCCAAAATTTTTTAGAAAAAAAATTATTATGGTAAAATAAAAAATTAATTATTTTAACAATTTTTACATGTACAATTCTCAATCTTTTAAAGTTAATCAAAGCTATTACTTGTCATCAACATAATAGTTTTAGATATTAGTTACTTTATTAAAATTGCTAATACACATTTCAACACATTAAATGTAGCTATAACTCAGAATCATATACTTAGATCACAAGATTCCTATTATCTGGACAAAATCAAAGATAGTGATATTTATAATGTCATGTCTCTTAGCAATTAAAATACATTAAAACCAAAAGTCAAAGACTCAGTAGTAGAGAGCTTGCATGTGTGAGGCACTGAGTTCTATCCTTGGCACTCCATAAAAATAAATAAACAAACAAACAAATAAATAAATAAAGTTATTGTGTCCACCTACAACTAAGATCTCTTTTTCTTTACTTTTTCTGATGCTGTGCTCTACCACTGAGCTATACCCCTAGTCCTCTAAGATAAATTTAAATAGTTGGCAATAACAATAACAAATCAGTTAATGACTATTCTATCCAAAGACATGTATTGCACATAGACATAAACCCACAGAATGGAAGAAAATATTTGCAAATTATGTATATAATAAGGAACTCTTTTGCAACTCAACAATGAAAACAATCCAATTTTTTAAATGGGCAACAAATACAGACACACATTTCTCCAATGATATACAAATGAACAATAAACACATGAAAGATGCTCCACATCATTAGTGATTGGGAAAATAAAAACTGAAACCACAGTGAGCCAGGTGAGGTGCCGTGTGCCTGTGATCCCAGTAACTTGAGAGGCAGAGGAAGGAGGACTGCAAGTTCCAGGCCAGGCCTGGCAACTTAGTGAAACCTTGTCTCAAAACTGAAAATAAGAAAAAGGGCTGGGGTTACAGCTCAGTGCTAGAGCACCTCTAGGTTCAATTCCCAGTACAGTGAGTGTACACGTACACTTACATACACACACAAACACACACAGAGATATCACTTCATATCTACTAAGATGACGTTAAAAAAAAAAAAAAGATAACACCAAGAGATGAGGAGGAGACATCTGAACCCTCATACAATGAAGTCACTTTGGAAAAGATATGTCAGATCCTCAAAATGTTAGAGGTTGGAGATGTAGTTTAGCAATAAAGCTCTTCTAGATTCATTTTCAGAATACCAAAAAATAAACAAAGAATTAATGCATAAAAACCAGCAATTCTACTCCTAGGTATACACTCAAAAGAACTTAAAACATGACCATATAAAAATTACAGGGCTGGGGATATAGCTCAGTTGGTAAAGAGCTTGCCTTGCAAGCACAAGGCCCTGCGTTCAATCCCCAGCGTCGCAAAAAAATAAATAAATAAATAAATAAATTTACATACACGGGGCTGGAGTTGTGGCTCAGTGCTGGAGCGCTTGCCTAGCACATGTGAGGCATTGGGTTCGATCCTCAGCACCATATACAAATAAAAATGAAATAAAGGTCCATTGACAACTAAAAAAAAAATTTTTTTAAATTACATAAAGAAATACTTATATAGCACCTTCCCTAACAGCCCTGCACTCCCTCCCCCCAAAAAGTAGACAATTATAATGCCCATCAAGGTCCATTCATGTTTGTAGCATGTACCAGAACTTCATTACTAAAGGTAAACTCATTTTACATATTGGCTTTTTTATTAAATTGTTTTCTGTAGTTGTACTGTTATTTATTTATTTTTGCAGTACGAGGGATTGAACTCAGGGCCTTGTGCTTGCAAGGCAAGCACTCTACCAACTGAGCTATATCCCCAGCCCCTGTAGTTGCAGATGGACAGAATGCCTTTATTTATTTTTATTCATTTATTTTTATGTGGTACTGAGGATCAAACTCAGTGCCTCACACATGCTAGGCAAGCGCTTTGCCACTGAGCTACAGCCCCAGCCCTCATTTTACACATTGTTCATCACAGCTATACATCTGATAAACATTCTATTTATCCATATGTTGGTCATGGACTAGCAAGCCACTGTGATCCTCCCACCCTCCCCAGGATCAGGGTCTTCAGCATAGGATACATGGTATTGCTCTACCACTGAGCTAGATCCCTAGCCCCATATTACTTTTTATTATGAAAAACTACTGGTTTTAATCAGAAAAGGTTAGAAAACATGAAAACTGGGGATAAGCTTAATACAACCAATAAAACTATATCCCATTTTTCTGAAACCATAGTGACTGCCTAGATTTCTTTTTTTTTTTTTTTTTTTTTCTTTTTTCTTTTTTGGTACTAGGGATTGAACCCAGGGGCACTCCACCACTGAGCCACATCCCCAGCTCTATTTTGTATTTTATTTAGAGACAGGGTCTCACTGAGTTGACAGGGCCTCGCTAAGTTGCTGAGGCTGGCTTTGAACTCGAGATCCTCCTGCCTCAGCCTCCCAAGTGCTTTGAACTCGAGATCCTCGTGCCTTAGCCTCCCAAGTGGGCCATTGAACCTGGCTTACTTTTTAAAAATATATATATATTCCATATTCTTTTCATATCTCTCCATATATATATATACATATATATATACGTGCACACACACACATATACATACATACACACACACATACATATATACACACACTTAGGGGGAAAGTACTGAGGATTGAACCCAAGGGTGCTCTACCACTGAGCTATATAATCCTTTTTATTTTTTGAGACAGGGTCTCCCTAAATTGCTGAGGCTGCCCTTGAACTTGTGATCCTCCTGCCTCAGCCTGCTCAGTCCCAGAGATTATGTGCCTCTACTTCCAGTTCACTAAAAATATTTTTCTAAAATCTTGTACAACTACCTCTACTTCCAGTTAAGAAAATAAGGTTCTTCCTCATCACTCTTCAATCTTGAAGCCTTTAGCTTTTTTCTACTCAACTCCAAAGTTGTTTATAAAACTAATAAATATACTTCGAAATAAACTTGGACAAAATTAACTTCACCAAATTAAAACTAAATCACTAGATTCAATACCTGAAGATGTTATCATTCCTTAAATTTATTAAATATTAACCTCTCCAGTCAACATTTTAACCTGCCTAGTTTTATATCCAAACAAAAAAGCTTTCTCTAAAAACGAAAAGCTTAAGGAGGAATTCTCTCAGAAAATCATTTTTAAAACAAATTTCAAATAAATTCAACATAAAGGAACTCAAATGTCACAACCCTGAGATTCAAAGCTGTAATTAAAGTTCCTTTGGTATACTTTATTTTTTAGAACAACAAAACAAACTTATGCTAAAAAGGATTGATCTCTGTCAAAAAAAAATTTTAAAAACCAACTCTGGAAGAGTTACTTCATAATAAGGTAGAAGGGACATAAAGAGGTGCCCAAGAACAAGTACCTACATGCCTCTGATTAGTGTAACAAAAGACATTTATCATTTTTAAAATTAAAGGATATTCATGCAAGGTGGCACACATCTCTAATCCCAAGAGACTCAGGAGGCTGAGACAGGAGGATGCCAAGTCCAAAGGCACACTGGGCAATTTAGCAAACACCCGTTTCAAAATAAGTGGTAGAGCAGTTGCCTGGCACATGTGAAGCCCTGGGGTCAATTCCCGGTATGGTAAAATAACAACAACAACAATAACAAAATAAAAGTTACACAAACTCTGGCATACTGGGGCTTATATCAATGAACAAGAGTGTTTTGGAGTATTGAGGACTGAACCCAGGCCCTCATGCACTCCTCAGTTCCTTTTTAAATTTTATTTTTAGCTAGGGTCTTTTTAGCTAGGCTGGCCTCCAACTTGAGATCCTCCTGCCTCAGCCTCTTGAGTAGCTAAGATTGTAGGTGAGCTCCACCATGCACAGCTGGAACAGGGTATCTTAATTATTTAAGGAGGCCAGTAACAGTGAAGATGAGGAGGAAAAAAGAAATTCAGGTCAATAAGGTTTGAAGAGGGAGGGGCAGGGCAATATTCTGCTGACATACCACACAAAGTGAGAGCTGACACCCAAATACGTGGAAAAATGACTCCTAATATTATTCCTAGGAAACGATGCTCTCTGAGCCTGGTGGCACAGGTGTGTAATCCTGGCAGCTCTAGAGTACAAGACAGGAAGACAGAAAATTCAAAGCCAGCCTCAGCAACCTAGTGAAGCTCGAAGCAACTCAAGGAGACCCTGTCTCAAAAATAAAAAAGGGCAAACTCGATTTCTGTCATTACCACCTCTCCCATGACTCACGTATGATCAAGCTCAGAACTGATCCAGTGATTAAGCTCACACCCCACAGGAAATCAGTGATCCAAGTAAAACCAAAACTAAAATTTTAAGAATGAGGTGGTCCCAAATCTGCTTTAAAATGGCACTAGCAGGGCTGGGGATGTAGCTCAGTTGGTAGAGTGCTTGCCTTGCAAGCACAAGGCCCTGGGTTCAATCCCCAGCACCGCAAAAAAATAAAAATAAAATAAAATAAAATAAAAAATAAAATGGCACTAGCAGCAAGTTGTCTCTCATGGAAAAAATAAAGGCAAAAAGAGGCAAATCATTTTCAGTCCCACCTTCCCCTCCTCTCATGCTGGTTTCTAAGGAAGAGAGTAGTTAAGAAGGGAGAGCATGCAGAGGCAACAGAGCCAATGTCACCAGAGGCAGAAGGGGAGACAGAGTAGTTGAGATATTACTTACATGGAGCATGTAACTGAGCAAATAAGTATATCATGAATAATGGAAATCAGGTGTCTTGTCTGAGAAGGAATTTACAAATATGAAAATGGGAGATTAGAAACATATTCCTGTGTTAGAACATCTGTGAGTCCACGGTTTTAAAATATGACATAGAGGCAATGTTCATATGTGTATATACACAGACACCCAAGACACACACCTCCGCTCTGCAGCAATGGTCAAAACCAAAGTACCCAGACTTTGGTTTCTAATTAATTAAACTAAAAGGAGCCTGGGCTCCTTGAAGAAATATCTGATTCAAGACAGGAACAGAGAAAGTACAAAATAAGCCTTTGTTGAGCCAGAAATCAGTACCTAAAGAATGATGGAAATATGGTAGCTAGTTGTTTATTTATTGGGGAGGTGTCTCACTATGTTGCCGTGGCTGGCCGGAAAACTGAACCTCCTGGGTTCAGGTGATCATCCTGCCTCAGCCTCCCAAGAACCTGGGACTACAGATGCACACCATCAGGCTCAACTACAATAGCCAGTTTAAAGGCTCTCCTGTTGAGTCAAACTTAAGATGATCTGGGCATCAAAACAAACAAGCACTTAGCCAGGTGAAGTGGCCCATGCCTATCATACCAGCAACCCATAAGGATGGGACAGGAGGATTGCAAACTAGAGGCCAGCCTCAGCAACTAAGCAAGATCCTATCTCAAAATAAAATAAAAAGGGCTAGAGATATGGCTCAGTGGTAGAGGGCCTCTGAGTTCAATCACCAGTACCACCAAAAGAGGATAAAAATAAAAAATAAAAAAGGGTAATGAAGTAAGTGTGACAAAATGTAAACAATTGGGGAATTTCAGAGGAGATCTGGGAACTTTTTGTTTTGTTCCTAAACTATCTTTTTTTATTTTTTTTTCTTTTGAAATAATACAGAAAGAAGAAAAGTAAATCTGGTTCTTATTCTGGTGTTTCAAACGTCATCTTCTCAGAGATAAGATCATCTTTTCATCCCAACTCTTCATTGTACTTTACTCCCCTCCTCTGCTCTGTTTTTCCTCACAGGCTATATATACTGTGGTTATTGGGGTTGAATGGTAGGTAATTGGGATTCATGTCCTACTTTGGTTCCCCCCTCCAGGTACTGTGGATTGAATCCAGGGGTGCTATACCACCGAGTTACACCCCCCAACCCTTTTTATTTTGAGACAGTCTTTGCTGAGTTGCTTTACTATTTGGTCTACTTCTGTATACGTTCAAAATTCTCCAAGTCAGAATTTTTTAAGCACATCTGAAGTACAAATTGGTGATACCATAACATACATACACAAACACACACTTTTTATTCATGCATTAAATAAAAGCATATAGCAGCAGATCTCATGTTACTACTATAATTGCTCCAAGTTGTGATGAGGATAAATAATGATGCACGGGGTGCAGTGGTGCTTGCCTATAATCAACTACTATGTTGGTTACCTGAGAAGAGATTTGCAAACATGAAAATGGGGAGATTAGAAAAAATTCTCATGTATTGGTACATATGTGAACCCAGTTTTAAAATATATGACACCTGTAAACCAACTACCACGGTGTTGTTCTTCCCTGTACCACATTTAAAGGAAATACTAAATGTAAGAGGTAAGTAAATAAAGATATATTTTCCCACTCAAGTTTAGTGCTTCCTCCTGAATTCTTATATAAATGGTAACAGTCTCCATTGAAGACTCTAACAACCTTTTGATATAATAAAGTAATAATGTGTTCTTTTATCTTCATTCTTTTAATCCAAGGTAACTTTTAAATAACCTTGAATGCAAAAGAGCCTTTATTTTTTTTTTTTTTTTTTTGAACCAGGGATTGAACTCAGGGACAGTTGGCCACTGAGCCACATCCCCAGCCCTATTTTGTATTTTATTTAGAGACGGGGTCTCACTGAGTTGCTAGGTGTCGCTAAGTTGCTGACGCTGGCTTTGAACTCGAGATCCTCCGGACTCAGCCTCCCGAGTCGCTTGGATTACAGGCATGCACCACCACACCCGGCTAAGAGCCTTTATTGAGATAGCATAATTTTAAAAAATGAATGGGTGAATCAAAAAATGTCTGCTACCTACCAATTTATTGATTTATTGATTACAGAATCAGTCAGGCATGGTGGCACACACCTGAAATCCTAGCTACTTGGGAGCCTGAAGCAAGAGGATCACAAGTTCAAGGCCTGCCTGGGAAAGTGAGCAAGACCCTGTTTGGAAACAAAAAATAAAAAGGGCTGGGATGTAGCTCAGTGGCAAAGTGCCCCTGGGTTCAATCCCTAACACTGCACGCATAGATAGATAGATAGATAAATAGACAGACAGACAGATAGATAGATAGATGGATGATAGAGATAAACAAATCATGTATGTCAAATATTTTTGCAAAATACATAACATTCTTAAAAAGAATACGTATGTTTCTAAATCAAAGGAATAAAATGATGAAGTCAATGTAAAAAAATCACTTTGAGTCAAATAATTTTAAGAATCAAAGAAGTCATAAATGAATTACATAAAAAGAAGTACATATACTATGTGTAAACATGGTAACTTAAAGGTCAATACAAGGTATAATTGGAGAAATTTCAGTTCATCAATGTTCTCAGAAACTAATATTGAGAAAGACACACCCTAAAGCTTGAAATTACACTAAAAATCTAGTATTGAGAACAGAGATGAAGAAATAGTGTTTTCTGATTGAATTTTCCTACACATATTCCAAAACTGTAAAGATTTGAGCAGATTCTTATATAATAAAAACCCTTTAACATACTAGAGATCTATTCATCTCTACACTCAAAATCCTAAGCAATTACATCCAAAGATTCACTAAATTTAAGTTAGGACTTTATACACCGTGGGTTTTTTTAAGACGTGTTATTTTCAACTTGGCAGACAGGGACCCATGTACGGGGGCAATCTGAATACTGGAATGCTGTATACCAAGAACATCTCTTCTTCACTGCAAAGCATATTTCCACACACTAAAAACCAGCTAGATATCACTCAAAGATTACATGGCTTCTAATGAAAAATTAACATTTGGTTTCCACATTTTTTTTTTAAATTTAAGCAACAATGCTGGGGAGGCAGTTTAGGAATAGAGCACTTGCTTAGTATGCACATAGCCCCAGGTTCCATCCATATCACTGCCAAAACAAAAAGTAAAGAAACAACCCTTCAAACTGAGAAGAAAATGACCTGAAAGATCATTTGGGAAAGCCTTCACTCACATCACCACTATCTTTATACCCTCTGTGTAAATTTTCCCAAAGTACTAGTGTTCATAGAATTTAAAATGTCTCATAAATCAAGCCTGAAATATTTCATAAACATACCAAACAACACAGTCCCAAGCAACCAAGAATTTACAACAAAGGTATCTGGGAAAAGTTTCCTGCCACACAAGTTGAATGCCATCACTTTGCCTTGCAATGAGGTCTAAATTGTCTTCCAATGTTGCTTTCTTTTTCTTTTTACTGGGAATTGAATCTAAAGGTGCTTTATCACTGAGTTACTTTTTTTTTTTTTTTTTTTTAAAGACAGGGTTTGCTAAGTTGCTTGGAACCTTGCTGAACTGATGAGGTTGGCCTTGAAATTGGTGTACGCCTGCCTCAGGTTCCTGAGCTGTGATTAACAGGCCAGCACCAAGGCACCCAGAATAACTGGATTTTTTTTTTGTGCTATTTTTAAAATATCCAAAAGCCTATCATGAAAACAGATATTCAAAATCATAATATTCAAAATCAGAGGTCGTTTCATAGAAACCATCTGGTGTTGAAAGCAGCAATGATGTAGGCTATGATAAGTAAAATTTGTTTAAGTCTAAAAATATCTCTAGCTATAAAGGATAAGGAAACACTTCCTTATAATTCTATATTGTGTCCAAAAAAGTAAAGATATTTGAATATATGTAACATTTATTCCAGCTATTTAAACTCAGGAAAAGTCATTGTGATAAAACTATTTTCTCCCTCTTGAAGGTACTGGGGATTGATCCCAGAGATGCTCTAGTACTGAGCACCCCCCACATGCCTTTCTTTTTTTTTTTGGAGACAGAATCTTGGCTAAATTGCCCAGCCCCTCAAACAACCTCTGGAGTTGGGGGATTACAAGCAAGTACCCAGCAAGATAAAACATTTAAATTGTCAAAAACAAAACATATTTAAATGGGTCTCATTCTTTGACAAAATTTTACCTGAAGAATTACCTCACTCAACCTTTGCATAACATTCAATTTATGTGTAAAACTAGGGGTGGAAGGTGGATGGAAAGAAGCTAATCTGAAAATAAGGCATACAGATTTTTTAAATCTTTAAAGGATTCTATTCATTTGCTCATTCTAATTCAAGGATGGCCTTTGCACACACCTCTCTCTTACAACTAAAAGACAGCAACCAATTGTTGTGTAATTCCTCCCTTCCCCCTTCAGCCCAGCTAACATACAAAGGAAAGGACTTTCTCCATTGTGCCCCTGTAATGAATCTTTGTTAACTAAAACCTGATTCAGAAATAGTCCTCGTTTAATTTTTTTTAATTCAGCAAATGGAAAGCTGTAAAGATAATGAATACAATAGATTTATTATTATGCATGGAGGTAAAGCCAAATTTTGAAAATTGCTTTTATTTTTACAGACTGCATTTTGATTCATTCATTGTACACAAATGGGGTGAAAATGGCTCTTATGTTTTAAGGGTTTGGTCTTTCTTTGGCACAAAGGGAAAAAAGCCAAAACAGCATCCTTTCCTCCATCTATTGTCCACCAAAAACCCTGATCAAAATACAAATTGGAAAAAAAAAAAAAAAATGACTCGACCTCCCCCACCTTAAAATGTGTCTAAACTGCCCTGCCTCTACGGCTGTTTGGTTTATTCGTTTTGTGTGTGTGTGGGTGGGTGTTCGTTTTTAATCCAAACGCTTAATCGGCAAAAGCCTAGTCACTGTTAAGAGAACATTCATCTCGAAAACCTTTTATATAATGTATTCCCAGTGTACACCTTTTAATCCTGTAAAACAGTTATTAGTTAATGTTGCAATCAGCTAGGGAAAAGGGTAGAAGCAGGCACTTAAGCGTCAGTTTTTGTGTTGTTGGTTTTTTTTTTTTTTGGGGGGGGGGGGGTTGTTTTTGCAGTACTAGGGACCGAACCAGAACATCGCACATGCTAGGCAAGTGCTCTACCACCGAGCTATGTCCCCTAGCTTTAGTTTTAACATAGGCATTGCTTGGTTTTTCTCATTAGGATTTCTACAGAACGCCAGAGGTGAGCATCATGAAGTTTCCTTGCACAGCCATCATTCTGGTATAACTACCTTTCATCCCTTATATCTAAAATTATTCTGATTTCTTTTCCCTCCCAGCAGCAATCACACGTTTTACAAAACACATTCTACAAAAGAGGTCCTTTGAGCTCCACAGCTGGATCGGCGAGAACATTTCTCGTAGGCGCAGAAAGATAAACAAGAAACCAGAAATAGAGATTACCTGTTTTGGGGGCGGGAGGTATGAGAACCGGGAATTCCAGGGTCAAGGGTGAAGGGGTGATCTGTCTCTTACATACCTTTTTAGCCCCCCTGAACCCATTAAAAAGTGCTGCCTATTCAAATGAAATAAACTCAGGTAAAATTTTAAAAACTCTCCTTTATAATAAAGGCATCTCAGAGACATACGGTCAGCTTAATTTTAAAATAAAACCTGCTCTGTCAGCAGCATCCGCTTTTGGTGTACAATGGGCAAGCCCTTCCTTTTCCAGGCAGCCGAGAGCAAGCAGCGCGGCAAGGCAGCTCCAGCACGCGCTCCCCGGCAGCTCGCATCCTCGCCGCCTCCCTCCGCGCGTTCTGCCATCGGCTCTGCGATTCCCACATAAAGTGGGTCCTGGCCGCCATTTTAGAGAGTCACTCACACGAGCCGGACCGCAGCGCCCTCCACCTAAAACCCTCCCAGAACTGCCTGGACTGCGTCCTCGGTCCTCTCCCCAGCCCTCACATCTCGCAGAGGGGTCGGACTCCCCGCCAGAGGCATGCAATGCCTTCGAAATCTGCCTAATGCAAACGGCACGTCGGGCCCCGACCCGGAGCGGAGCGAGCGCTGCAGTGCACGTGTGGGTACGTCGGTGCACATGCATTTCCCTGGCGGAGACCGGCAGAGTCCGCCCGGAGACCAAAGGGAGCACATCTCGGCGGGCTTTCCACTCCCATCATCTGCACCTAAACGATTTTTTCCACCAAAACACTGACGATAACGGAGGCGGGGGCGGGTAAGGGGTGGAGCAGCAGCAGGAAAGTTCCCATCTGCTACCCGCCTCAGCCCGCAGCCTCCCCTCATCCCAGGGCTCGGAGGCGCCTTTCTGCTCCCGGCCTCCCCCTCGCCGGTTTCTCAGGCACCACGTAGTAAACACCGGGAGTCCCGGGGAGCGTGCACCTCCCCCAGGCCTGCCGAGGACCGCTTAGCAGGTTATGAATGGCCTCCGTGTGCCCGGCTCCTTTTCACACGCGCACACGCGCGCTCCCGCGGCGCGGTAATGCCCGGGTAACAGTAACCGCCAACACAATCAATGGTCCTCCGCCTAAGCGGAGCCCTGCGCCGCTGCTTCCCTCGCCTTATCCAAGCGGCTCCGGAACGAGCGACGCAACCTATTTTTCCCATGGTGACTCACTAACAAGGACGCCCCACAATTTCCCTCACCCACTAGATAGTGAGAGGAATTGAGAGTGAACCAAACTTGGAACCTGCCAGGCTCTCGAGCACCGGGTGGGAGCGGGAATTTCCCAGGACAATCGCAGATTTGCCAGGGTCCCTCTCAGCGTGCGCCGAGTCCGAGTAAACGGTCACTTGAAGCAGCATTCCCAGCGAGGCCTCCGGCCACTTGGGCACACATGCACTCACAAAGACCGCGGCGAGCGCCGCCAGAAGTGCGGCGCATCAGAGCCGCTTCCCCTGCGCTTCCAGCCACGGGGTGCTCGGGGCGAAGCCACCACCGCCAACCTGAAAGGCGTGCGGCTCTCAGCCACCTGATTAACGAATTCGGGGGTGGAGACAGGGCCACTCGAAAGGCCGCTGGGTCACAAGGCCGTGGCGGCGCGGGAGGTGCCCGCCGTGCCTTCCCCGCAGCCCTCGGCCGCTGGGTCCGCCACTCAAGACCCGCGGGTGGCCGGGCGCGGGGCGAGGGCGCCAAAGAGGCTCCTCAACTCAACTTCGGACAGCCTCCTGCACCGAGCCCGCAAAACGCGAAGCCACTTGCCCTCCGCCGGGTTTCCAGTCTCAAGTGCTCCGCGAGGGGTCCCGGGGACCTCTCCCACTCCGAGGTCCCCGCGGTACCCACCGGGACTTCGGCTTCCGCGCAGCCCTCCCTCTCCAAGTCAGACATGTCGAGCGCGAGGAGCGGGAGTTGCTGCGGGACGCGGGGCGCCGCGGCGGTCGGGCGGCCTCGGGTTCCCGCCGGGCTGCGGCCACTCGCAGCCCTGAAGCCGGGCGCAAGGACGCGACCCTGCGGGCGAGCTCGGCGAAAGCGCCGCTCCTCCGCGGACGCGAGGGCACCCGGCCTGCTCCCCTAGGCGGGGAGGCGGCAGCCCCGCTCCGCCGAGGCCCGAGGCCCAACGCCGCGAAGGGGCCGAGCGGCCGGGGGCAGCGCGCGCTGCCCGCACCCGCCGCGGGTCTGGCCGGGGTCCTGCTCACCAGTTCCGCGCACGGGGAGGGGCCGGCAACGGGCCGGGCAGGCAGCGGCGCCCGAGGAGCGAGCGCGGCCCGGGGCCTCGTGTCACTCACCGTTTGAAATGCTCGATGATCTTCTCCTCCCGCACGTTCTCCGGTAAGTTGCCCACCCAGAGGTGCCTGGTTTCCCGGACCATGCTGGGCGGCGTGCCGGCGACCGCGGTGGCTGGCTCCCCCTCGCCGGCTTCGTACGAGGCCGTCAGCGCCGGGAGGCGGGCGCCGGGGCGGCGGCGGCGGCGGCTGCGGCGGTGGCGTCGGCAGCGGCGGCGGCTCCTCCGGCTCCCCCGGGTGCAGAGACCATCCCTCTCCCCCAGGTTCTGGCTCTCGGGCCTCGCAGCTCCGCTCTGCCGCCACCACACACCCGAAGCCGACCCTCGCGCTCCGGCGGCGCATGCGCGCGGGCGGCGGCGGGCGGGGGGAGCGGGAGGAGGGGCGAGCGGGACCCGGGCGGCAGCGACTACGACGGAGCTGGCGCTGTGGCGGCCGGACGCTTCCCACCGGCGCGCGCGGCCCGCCTCTCGCCGCCTGGCCGCCGCCC
>JAJEJO010003074.1:150100-168521 GCA_020662805.1 Glaucomys volans | reverse complement strand
TGAGGCTGGCTTTGAACTCGCGATCCTCCTGCCTCAGCCTCCCAAGTGCTGGGATTACAGGTGTGCGCCACCATGCCCGGCTGTTTGGGTGGTTTTTAATTGGAAAAAGTTGTAACAAATTAAGTTTCGGAAGTCAGCATATACATCAATGTACTTAAGGCTTCCTCTGAAATGTTGATAACTTGACTACATTAAAGTAACACATTTAGGCAGGTGCACTGATATATGCCTGTAATCCCAGTGACTCTGGAAGCTGAAGCAGAAGAACCTCAAATTCTAGGACAGCCTTGGTAACTTAGTGAGACCCTGTCTCAACATAAAAATCAAAAAGAGCTGGGGATGTGGCTTAGTGGCAAAGTGCAGGGGCATTCAATCCCACGTACCAAAAACTCAAATTAAATTTTAGAATGAAAAGGTCTGGACATGTAGCTCAGTGATAAAGTGTCACTTGATTCAATTCCCAACACCACACACACACACACACCAAAAAAAAAAAAAAGGGAAAAAATTTACATATGTAATAGAGCCCACATAAACAAAATGGTATTATTCCCTGTGTTAATTCAGGTATTTCATTCAATCTTTAAAAAGCCTACTGCTGGGCTGGGGATATAGTTCAGTTGGTAAAGTGTTTGCTTTGCAAGCACAAGGCCCTGGGTTCAATCCCCAGCACTGTTTTTCTTTTTTCTTTTCTTTTTTTTTTTTTTTTTTTTTGAATCAGGGATTGAACTCAGGGACACTCGGCCACTGAGCCACATCCCCAGCCCTATTTTGTATTTTATTTAGAGACAGGGTCTCAATAAGTTGCTTAGGGCCTCACTAAGTTGCTGAGGCTGGCTTTGAACTTGCGATCCTCCTGACTCAGCCTCCCAAGTCGCTTGGATTACAGGCGTGCGCCACCACGCCCGGCTCTTTTTTTTTTTTTTTTTCAAAAACAAAAAACAAAAAAAACCCTACTGCTAATTTCTGAGAAAAAACTTAACCTCTTCCCTATAACTAATAGACATCAGTCAAAACACTACTGGTCTAAGGAAATTGTTAACTTTATTTACTTATTTTGGTACTGGGGACTGAACCCAGGGATGTGTTACCACTGAGCAACATACTCAGTCCTTTTCATTTTTTATTTTGAGACAGTCTCCCTAAATTGCTCAGGGTCTCACTAAATTGCTGAGGCTGGCCTTAAACTTGTGATCCTCCTGCCTCAGAATCCAGAGTTGCTGGGATTACAAGTTTGTGCCACCACATCCAGCTTGATGGACTCACAAAAGAGATACCAACTATGTTTAGGCTGGGCACAATTGCCCACACTTATAAATCCCAACTACACCACAGAAAAGGCTGGAGCAGGAGGATCCCAAGTTCAAGGTCAGCCTAAGCAATTTACCAAGACCCCCATCTTAAAATTTTAAAAAAACACCTGGGGATGTACCTCAGTAGAAGGGCATCCCTGGGTTCAATCCCCAGTGTGTCACGCACACGCGCGCACACACACACGCACACACAAAGTAACTTATTAAGTATGTGTTGAAAATTTCAGCAGATCTAGGGTTTTAAGCTCCCTTACTGCTCCTCTCAGAGGCCTGGCTGTAGCTTGAACTAAAGAATTTGAACAAAAAATTATTTAGTCATTCAAAATCTCTTTTAAAACTGTTCCTATTTTAATTAAATTGTGGCTATTTAATTGTATGCTTCTTTAGATCAAAGACCTTCAATTTTGCATTAATTTGCAGGATAGTCAATGATTGCTATTTTATGTAATATTCCATAGTTGTGTGAAATCTCTTGGTTTAAAGTAAAATCCCACATATTGAAGGCTAGGCAGGCCATGATACATTTCTGATTTAAATGCCAAAATTATTTTATTTATAAGGTTTTAAAAACTTAAATTTCAGTATTTTGATTAGAGAAAATATAGACAGAAGTTTTTTCAGGCCTTGCAAAAATTCTGGGAGCTATTCTTTTTTTTAATTTTTAGTTTTTGTATTTGCTGATGAACAGCAAGCTTTTGTTTATTTTCACGCAGTGCTAAGGGTCGAACCCAGTGCCTCACACGTACTAGGCAAGGGCTCCCGGCTCCCCATCTAACCTACATTTGAAAAATACTTGAACGAAAAGAGAATGCACTAAGCAAACTTTCTTTTAAGAGGCTAGATGAATTTAAAACAATAGATGAACTTAAAGTGATAGATCCCTATTTTAAGCTATTATTTAAAATAACAGTTTTCTTAAGAAAGACAACGGAACCAGTAGGAGGGATAACTCAAGATATCACTGTATGTTATCTGGGGAGAGGGCCATGGAATGAACTGAGGAAGAGAGTTAGTCTTTTCCCACCCCCACAAAATAATTTACACATACACCCAAACAGAAGGCTTTCACTTAAATAAAAAATTCACCCGAAGTAAGTGCTTTCAACCAGGTTATTTTTGTCCTTCATAATTCTCAATTTAAACATAATGTTCCCCTTAAAATCAATTCCCAGAGATCCTAATTATTAGCACTTAAGAACTGTAATCCTGCCGGGCATGGTGGCGCACGCCTGTAATCCAAGCGACTCCGGAGGCTGAGGCAGAAGGATCACGAGTTCAAAGCCAGCCTCAGCAACTTAACGAGGCCCTAAGCAACTCAGTGAGACCCTGTCTCTAAATAAAATACGAAATAGGGCTGGGGATGTGGCTCAGTGGCCGAGTGTCCCTGAGTTCAATCCCTGGTTCCACAAAAACAAAACAAAACAAAACAAAAACTGTAATCCTGTAATCCCAGCCACTCCAGAGGCTGAGGCAGAAGTATGACAAATTGGAAGGCCAGCCTGGGGAATTTAGGGAGACCCTGTCTCAAGAAATAAAAGAACTGCGGTTGTAGTTCAGTGGCAAAGTACACTGGTTTCAATCCCAATACCAATTTAAAAAAAAAAAAGTTTTCCATGTCCATTTTAACTATAAAGCACACTAACAGCTCTCTTCTTGGTGTCATCCTTACTGTAGGAATCCGATTTTTAAGACCTAGAGTCTATAACAAACTCTGCGAATTCAAGCATATTGACCTGGTCGTTTCCAAGTCCCAAGTGACAGCTGTGTTCACAGGGGAAGACTTCTGTCGCTTACTTCAGAAGTCAACACCCGTTAGATCAGGTTTGCAAGCCCACAGTTCCTGTAGGAACCGGGCACCACCTCGCAGTTCCCACCAGGAAGACACGTCTCCCTTTGCAGAGCGCCGCCGGGCGGCTCCGCCCAGAGCGCTGCCCCGAGCTGACCTCGGACGCTCCGCGGTCAAGGGCGCACAGCACCTGCAGGCGGGTCGCCCCCGCCAGCCCGCCAGCTGCAGGGCCCCAGCGGGGCCCGCGTGCCTGCTTCCGAGCACGCTCCCCTCTTCACCCTGCACCCCGGAGGACTGGAGGTGCGTCCCCAGCCGGAGTCCAGGGCGGCAGCACTCCGCAGAGAAGGCCAGGCTCCGCGCCAGGCAGGTGCAGGCGCGCGCAGGCGGAGAGGGGCCCGCCTGACCCCCTGCCGGGGACGCCTGCATTTCAACCCCGGGCTGGACGAAAGCGGGTTTCGGGACGCGAAGGCTTGGGTTGCTATTTGCTTTGTCTTTTCACAACTCTGGCTGTAATTCCCACCGCCCTCCTCAAGGAAAACGGTCACTCCGGTGACCACTGCGCAAAGCCGGTCTGCAGACGAGCGGGAGCTGCACGCCACCGACTCGGAGCAGCCGGGCCGCGTCGCGACCCAAGGACGCCTTCGAGAGCAGGAGCTGCGGGCACCACCCCGCCCCTCGGCCAGGGACCAGAGGCCCCACCACACTCCGCAGCCAGCGTCCAGCCAGCAGCCTTTCCAAACATGGCGCGAGCAGGAGTGGGAGGCAAGCCGCAAGGCGGCCAGCCCGAGTCCCCGGGCAGAGGGGGGCTAGTCTCCAGAACACCGTGGTACAAAACCAGTACCCCCTCGAGGGGTACAGATTCCGCGAGTCCGAGTTGAGGAAACAAAGAGTAAGGAATGAGCGGGCTGTTCCGAGATACTTCACATCAAAGACGCCACCACAGGTAGCGCGGAAAACAGCGCGACCGGGATGGCTCCGTGCGCATGCGCAGGGCCAGGAACAGAGCGCTCCAGGGCTACCCGCCCCCGCCCCCGCCTCCCGTCAGAGGCCAAAGGAGTTGCCCCAACACGCTTGCGCAACGACGGGATGTGGGGGGAGGGAGACCTGTTCCCTTCATTGTGAGAGAACAGCTCCCGCAGGCAGGCGGGCGAGCGCGCGCGCACGTCTCACTCTCACACTCGCGCGTGCTCCGCGCTTTCCGCCAGGCCTGTCGCGCATGCGCAGGAAGGCAGGCGGAGGCTGCAGCGCCTGCGGCTTTTTGTTGAGTCTCCCTGAGAAGTTTCTGGAAAGACGGAGCCTGAGGGAAAGCTGGGGGATGGGAAACAAGCGCTCTTCGGAGAAGAAAGCGAAATATTCAAATGCACACTGCCACCGCCCTTCCTCCAACTGTCAAGCCAAGCCAAACCAGAGCCCGAGCCCACCGAGACACACACGGCAGGGAAAAAGCGCTGGGACGGCGGCAGCGCTCCTCCCTCGGCCCGCGCGGAGCGAGGCGGAGTGCGGCCCGTGTGTTAGGGCTCAGCGCGCCTGCGGCGGCCCGACTCGGGGGCTGGGCCCCGCTTTCCTGAACTGCCTCGCGTACGCGGCTGATGGCCCCCTTCCCCCGCTTCGCGTGGGGGAGCTGCGGGTGTGGACACGCTGGGACAGGGTCCCGGCGACGCCGCTCTGCAGACGCCAGCTCCGCAGGCCGGGCTGCGGGACGCGGCGTGGGAAGGGCGGGCGTGCCCCTGGCCGGGGCTCCCACGGCGGGGCTGGCGAGGACAGGGGTCGGCGCGGCCGGCTGCCATTTTGTGGCGCGGCCGCCATTTCGCGCGGCCCGCGGCGGGGGCGGGGCGGCCCCTTTGTTCTTCCCGCCCGGCCGCGACGCCTCGGAGGCGGGCTGCGAGTGCGCGGCCCCGAGCGCCTGGAACGTGGGGCGTCTGCCCCGCCCGCGCAGGCCGGGAGGGAACGCTCTGCGAGGGGACGCTTGGCACGCAGCCGTGGGAAGGCTCCCCGGAGCTCGCGCACAGCCGACTGCAGCGCGTGGCCGCGGCGACACCTGACGGAGGGGCTCACCCCGTGTAACCGGGAGGTCGCCCTCTGGGAAGGAAACGCGGGCGCGGGGTGGCGTCCGGGCGCGCGGCGGGCGGGGCGCCGCGCTGGCCTCTGATTGGCTGGCCGGGCTCGCGCGGGGTGTGCCGCGGCCGGCGGCTCGCAGCCCGCGGTCGTGTGAGCGGCGGGTCGCTGTCAGCGCTGTGCGGCGCCCTCCCGGTCCGGCAGGGCTATTGTCTCGCTCGGGACCTGGTCCAGACGTGCGCCCTGGCGCTCTCAGGGTTAACTCGGGCTGCGACCCGCAGAGCCAGGAGATGGGCGAGGAATGCTGCTGCGCTTGCCTTCCAGCCTCGCTTTTGTGCGGGGGGTTTTTGTCGTTGAGTGACAGTTTTGTTTTTCTTCTCTGGAGGCCGAGTTCCTAAAGGAGCCGGCCCTTCCTGGCTCAGAGCGGTGGGCGTCTCGGCCACCGGAGGCTTCGGGTGGTTTTTTTTGTTTTTTTCTTACTACATGTAATTACAGGGATGGGTTATCTGTTTGAGTAAGGGGGGGGTAAAGCCTATAATGACAGGATGGAAAGGTCAGGATTTCATGGCTTCCAGATGGAAGAAATATCTCAGAAAAGGCTTTTAGATTCCAGATTCTGTTTTAGTTCCATTGTGGGTGGGAGCATTGCACAGAGCCCTAGGTTTTGTGCCATATCTGAAGAGTCTGAATCTTTTGAAGAAGGGCTTGCTTTTTGCAGTGAATGCACTGAAACATTGTAGGTGTTCAGTGCTGTTTTTTTTTTTTTTTTTCCTGTACATGCATAGTGAAATTGTATTAAACTATTAGTTTGTTTAAACGGGAAATAACGAAGGCAGAATGTGCTCCTAATAAGCTGGAAGTAGAAATTCAGAAAACGATTGCCTAATACCTCATACAGACCCAAAGGTTCTGTTTAATTCTGATTCCTACAGTTTGTTTTTATTTAGAAACGTATTTGTCATACCTTTGACCCTTAACATTCAACACAGCCAGGTGTGTTGACACAAGTGGGGAAGCCGAGGCAGGAGGATGGAGTTCAAGACCACCGTGGGCAATTTATCAAGACCCTGTTTCAAAATAAAGAACTGGGGATATAGCTCTGTGATAAAGTGCCCCTGGGTTCAATCCCCAGCATCCCCCCAAAATTTTAACTTAAAAAAGGGCCGATTTGTATTTTCTTAGAATAGTTGGTATTTTCACTGTTGATATTTCCCTTATGCCGATGGCATGTTTGCAAAACAAATAGTTGAACAGAAGTCCAGGAATAACCACCTCCCTATCATAGGATTGGCCTCAAAACATTTTCCAGCTTCCTAAACCGGAAAGCCCAAACATTGCTGAACAGGTGAACTTTGTGCAGAGAGCCATGCTCAAATAAATAGATTTTGAATCACCATAATCTCATGATCTGCCCCAGGGGTGTAAAAGGCCTTTGTATATGTAGTCCTAGATCTCATTTGAGTTTATCCAGCCGGATAGAACTAGTGAATTCCAGAATAGCCAGTTCATTGTTCCTTTAATATTTCTTTCTTGTTCTAAAACTGAGATGTCTGAATTAATTTGTACCCCATTTTGTGAGTAGGTAATCTTGGTTATACCAAGTTCTCTGAGACAGCCAGTGAAAAATAGAAATGTATGTGCTAGGGCCCCTTTGGCTCATGCCTGTGGGTTTGTTTATTTTTTTTGCATTAGGTGAAATTTGTGTACTTCTCTTCTGAACAAAAGAAACACTAAGTTTCTCTGTCCATTGTTCCAGGAAAAGTACAGCCTTTCATGCCAAATTCTGACGTAGGAGGGAGTTTAAAACAATAACAATAATAATAACCTTTTCCTGGTAAAGATAAATGAGCTCTTTTAGAGACTTTAGTACCATGGGAAGTCCTTCAGAATATTTTTGGCAGCAGTTAGCACTCCCACATACTGTAATAGTGTTTTTCCTCTTTGAGGCAAAATGTTCAGATACTTTGTTGTAAAATGCTTCCCTCCACTTCAGAAGTATTGAAGCTCAAGGAACAAAATCTTGCTGCCAACAGTTTACTTCTTAGAAAAAAAAGAAACATCTATAAAAGTAAAACAAACAAACAAACAAACAAACAAAAAAACACCTCCTGAAACATCCAACCTTTCTTTGTCCTGTTGAAGTGCAAAAGCTCATTCTTTTTTTTTTTTTTTTTTTTGTGGTGCTGGGGATTGAACCCAGGGCCTTGTGCTTGACAGGCAAGCACTCTTCCAACTGAGCTACATCCCCAGCTGTCAAAAGCTCATTCTTACAACAAAATTCTATTCTGACAACTGTGCAGATTATATGGAACTTATAGATCATTTTAGCATCATGGTTTAGTGACCTACTTAGGATAAAGTCAGGATTTTAATTCAGTTGTTTATGTTATTAAGCACCAATCATGTACCAGTTGCAACTCCTGGTGCTTAGAATATATCACTGAATAAAAACAAGACAGAAGTCTCTGTTCTTATGGTGTTTGTTCTGGTGGAGGGTGGAAGGAGGAGGCAGACAAACACAATAAATAAGGAAATTTAAAGACAGGAGTGGTAAAAACTAGGGTAAAATATAGAAAGATACAAAGGTGAGGTATGGGGCTGGGGATGAAGCCCAGTGGGGGACTGCTTGCTTAGCATGTGCAAGGCCCTGGGATTTTTTCCTGCAATCCCTCCACCCCTTGCAGGACTGGCGATTGAACCTGGTGCACTCTACCACCGAGCCACATCCTCAACTTTCCTTATTTTTTATTTTGAGATAGGGTCTTGGTAAATCACCCAGGATGACCTCAACCAGAGATTTGCAATCAAGGAAGTCTGGATAGAGAAATTTTGCAGACCACAGGAATTAATTTCAGCATGTTCAAGTGGAGGTCTTAGGCTGTTGGATATAAGGGTCTTGAGTTCTGAAGTAAGTTACTTAAACTCAGATGGCTTCAGGCAGTATGACCTTATGGGACCACTGTCATAATGGTGTCTGTCACTGGCTCACATCATGATGCAGTACATGACTGTGTATATTTGTAAATGTGTTCTGGAGAGTTGCCAACTTTTTGTGGGGTGGTGGGGGTACTGGGGATTGAACTCAGGGGTACTCAACCACTGAGCCACATCCCCAGCCCTATTTTGTATTTTATTTAGAGGCAGGGTCTCACTGAGTTGCTTAGGGGCTCGCTTTTGCTGAGGCTGACTTTAAACTCATCCTTCTGCCTCAGCCTCCCGAGCCCCTGGGATTACAGAAGTGCATCCAGTAAACTTTGAACTTCAGCATGGAGTTGCAGAAGGTCCTCCTAGAGAGTGTTCTGTTGGTGTGAGTGGTGTTGGGAATACGTTCCCAGGTTTCTTTCTGTGGTTCCACTGCTGAAATTCAGCAGCAGCCTAACATGGAGAACTCAGGTTGCCTCCTCCCCCGCCCCCCCCCCCCACTGGGGCCGTGCCACCTGCACACTTCCACTTCAGTGCCCATGGCCTGTAGGAAAGCTTGTTTGCTTTTTTTTTTTAATGCCAGGGATTGAACCCAGGGGTGCTTAACCATGAACCCTTTTTATTCTTTATTTTGAGACAGGGTCTCCCTAAATTGCTGAGTGTCTTGCTAATCTGTTGAGGCTGGCCTTGAACTTGTGATCCACCTCAGCCTCCCTAGTGGTTGGGATTACAGGCATGCTTTGTAACTTTTTTTTTGTACTGGGGATTAAACTCAGGACCACTCAACCACTGAGCCACATCCCCAGCCCTATTTTGTATTTTATTTAGAGACAGGGTCTCACTGAGTTGCTTAAGTCCTCTCCATTACTGAGGCTGGCTTTGAACTCGATCCTCCTTGTGAGCTGCTGAAATTACAGGCATGCAGCACCAAGCCAAAACCTGGGGCGTTGTTTGCTTTTGATGTAGAAAAAGTTAAATACTTTTGCACAACACTACTGATAGAGTGGAAAATCCGTATGAGTGGGAGAGACTGGATAGAATTGGCTAGCAGGCCTGTGTCCTTAAGAAGAAGAAAGCTGCAGAAATGAAGGGATTGGCTTTAGATAGGAGTATACATAGCTCCTTTAAGAAAGGCCTGGAAGACTGTGTAGAGACACGCTGGTAAGCAGATGTGGATGAGTGAGTCCATGCTAGAAATGCCACTAATTCACCAAGAGAGTTGAGTCATCTGTGCTTCATTTTTCCAACTTCAGCTAGGCACAGTACACCAGTAAAAAAGGATTTGGAGGGCTGGGGCTATATCTCATTTGGTAGAGTGCTTGCTTGCAAGCACAAGGCCCTGGGTTCAATCCCCCAGCACCAAAAAAAAAAAAAAAAAGGATTTGGACTCTCAGTCTGTTCCTAGGCAAGTTACATATATGTTTTTGGCAGGGTCTCACTTGGTGTGTTTTATTTTACACTGAGTGCTGATCATATAAACCAGTGCCTCGAAAATAGTAGTTGCTCTATAAATACTCTATGAATTAATTTTAGATTGAATCCAACTATACTATATATGCCAAAAATACCCTATAAGGTTTTTGGTTTTTGTTTTGGTACACTGGGTTGAACCCAGGGGCGCTTAACCACTGAACCACATCCCCAGCCCTTTTTATATTTTACTTAGAGACAGGGTCTTGCTAAGTTGTCAAGACTGGCTTTGAACTTACAATCCTTCTGCCTCAGCCTCCTGAGCTGCTGGGATCACAGGCATGTATCACCCTTCCCAGCAATCCACAAGGTTGTTTTTAAGATCCAATAAAATGAGATAATGAATGTAAAACTGCTTTACAAACTTAAAAATGCTATTTAAATCTGAACTGTTTGCCAGGTGTGGTGGCACACACCTGTAATCCCAGTGGCTCAGGAGGCTGAGATAGGAGCATTGGGAGTTCAAAGCCAGCCTCAGCAATAGCAATGTGCTAAGCAACACAGTGAGACCTTGTCTCTAAATAAAATACAAAGTAAGACTGGGGATGTGGCCCAGTGGTTGAGTGTCCCTGAGTTCAATCCCCAGTACCAAAATAATAAAAATATATTATAGTTTAATCCCTGGTACCAATTGATAAATAAAAATAGGTTATAAATTCCAAAGCAAATGCAGTATTGGGGTTGTGCATTTACTCTTCTAGATAACAGAATGATGTTTTTTTTTTTTTTTTTTTTTTTTACTTTTTTTGCGGTGCTGGGGGTTGAACCCAGGGCCTTGTGCTTGCAAGGCAGGCACTCTACCCACTGAGCCATATCCCCAGCCCCAGAATGATGTTTTAAATGTATGGATGTTTCTGCTGAGAATTCCTGATTCCTTCCCAACTGGTCATACCCCAAGTCTATTGCACTGTTTATTTTCATATGTATCTAGATGGTCTTTTCAGATATCATAGAATTTGTCTGTGCCATAGTTCTGGCGATAAAAATAACTAGGAAATTCAGTGCATTTCCACTTCCTTCTGCATTCCAGGAGCTCAGTAGCGTATTTGCTTGCCGAAGCTTGAGGGCAGTTTCCTGTCTGCTGAGGTTTTATTCCTCAGAGAAGCCTTTGTCTTTGGTCTTGAAGGAATATCGGCAAGAAGTGGATCCAGCCATGGCATCATTTCACATTTTTCTTCATAATCACTGGAGATTCAGGTATTACATAATTAGTTAAAGTCATATGGCGGATTCAGTGGAATGATGTAGGACTAAATGTAGGAACTCCATGGGATTCCCATATGTTCTAAGTGTTGCAGGATAGGGATGCTCAGGGAGGCTTCCAGCCTCGTTTCTGCTGTCACCCAGCACCAGGCCTCTCAGGATTAATTAGAAAAAGCGCTCAGTTCTCAGAAAACCTCTGAAGCCAACTTGAGGATGAAAACGGTTTTGCTGAGTAATGTGACTCAGTCCCCTTCCCTGTATCGCCAGAAGTACTGTGTGTGTTTTCTAATTAGCCCCACCAGACTTGTCTAGGCACGACTGTGCCTCATGAAGCCAGCCATTTTGCCACAGGGGACTTGTCCTGGGTGAGATTTCCCTGCACCATCTGATGTGGTAGTTGGCCTGCTCAAGCTTCCTGTGGCCAGTTCTGGGTCACATTGAAATACTGTGCCATGTGATTGTGACCTACTTTCCCCCCTACAGCCTCAGTATACAGCAGGAGTGACACCCACAACATGTGTCTACCCTCAAAGTCACACCAGTCCATCTTGCATCGGCACTGCTTAATCTGAAGGATGCAAATCCCTTTGCAAACATTAATTACAGTTTATAAATGCCTCACTGATACTAGGCTGCAAGCCCTAGTAGCCCGATTTCATGGCTGAATATCCCAAAACTTAAGAGATAAAAACTGTAGTCTGCTCATAACAAGGACGAGTGTGGGTCAGATCCCAGCTCCTCTCACCTACTTAAGCTGTCCCCTGGGCTCCTCTGTAAGAACTGACTTCCCTCCATTTCCCCCATTACTCAGAAAACTGAAGCGTTTGTGTGGCTGCCCTGCGCAGCCTGCTTTGCTCTCCTACTGATCGGCCCCGTGTCTGTCTAAATGCCTGCAGTTTTTGTACTTAAATTTACGTTTGGCAATTTTTCCAAAAGAAGTGAGGGGAAGTGGCTGGCTACCGTAGCTCAGCAGCTTAGTGGCAGTGTCTGCCTGGCAAGTGTACAGCCCTCAGTTCCATCCCCAGCACTGCAGGGGGTGGGGGCGGCCTTTGACATTGACCTAGTGTGAATACTTATGGCATCACCAAAAGCAATCCAGGCCCTTTTGACCAAATCATTTCCATTTTTCCTTTAGGGTAGGACAGTACTTTGATTGTAATGTAAATTTGTTGCTGTTTTTTCCATTTTCTTTTTCATTTTGTAGTACTGGGATCAAACCCAGGTCTCACCCTCCCATTGAACTCCACCCCCTGCCACAGGACACTGAAGCTGTTCTGGGTGGCAGATGGGGAGCTTGTACTTCAGGTATGCATCTGCAGAGCTAACGCATAGAAAGTGGTCATTGTCATGAGAAAACAAGGAACCTGTGTCTGTCTACCTTTATATGGTAAAGTGAAAAGAACTCTAACCGGGAACTTGAGTTCTCTTTTCTGCTATTGGCTCTCTGTGATCTCAGCCAGAGTTCTCCATCAGTACAGTGGGAGCTTCTGCTCGAGCCCCAGATGCAGCAGACTTGGTGTGAAGGGCCTTGTGGGCTGTATTATGTCTGTGATAATCACTCAGCTTTGCCATTTTAGCTCAAAAACAGCTATAGACTGTATGTAAGCAAATGAGTATGGAAGTGTGCCAATAAAACTTTATGTACACTGAATTTAGAATTTTATGTAATTTTCACTTGTCATGAAACATTACACTCTTTTTTTCTTTCATTTTTTCTGGTACTGGGGATTAAATCCAGGGACACCTTACCACTGAGCTATATCTCTAGCCCTTTAATTTTGAGAGAGGGTCTTGCTAAATTGCTGAGGGTCTCATTAAGATGTGGAGGCTGACCTTGAACTTGTGATCCTCCTGTCTCAGCCTCCCAAGAGTTGCTAGGATTACAGCTGTGCTCCACCACACCTGGCCCGAAACTATTGTTAGCTGTCAGGTTGTAGGAAAAATAAGCACTGGGCTGGATTTGTCCCAGGGCCAAAATTTCTGACTTCTGGACTAGATCATTTCAGAGAGCTTTTCCTGTGTATCCTTGTACAGTCTCCCCCAGTACTGGAGATTGAAACCACTGGACTATGTCCCCAGCACTTTTTATTTTTTATTTTGAGACAGTCTTACTGAATTACGTAGGTTGGCCTCCAAGTCCTGATCATCCTGCCTCGGCCTGGCAGGTAGCTGATGTTACAGGCCCAAGCCACTGCATCCAGCACCAATTATACAATTTTAAAAGCTAAATTAAATATATTTTGCTTGCTTTTTTCTTTTTCCTTTCCCCCTGCCCCCAGTATTGGGAATTAACCCAGAGCTGGGCACATGCTAGACAAGTGCTCTACCTCAGAGCTACATCCCCAGCCCCTAAAAATTTAAGCAGTGCATGTAGCTGACATATTTCTAGTGGATGGCTCTGCTCCAGAAGACCATTTGTGTTAATTTAAGACTTGTCCCTCATGCAAATGCAGTATCCTTGGTAGGCATAATGCATTTCATTTTATTACCATTTAGTATCAGAATGTTACAGAAAGTTGGGTGTGGATTTTGAGAGGAATGGAAGCCCCAGAAGTTGTGTCTGGAAATGGTGAGGAGTAGGAGGGGGTGAGCTAAGGCAGAAGCAAGACTTGTGACCTTTTTTAGACGTCTGTCCCAAATGTGTCTGGGTTCACTTGACAGTCTTATTTAGGGGGAGAGCATTTGATTGGGGATCAGGAAAAACTGGGTCTTTACTCAGTGACTTACCATATAACCTGAGTAAGTCATTCTGTTCCAGTTTCCCTATGTGAAATATGAGGACAGAAACTCCCCTGCAAGCCAAGCGTGATGGTGTGTGCCTCTAATCTTAGCTACTAGGGAGGCTGAGACTGGAGGATCAAAATTTTGAAGTCAGTCGCCGGGCACGGTGGCGCACACCTGTAATCCCAGAGACTTGGGAGGCTGAGGCAGGAATATGCAGTTTCAAAGCCAGCCTCGGCGACTTAGTGAGGCCCTAAGCAACTCAGGGAGACCCTGTCTCACAAAAATAAAAAGGGCTGGGGATGCGGCTCAGTGATGTAGCACCTGGGTTCAATCCCCAGTACTGTAAAAAGAAAAACCCTCCCCCGCACTCTAGAGAACAAGAGAGTTTCCTGAGACCACCATGAAACCTGCAGTGGCCTCACCGTGTCACAGGAGCCTTTGCCTTGGACTAGCTGTCTTAGGCTCACGCTGACTAGCACGCTGCCCTTGTTCCCTTCAGCTGCAATGCTGCTGTCACTACTGCCCTAAAATCTCATGGATTGGCAGTTCCAGGCCAAGGACCACCTTCTCTTTAGTACCAGCTGATCCAACTTTAGCTGTCCTGGGTCATGTAGGCTAACTTACTAAATCACACCAGTCCTGTGGTCAGTTTTGGAGGCTTGTTGGATCAGACCTAAATGCCACACTTCCTGGCAGAAGCTGTTCAGGTAGGCAGTGCTAGAGCCCTCCTCAGGACATTATCTTGGCTGTTTCCTCTGTGCCTTTGATGGATGCTCTTGCTCAAGGTCCAGCATGTGGGAGGCTCCATGACATCAGCTCTCATTTCAAACCCACTTCATCCTCTGGCCTTCTCTGACCACTGTGTAGCCTCCCTCCCTCCTGCTACCCTGTATTTTTCCCATGCTTTTTTTTTTTCCTTCCCTGTACCTATTTCTACCTGAAATCTCTTGTTTATCTCATTAATCCCAACATACATTCGTATGTGGGGTTTGGTTTTTTGCAGGGGAGGTGGTACTAGGGATTGAACCCAGGTTTGCTGAGCCACACCCCAGCCCTTTTTTTTTTTTTTTTTTTTTGAGACAGGGTCTTGCTAAGTTGCTTAGGGCCCCATTAACTTGCTGAGGCTGGCCTCAAACTTGTGATCCTCCTGCCTCCACCTTCCAAGGCACTGGGATTACAGGCATGTACCACCACACCTGGCCCTATGTGTTGCTTTTTTTTTTTTTTTTCTTTTTCTTTTTGGCTAGGGATTAAACCCAGGGCCTTGTGCATGCGAGGCAAGCACTCTATCAACTGAGCTGTATCCCCAGCCCTATGTGTTGCTTTTGAGATGAGGTCTTGCTGTGGGGCCCAGGGTGGCCTCAAACTCCCAGGCTTGAGTGATTTTCCTGCCTCAGCTTCCCAGATAGCCGAGACTGCAGGTGCACGCACCATGCCACTGCTTACACGTTCTTAAAATTACTTGTTGGATTTGAAGTCAGAATAGTTAGGAAAGGCCGAAAATTTGGTAGTTCAGATGGAAGTGGATTTTTTAATAGGTGGGAGTAGTAAAGGAGGAAGGAATCCAGAAGCCCAGCCTTGTTTTGATGCTGATGTGCCCTGGCTGGGCCTGATATTTGCCTTGTTCCAGTGGGTAGCTGCCCTGAGACAAAGAACAGCCTAGGCCTGTTGCCCAGAGAACCAACTAGTTTCAGCTTGAAGAAGTCACTCAACTGACATGTCCAAGATGTGTCAGAATAACTGCTACTACTACTACTTCCTCCTCCTCCCCCTGGGGATTGAACTCAGGGTGCTCTACCACGAACTACCCAGCTCTCTTTATTTTTAATTTTAAGGCAGGTCTTACTGTATTGCCCAGGCTCTCAAGCTCACACTCCTCCCACCTCAGCCTCCTGAGTAGCTGGGGTTAAAGGCTGTGACAACTGATTTGGTCTCTTGAAAACCTTCAGTTCAGGGCTCTCCTTACCTCAAGAAGTCTGGCTCAGTTGGGCCTGGTGGTACACGCCTATAATCCTAGCAACTCCAGAGGCCGAAGCAGGAGGATCACAGGTTCAAGGCCAGCCTCAGTAATTTAGTGAGACCCTGTTTTAAAAATAAGGGTTAGGGTTAGGGTTAGGGTTAGGTTCAATCCTCAGTAACAAAAAAAAAAAAAAAAAAAGAACTCCAGCTCAGTGTAAGAATCTAAGAAGATGCTCAATAGCTTGCTGTGGAATTCATGCTATTTCCCCTTACTCTGAGTCAGTCCTTGTCTGGGGGGTGGAGGGCAGAAGAGGGCGGGCCCTGAGAAGGGAACAAAGCTTTGGCTAAAAATGTGGGGAATGTGTCCAAGGAGCTCTAGTCCAGGCTGTGACTCACATCATGATTCAGCTCTTGCCCATTGTTGTTTAAAGTAAGCAAATTACAAAACTTAAATATGCCTTTTTTTCCTTTGTTTAGGAAAGGCTATAGAGAATGATCATTTGGGATAAGTACATAGAGGACTGGAAAAAACTTCCATGGGGCTCACATTTGGCAGGAGTTTTGCAGTTTACAAAGTCATTTAGGATCCTTCGGCTCATTATTTTTTTTTTTTACCCCAGTGCTGGGTTGGAACCCAGGGACTCCTGCACTCAGCCTGCACTCTACCGCTGAGTTACTACACCCCCAGCGGAATTAGAGCCTTTTTTTGTTTGTTTGTTTTTGCGGTGCTGGGGATTGAACCCAGGGTGTTGTGCTTAGGAGGCAAGCACTCTACCAACTGAGCTACATCCCCAGACCATGAGTTAAAGCTTTTTGAGGTGGGCAGTGTTAGCCTAACTTTTTTTCTTTTCTTTTTTTTTTGGATCAGGAATTTTGAACCCAGAGGTACTTAACCTCTGAGCCACATCCCCAGACCTTCATTTTTTTTTTTTAATTTTTTAGTTGTTAATGAACCTTTATTTTATTCGTTTATTTTTATGTGGTGCTGAGATTCGAACCCAGTGCCTCACGCATGCTAGGCAGGCGCTCTACCACTGAGCCACAGCCCTGGCCCTCCCAGACCTTCATTTTCATTTTGAGACAGGGTCTTGCTAAATTGCTTAGGGCCTCACTAAGTTGCTGAGGCTGACTTTGAACTTGGACTCCTCCTGCCTCAGCCTCCCAAGCCACTGGGTTATCCCAACTTTGAGGGTTTTCTTGTTTTGTTGTTTTTGTTTTTGTTGTTTTTGCAGTGCTGGGGGTTGAACCCAGGGCCTTGTGCTTGACAGGCAGACACTCTACCCACTGAGCTATGTCCCCAGCCCTATCCCAACTTTATTTATTTATTTATTTATTTATTCATTTAGGAACCAGGGATTGAACTCAGGGACACTCGGCCACTGAGCCACATCCCCAGCCCTAGTTTGTATTTTATTTAGAGACAGGGTCTCACTGAGTTGCTTAGGGCCTCGCTAAGTTGCTGAGGCTGGCTTTGAACTCACGATCCTCCTGACTCAGCCTCCCAAGTCAGGGTCTCACTGAGTTGCTTAGGGCCTCACTAAGTTGCTGAGGCTGGCTTTGAACTCACAATCCTCCTGACTCAGCCTCCCAAGTCGCTTGGATTACAGGCGTGCGCCACCGTGCCCAGCTATCCCAACTTTATTAAAGAGAAAACTCAACTGTTATACTCCCCAAAAAGATTCTCAAGTGCCATCAGGAGAGAGTCCCTCCCTATAGCCCCACCCTAATGCCTTCCCCTCCCTATAAATGCTGGCAACAAAGAACTAATGCGCGATCCCCCAGCACACCGCTTTTAGATGTATGGGTGATCTTCGTTGCTGGCCAGCTAAAAAATAAAAAATAAAGGCTTCTTTTGGCTTATGTGATCAGCTTGGATGACACTTTTTTTCGTTGGGTATAAACAGAACCAGGTGTGGTGGCACATGCCTGTAATATCAGCACTTTGGGAGACTGAATTTATAAGATCATGAGTTCTAGGCCAGCCTGGGAAACAATGAAACCCTATCACACACACACACAAAAAGAGGAAATTGAAGCTTAAAGAAGTCCTTAAGAGGGGCAGAACCATCGCTCAAACTTGGGCCTCCTCGGCTTCAAAAAATCTAGTACTGGGCTGGTGTTGGTCAATTTTTTGTCCCTATGATCAAAATTCCTGACAAGGTACTGGAAATGAACCCAGTGGTACTCTACCACTAAGCCACATCCCAGCCCTTTTTACTTTTTATTTTGAGACAGGGTCTTCCTAAGTTGCTGAGGCTGGCCTCAAACTTGTGATCCTCCTGCCTCAGCCTCCTGAGTAGCTGGGATTACAGGCTGTGAAAATAATATTCCCATAAGATAACTCCCCAAGAAAATGGACAGTATGGCTTGAGAAGTGGGAAAGGAAATTGGCCAAACATTAAACCTCTCCCAGTGCGTTCCTGATAACAGTGAGCCCTAAAAGAAAAAGGTGGATATGGAATGCTAGGCCTTAAACCTTGACCTTCCCCATGTCAACCGTGCCCTGAATGACAAGGGGCAAGATTTGAATACTCATCCTTCAGTCTAACCCTAACCCTAACCCTAACCCCCTGAAACATCCATCCTTTCTTTGTCCTGTTGAAGTGCAAAAGTTCATTCTTTTTTTTTTTTTCTTCTTTTTTTTGTGGGTGCTGGCGATTGAACCCAGGGCCTTGCGCTTGCGAGGCAGGCACTCTACCAACTGAGCTACATCCCCAGCCTGGGGGCCTGGGTTTAACATGTACTACTAGCCCCTGGTGGTCAAAACTGCACATACACAATGATTACATTATCATCCTCATACCCTATAAAATCAGAATCCCCCTGTACCACGGCCATTTTCCCATCTGGAAAGTGGACCCGAATGGCGCCTGAGTCTGCGAAGGAATAAAGGCTTCTCTGAATCCATCAAGGTCGGCCTCTCATCCTTTTGCACTTACAGCCTGGGCCACTTCGCCCCATTCCACCCACCCCTTTTTTTGGGGGGGGG
>JAJEJO010003074.1:113244-150000 GCA_020662805.1 Glaucomys volans | reverse complement strand
TTTTTTTTTTTTTTTTTTGGAACCAGGGATTGAACTCAGGAGCACTCGGCCACTGAGCCACATCCCCAGCCCTATTTTGTATTTTATTTAGAGACAGGGTCTCACTGAGTTGCTTAGGGCCTCGCTGAGTTGCTGAGGCTGGCTTTGAACTCGCGATCCTCCTGACTCAGCCTCCCAAGTCGCTTGGATTAACCACGCCCAGCTAGCATTATTTATAATAACTAAAATATAGAAATAACCGGTGGCTATCAGCTGATGAATAGGTAAACAAAACAGGATGCACTGGGCTGGGGCTGTTACTCGGTGGTAGAGTGCTTGCCTAGTATGTGTGAGGCACTGGGTTCAATTCTCAGCATCATATAAAAATGAATGAATAAAATAAAGGTCCATCAACATCTAAAAAAAATAAAAATTTAGAAACAGGATATCCAATGGAGTGTTTTTTCATATTACAAGAAATGAAGTTCTAATGCGTGCTGCAATGCAGACTGACCTTGCAAACGTGAGCAAAAGCAGCTCGACACAAAAGACTGGGTACTGTGAGATTCCATTTATGTGAAATGTCAAGAAAAGGCAAACGCATAGGAACAGAAAGCAGACTTGTGACTGCTGGGGACTTGGAGAGGGATGAGGAGTGGGCAGTCCATGTGGGATTTCCTTTCAGAGTGATCAAAATGTTCTGAAATCAGGGAGAGGTGATGGTTCCCGACTTTGTGCACATACTGAAAAACTACTGGTAAAAAAAAAAAAAAATCCTTCAAAGGATTTTCGTGGTATGTGAATTATATCTCAATAGAGCTGTTATGGGGGAGAAAAGGGCAGACAGTAGAAATCCCCGAGAGCCTTTCTCCCTGTCCTGTGTTACTGTTCTCCAGCAGAGCAGCACAAAGCCACTGCCAATCTTAGGCTGTGCAAAACAGTAGCTGCCACTTAGGACAGACAGGAGGCACAATCCTTTCATCTTAAATACCCAAACATAACTCAGGTCCCACTGGCAGCTGGACTCTGAGGTCTGTGTGGAGGAACTGCCTCAGTGGACAGTGATGTAGCCAGAACTGGTTAAGTAGTCAGTGTAGAAATAAAAAATCGGGTCAAATCGAGAAAATGAAGGACATGAAAAAAACACCTACATCTGGAAGTTGGAGGCTGCCTTGGGGAATGGAATGTCAAAGATCTCCAGAACCCATTGATAACCAGATCTACCTGTCCTTATCAAGAACTGTAGGCAAGGAATTGCTAATTAACACCTGCTGGGACATTACCTGTTATCGCTTCAGCCCTTCCCCTTCCCATCTGCTTTTCTGCTTTTACCACTCACATGCAAAAGTGGGCCTAGACAGAGAGGAAGAATGAGGGGGAAGGGAACTAGAGAGTAAAACTTATAAAAAGGACAGGATTTACTCACCACATGGGTTCCGCCTTTGGGTCCCCTTCTTCCACTCGGGAGAAGTCTGCTTTTACTTTTCTTTAATAAAACTTTATTTTCCACTCTACACTTGCCTCGGTTTGCTTCTACGGCGTTATTCTTCAACACCTGAGGAAGCAGGACTCGACACCGGTTACAAGGGTAACAGTGATGTCATGTCTCCCCAGTCCATTCATGGAATTGGGGTGTCAGTGACTAAATGTGATCACAGGGCCCTTTTTCTTTTTTCTTTTTCCCTTGTGGTGCTGGGGATCGAACTCAGGGCCTTGTGCACTCAGGGCAAGGGCTCTACCACCGAGCTACCACCCCAGCCTCAGCCTCCCTTCTGGAGCCTTCTCCAGTCCTCTGCAGACATGACCTGGCCAGGAAAAGTATGTTTGGAGTTTCTTCAAGGTCAGTGGTCCTTAGTAGTTAAGTATTGTAATTAGTCTTTGGCTAAAATACTTCCTAAGTCCCCCCCCTCTCCACTCCCCCCCAGGAGCCACGCCTTCATTCTGTGAGTATTCACTGAGGACTGGCACTGTGCGTCAGCAACTTGTGCGTCAGCAACTTGGTGTAAAGCAGACAACTCGCCCTCAGAGCTGAGGCCACCCCAATGTTTATACCTCAACAGCCGCTACCTGTA
This sequence comes from Glaucomys volans, assembly GCA_020662805.1. NCBI lineage: Eukaryota > Metazoa > Chordata > Mammalia > Rodentia > Sciuridae > Glaucomys > Glaucomys volans. The sequence goes on along the minus strand of JAJEJO010003074.1, from coordinate 147,949 downwards.
CTTCCTCCACGGCTTCGCTGACTCACCTCCCTGGCCCTGGCCTCCTTCCTTTCCCTCTGACACCCAACTCCAGCAACCCATGGGTTCTGCCCCTTTTCCACCATGCTATGGCCCTCCCTCCCCACTGTCCCCCTGGCCCAGTTCTGTCCCACGGTCAGTCCCATCTCCACTCCCTTCCGCATTCCTTGCATCAGCTGTCAGTCTCACCCGGCCAAACCCAGCTCTCCACCTACTCTGCACCTGCACCTGGGCAGCCAGCTGCAGCTGGAGAACTCGGCCTCGCTGCCGCCAGCTCCCACCCAAGCAGGCCCTCATGGATGTCCGTGGCCATCCACCACGACTGCTGCCCACCCCACCTCTTCTGTAACACCAGGACTTCCACCTCCTGGGGCTGCGGTTACCTGGTGAAGTAAGAACAAAGGGCAGGTGGTTAGTGTAGGTGGATGAGCCGGTTGGGCCAGGAAGATGGAGGCTGATTCATTCAAAGGACCTTCAGGACACTTCCTCCTCCTCCTCACATGTGGCCAAGGTCACGTGCCTCCAGGGAATTGTTCCTCCCAGCAAGGAGTGGTTAATGAGTACCCCCAGGTGGCTCCCTTCCTGCTTTTCAGGGTAGATATAGGGGATAGGGAGAGGCACCCCCTGAAGGCTCCTTTGTGCCTTTTGACCACATGGGCAGGATGGGCAGAGGGGGCGTGAGAAGACAGACACCTGGAGACTTAGAGGACAAGACACACCTGCCTCGGATGCCAGCTCCGGGTGCCCCCACCCCGCCCAGGGAGAAGTCTGTCCCTCTTAATAAAACTTCTTTTCTGCACTTGCCTGGGCGTTTCTCAGGTACCATCATGGACCTGTGGTGGAACGGGATGATCCTGATTTTCAAGACCTGTATTGCTGGCACACAGTAGGTCCTCAATTGGTGGTAGCCACGGGGGGTGTTTTCTCTGGGCCTCCCCAGGAGCCCCCTGGTGACTTGGGCTCTGTGGAGCCCCACCCTCTGGTCATCTGTTTTGTCCCAGTGGTTGGGCAGGCATGGGTCTTGGCATATCTGATCATCACCGCCCCCCAGACGGAAGGAGCTGGAATGTGCAGCTCACCACTTCCTGCAGCCCGTGTCCTGGGAGACGGGTCAAGCCTGACTCACAGTGGGGTCAAAAAGGAAAGTTACCAGGGCCTCGGGAAGGATACTGCAGGGCGATCAGAGAGCGGCATGGAGGGCAGCCACCCTCCCAGCCCAGCGGGCAGAGCGGGCAGAGGAGGACAGAGGCTGCCCACCCGCAGGAATCCAGGCTCACCTCCCTCCAGGGAGCTGGGATCAAAGCCCAAAGAAGAAGGAAGTGAGACCTTGTGCCTAGTGACACCTACCATCCACCTGGGACAAGGCACCCACAGGACCCACTCGGCCCATCCCTCGGGTCAGTTGATGCACCAGCTCAGCCCGCTCCCCCACCCCTCCCTCCTCTGTGGAGGTGACTGCTGGAGTCTGCCAGGGAGGGGTGGGAACAGCCTGCTGGGAGTCGGGACACCTGGGACTTGGCCGCTAGCCAACCGTGAGGCTCCCACGCTTCTCTGGGTTCCGTGTTCCACACCTCCGCGATACCGGCAGCTGGACTCCACCCCTTGGGTTCATACACTCTAGAATTCTTTGGGGCATGAGACTCCCCCATCTTGCCACTGTCTTCTGGAAAAAGTCCCAGCGTTGTCACACAGCCTAGGGGCCCTTGATGATTTGGCTCCTGCCCAAGGCTGGATCTCATCCCTGCCACTTCTGAGTCCTGGAACACCCTCCCTATGGCACCTTGCTGGCTGACCCCTGGACTGTCACTTTCTTCATGGCCTCCTCCTAGCCAGTGGGACATGTACCTACAGAAACTGTTCCCTTTTCACTCTGTCCTAGTAGACTGAGCTTCAGGGCAGTGACAGGCATGTAGAAAGTCAGGAGCCAGACAGGGTGGCACACTCCTGTCATCCCAGCTACTCGGGAGGCTGAATCAGGAGGATCACTAGTCAGAGGCCAGCCTCAGCAATTAAGTGAGACCTGTCTCTAAATTAAAAAAAAGAGCCTGGGATGTGGCAAAGCACCCCTGGGTTCAGTCCCTGGTACCTCAAAAAAGGGGGGCTGTCAATGAATGAATGAACAAAATGCAAACTCCAGGCACAATGGCCGGGAGCCATCGTTTGTCTCCTGCTCAAGGGATCTGAAGCCATCAGGAAAGGGGAACAAGGAGCAAGTGCAAGAGGGAGGGTGTCTGGCTGAGGGAGGGGAGGCCCTGCCGGGCTCCCTGCAGTGTCACAGCCAGTGAGCAATGGGGAAGCAGGCCCCTGACTCAGGCCCCAGGACAGCTCCTTAACAGCTCTGGCTCCTCCTATCTCTCTTCCTAGGCCCTCAGGCAGCCCCTTGGTTTTCTCTCTGCTCCAGCCAGTCCCTCCCACAGGCTCCAGGCTTCAAGATCACACTGGCTTTGAAGGACCAGGTGGAGATTCCTGGGTTGTGCTGCATATGTCAGAGGAATCCTCGCTCTGTTTATGGAGGAAAAAAAAAATCGCCTCCAGGCTAGCTAAAGGTCATTCTCCTCGCCCCCACACATCTGGGTCTACCTCCCAGAACCCCAATGCATTTAGGGCTGAGGGAGGCCGCAGCAGAGTGGACTCCCGGAGGCCTCCTGGGAGAAGGAAAGGCAGCCCCAAGGGCCTGGCTCCTCCGATTGCCTGGTCTTCACTCCAGATCTGAGGACAAGCAGGAATCCTTGGATAGGGCCAGGCCCCTTCCCAGACATCAGGTCTGATGGCCTCTTCTTGTCCTCACATCTGGCCACACATCCCAGAGCTCGGAACTCAGGTTCTTAGGCTTTTGCCTTATCCTGTGACTTTGTTAAACAGTAAACTTTTATTGTGGACTTCGTATTTATAGAGACCTTGCAAAGATCATTCCAGAGTTCCTTCGGGTTTCCTTTTCTTTCTTTTGTTTAAAAATCTCACACAGACACATATTTCTCAAAACAAACACATGGACAGGAGCACAGTACCACCAGGACATCAGCACAATAGTACTGGGACATTGGCACAGTTCTACTCAGACATCGACACAGTACTACTCAGACATCGGCACAGTACTACTCAGGCATCGACACAGTACTACTCAGACATCAGCACAGTACTACTCAGACATTGACACAGTACTACTCAGACATCGGCACAGTACTTCTGGGACATTGGCACATAGTACTCACCGACCCTGGGCTTGATGGGGTTTCGCCAGCTTTGCCTGTCCAGGATCCAGCCCAGGAAGCCAAACTGCACATACTCATCTGCCTTTGTGTCCCTCTGAGTGCAGTGAGGACAGTCATGATTCTTTCCTCTCAGGGAGGAAGAAGGCATTTGGAGGGGAGGACACTGGCCCACCCAGTCACATCCAAGCGGTGAAGGCAGTGGCCATGGGTTTAGAACAGGACATTGGAAGCCAGCATCCACTACTTCTGTCCCTTGACCTTTGCCTCTCTGTGTGAGGGGATCCCAGGACTAAGGGACACACGGGTGTGGGCACATGTAGCCCCTGAGAGGGTCGCTGCTGCCGTGGGGCCTGGGGGTGTCATCTACTAAGGAGCCTCTGTTCCAGGCAGGCTGCAACCCTGCCGAAACCCAGCTTCCAGCCAGGCACAGCCGGCACCTCACTTCTGCAGCCGGCACCTCACTTCTGCAGCCGCGCCCAAACAAGAATGCAGGAAGTGTCCCCTTCCATTGCCCTCCCTCCCCTCAAAGCCTGAAGAGGTTGTCTTAAGGTCAAGTGGCTGCTTAGCTCAACCAGGGGAAGAACCTAGGTCTTGACTTGTTTTTGACCTGCCACCTGAGCAGGCCTCCCGCTTTCCTCCTCTCCTGTTCCCTCCCCTCCCTTCCCCTCTGCTCCTCAGAGGCCCTGGGAGGCCACTGCCTCCTGCCTGTTGCCTTCGACTCTGCAGAGATGCTGCGGGTGCAGCTCGGGGGCAGCATGCTCGCCATGCACAAGGCGCTGGCTTCCGTGCCCACTCTGCAAACACAAAACCCCTGGGCATGGTGGCACAGGCCTGGAATCCTAGTGGCTCAGGAGGTTGATCGACGCCAGCCTCAGCAACTTAGCAAGGCCCTGAGCAATTTAATGAGAGCCTGTCTGAAAATAAATAATAAAAGGGCCAGGGATAAAATCCACATTGACAGGCCAGGAGTACCAAAATCAGTGCAAATGGAGGCGAAATAATTTTTTCTGCAAGCGGGGGAGGGGACAAACAGGACAGTTTTCAACCACACAAAGGTGACAGAGCTGTTAAACAGCTGGAAGAGAAGGAAAGGCTTGGATCTGATGGCCTGGGCGGCGTGCTGTGTAGACGGCAGGGCTGCCTGCTCAGGCACCTGCGGTGTTTTCTGTGGAAGGCAGGCCAGGAGAGGGTTCACTTCCCAGTCTACCCTGCCGATGGTCCTCGGAGCTCAGCGTGACTCAAACAGGCTGCCAGGGCCTTTCTGGGGGAAATTCCAACTTCTTGCAAGCAGGAGGCCTGTGGTCTAAACTCAGCGTTTTTAAGAGGAAGGGCACTACCCAGCAAGGACTTTTTTCTTCAGTCGGATTGGGGACTCTGTTACATGATGGTTTCTGGAACATTCTAGAACATGGACACTTCTGAAGTGAGTCTGCAAAGCAGGGCCTTGAGTTTTCACAGGACAGCCTTGGACATTATACCACCTTTCCGGTGTGCAACCTTCTTGTCCTTGAATTGGGGAAGTAGTGTTACCTCCTTTGTCCTCATTGGGGTGCTTCCCTGCCAGCCCAGCCTTCTCCCCTCCCCCTTGCATCCCTTTCTCTTCTCCATTACCTCCCCATTTCCACCTTCTGTGTCCTTGGCAAGGTAGTTAGCAGCATTTGTGACCCTGGAGGGACCAGTGCATGCTGGGTGGGGGTCACACATCCAAGCATCTGGGTGGAGCCCTGGTGAGGGGGATCCTGGGACAGAGTGACCATCAGGCTCGGTTCAGGGCTCTCCAGCACCCCCATGCTGTCCTCTGCCCCTATTCTGGTTTGGTTTTGCCCTTGCAGAGCCAGGTTCCCAGGTGTCAGCATGGGGACTGTCAGCGGGCCCCCCTAGCAGGTGGGTGTCCGGGCCGGTGAGGAATCCGGCCTCCTGACGTAGGTCTCCTTCCTAGAGGGCATTCCCAGGACGGTTGCAGCAATTCCACGGCCGCCTCACTCACTCTCTAGTTTTGCAATTTGTTTTCTTCTCTCAGCCTCACGGCAACCAGGTGCGTCGGCCGGCCAGCACGCCCGTTCCCATCTTGCACTTGGAGAAGCCAGTGAGAGGCGTGAGAACGGCGCGCGGCCACTCCCAGTTCTCTAGCCCAGGCTGCCCTCTAGTGGCTGCGAGCGAACCGCCTTGCGGGAGTCCAGGGCCCGCCCGCAGCGGGCGGGTTTGCAGAGAAGCACCGGGACCCCGGGTCATGGCCCCTCGTCAGGACGCCTCCAGCACAGGAGTGCTGCATCAGCTCCTCTCCCTTCCTCCGGGTGTCGAGTTGTAGGTATGCGTGGGCATATATAGTGTCTTTCTGTTGTTTTGGTGCTGGGATGGAATCCAGGGCCTTGCCCAGGCTAAGTGTGTGCTCTGCAACTGAGCTGCATCCCAGCCCCAGCGCGCACACGCGCGCACACACGTATATATAATTGTCATCACATATTAATGACACAGGATACGCTGTGATATTTTCAGACATGCGCACGTCATGCAATCCTGCGCTGATCACGGCTCCTTGCCTGCTCCACCCTCTCTCCCTTCCCAGTCCCAATAATCCCTCTTCTACTTTCAGGTCATCTTTTTTTTTTTTTCTCTTCCCACATATGAGAGAAAACGTGGAATGCCTGTCTTTCTGTGTCTGACTTTTTACCTGACATGATGTCTTCCAGAGATTTTCCTGCAAATGACAAGATTTCCTCCTCCCCCTCCTCCTCCTCCTCTTCCATCTTCCATCTTCTTCTCCTTTCTTCCTTCTCCTCCTCCTCCTCTTTCATCTTTCCTTTAGTTTTAAAATTTTTTGTGATACCGGGGATTGAACTCAGGGTCAGGTAACCACTGAGCCACATCCCCAGGCTGATTTTATATTTTATTTAGAGACAGGGTTTCACTGAGTTGCTTAGCACCTCACTTTTGCTGAGGTTGGTTTTGAACTCATGATCCCCTGCCTCAGCCTCCTGAGTCGCTGGGATTACAGGCGTGTGCCACCACGCCTGGCAGCTTCATTCTTCTTTATGGCTCATACTCTGTTGTGTATACGCACCGTATTTCTTTATCCATTCATTTGTCGAGGGACATCTGGGCTCAGTATATACACTGGCTTTTGTGAACAGCACCACAATAAACATTGGGAATGCTACTGTGACCTGCCACCTAGTCCGAGATTGTGTTGTCCTGGAATTCTTCCCTGCCAGCACAGGGGAGGATCTCTCATCATAGCATAAAATTTGCTATTGCATTTCTATCTATCTATCTATCTATCTATCTATCTATCTATCTATCTACCTACCTACCTACCTACCTACCTATCTATTTATTTATTTTGCTACTAGGAATTGCACCCAGGCCGCTTTACCCTTGAGCCACACCCCAGCTGTCTTTGAGACAGGGCCTCACTAGGTTGCTGAGGCTGGCCTTGAACTTGTGATCCTTCTTCCACCTCAGCCTCCTAAGTAGCTGGAATCCCAGGCATGCTCCACTGAGCTGGCTTGATCACACATTTTGGCCACAGTGAGTAGCACTGCTATGAACATGAGCTAGAAATGTCCCTTTGAGACTAGACAATGCTTTATTTTGGTGTTACTGGGGATTCAACCCAGGGGCATTTTACCACTGAGCTACATTCCCAGCCCTTTTTTTTTTTTTAATGTTTTTTGTAGCTGTAGATGGACAGAATGCCTTTATTTATTTTTATTTTTATATAGTGCTAAAGGTCAAACCTAGCGCCTCACACATACTAGGCAAGCGCTCTACCATTGAGCTACAGCCCCAGCCTTTTTTATTGTTTATTTTGAGTCAGGGTCTCATGAAATTGCTAAGGGTCTTCCTAAGTTGCTGAGGCTGACCTTGAACTTGTGATCCTGCTCCCTCAGCCTCCAGAGTTGCTGGGATTACAAGGCTGTCTCACCTCCTGAGGTACACAATATATTTCATCTCTGTCCATGAACTGCACTCAAAGGGAAGGGAAATCGTTTTTGCCCAGGTGCACTGTCTGTGCTTGGTCCACGGCACAAGCTCTCCTAGGAACCACAGAAGGAGGACGAAAAGAGGATTGAGGGAGCCGGGCGCGGTGGCGCATGCCTGTAATCCAAGCGACTTGGGAGGCTGAGTCAGGAGGATCGCGAGTTCAAAGCCAGCCTCAGCAACTTAGCAAGGCCCTAAGCAACTCAGTGAGACCCTGTCTCTAAATAAAATACAAAATAGAGCTGGGGATGTGGCTCAGTGGTGGAGTGCCCCTGGGTTCAACCCCCAGTACCAAAAAAACAAAAAACAAAAAAAAAAGAGGATTGAGGGGTGGGGCGGGAGGGAGGCAGATAAACACACAGCAGGAGTCTCCCTGCAAGTGTCCCCTGATGAAGTCATCTACAAATGTGCAGCCCAGAAAGCAAAGGCATCTCCCACAGTTTCATCCAGGTACCCTCTCCCTAAACAGGACCAACCAGAAAGCAGCGGGGACAGGAGGAATCCCCCTGGGCAGCAGGGCACCAGGAAAGCCCAGACCAAGCTTGGCAACCACGGCAGGCGCTGTGCGAGCAGGGCAGGGGGCTGCTCCTTCCACTGCCCAACTGGGACAAGGTCACTCTGACACGGGGCCGTGAGTCCAAGTCCAAAGCAGCACCACTCAGCAGACACATCCGGGGCCCTGTGCCTCTGGGCCAACCCCCAAAATGACCAACACCGCCCTCCCAGGCAGCCACTGCCTGCCCCTTCCCTCCCAGCCTCAGCTGCGGTGCCTCACGAGGAATCTCAAGGAATCCAACCACCCAGGCGAAGCCCCCAACTCCTGACGGGGACACACAGCAGCAACCCCACTTCCTGAGTCCTCCCTCCAGTCCCTCCAAGCTCTGATCCCTCCCACCTGCTGATCAGGACACCCGAGTCCCCCATGTCCTGTGGCCTATAAACCCAGCTTTGCTAAGGTGTGCTCCCCGGGGTCTGAGGGATGGGCACCCACAGAATCTACGGGGCTGTTGACGAAGGAGCCTCGGCTGCGTGGTGGAGCCTGACGCACGGGCCAGGCAGAAACCCCCCAGCATGAGCCTCCTCTTTTGGTCACAGAACCCTTGACCCAGTTCACAGAGGGGGACGTCAAGGCTTAACAACTGGCCTGCACCGTGGAGTGGCCGAGGCAGGCCTGAGGTCACCAGCCCCGAAATCGGGTGCTCTTCCCTCCTTTCCCACGGAGCACCCTGCACCCTCTCTGGAGCTGGGCTCTGCAGCCCCCCAGGGTCACCATCTCAGCTGGCAGGCGGGTGAGCTCACAGGGAGGGTGGGCTCTGCAGGGCCCCCGAGAGCAAAGCCCCCCTGGACACCCTGTAACCCTCCCCCTGCTGGTGGCCTGTGTCCAGAAGTTCACTGAGGTGCCAGGCACAGGGAGGGATGGGTCCTTGCCTGCCACGCTGAGCCCTGTTCTGGGGCAGGGTGGACGGGTACCTCCTGGGCACTCATGCCTCCATCGTTTTCCCAGGGGTGCGCCCACCCCACAGAATCTTGGAAGGGACACAGGCCAGCGTCTAATGGTCACATGTTTATTTGCAAGTGTAGGCGAGAAAGACACAGCTCACACCTCGCGGTCATGCTGCTGGCAGGATTCGCCGCTTAGCACGAGCCAGAGTGGACGCAAGTCATAGCAACAGGACAGGGAGCGAGCGGGGTAACAGGACACTGGGTCCTCGGTTACCTTAAAAATGTGGCGGTGGCGGTGAACGCTGAGGCGTGGGGCTCGCTGCTCGGACCGCAGGGCAGCAGCTGGAAGGCGGTCAGAGGCCTGAGCGGCCCCACCTGCCCCAGACCCGGGCTCTCACGGGTGTGTGTGGTGTTGAGAGCCCACGGGGAGAAGCTCGTGCTAGTCTTTCTACCAGGTGCCTAGTGACCTCACGCAGCAAACGTGTTTTCTGTTAAGAGGGAAGAACCTTCTAGGTGTGGCCTTGCGGAGGCAGTGGTTACAGGGCAGTCGGGGCTGCAGGGCCCCAGTGAGACTTGGGGGCCACTGGGGGCTGGAGGGACACCTGCATTGAACCCATCCTGAAGAGTGTGTGTGTGTGTGTCGTGTGCACAGCCTGTTAAGGCTGCAGGAAACACAGCCCTGTCCCTGTCCCCCAGCATACAAAAGGCACTTAATCCATGTCTTGATGACCCCTTGAGCACAGGAGGCGGGCCAGAAGGCAGGTGAGGGGCTGCTGATGTCCCCACTCCCGCTCCAGCCCGGCCTTACTCAAGGGTGGGACCCCCAAGGCTGTGTCACCAGTAGGTCACACTCCTGTACATTTAGGAACCCAGGGGAGATCTGTCTTAAGGCTTTGTCCCAACCAAAAGCAAATTATTAAAAGAAAAAAGATTTATCTCCACAAATCTGAAGAATATTGTTTCCCATCATTTAAACCTCAAAATTCTTAAAAAGCACTTTTTTTTGGAACCAGAGATTGAACCCAGGGGCACTCCACCACTGAGCCACATCCCCAGCCCTATTTTGTATTTTATTTAGAGACAGGGTCTCACTGAGTTACTTAGGGCCTCGCTAACTTGCTGAGGCTGGCTTTGAACTCGAGATCCTCCTGACTCAGCCTCCCAAGTCGCTTGGATTACAGGCGTGCGCCACCACGTCCGGCTTTAAAAAGCACTTTTTAAGTGACTTTGGAGTTTTTCCTCACCCAACGTGGCCCTGGACTCCAAGCCAGTCCCAGCACCCTCGGCTGGATAGTTAAGTGTCAGTGCTAGGGACACAGGTGCCATCTGGGTCAGCGCTCAAGAGGGGCCAGAGGGGGTAGGAGGAGGAGTCGAAGGCCTGGGGTCACTGTGCACCAGCCCCCACCCTGAGCCATCCCAGGTGGCTCAGCTCCCGGCATCCCCCACATGCTGGGCTGAGCTGACCATTGGACCTCAGCGAGGCTCGGAAGGGAGGATGCAAGAGGTGGTCAGGAAGGGCCACCAATCAGGGAAGGGCGCGGCCGGGCTGGCGGGCGCTCTCAGCAGCAGCCGGCGGCACTGCGCTTCACGTGGCACGGCTTGCAGAAGAGATGGTCGTTCAGCGGGTAGCAGCCTTGGTCCGTGGGTTCCACAGACAGGAGGATACTGCAGTCCTGGAGGGACAGAGGCATGTGTGGATGTCCCTGGGCCCGAGTGCTGCCCTCTTGGAGCCTACCCAGGGGAGGGGCTTGCTTGGGATTGGATGGCCCCCCAGGCTGAGGAAACCGGCCTCCTCATTTGTGTTCTCCCAACGTGCCCAGGCCAGGTCCCCATGAGGGGAGGCCAGACACCAGAGGTGGGGGCTTCAATCCACAGAACAGCTCCGTTCCTGGCTGCTTGGGTCCGAGAGCCTCACCTTCTGAAGCTTAACCGCTACAGTCCAAATGCTGACCTACTTCAGCAGCCACGGTCAAGGTCACCAGGGACAAGCAGGGGGTTACTGGTGCCTAGCGGGGCTCTGGAGAAGGCTAATCACCAGCAGAACCTATCAAGGCCGGGTGGCCATAACCACACCTGCTTTTCCTTGTCAGCCTTTCCAGGTACACTATCAGTCGGACCTTGAACTACAACCAACAAAGACAACCTGGGTATGAGTAATTGGTCAGTGTTTCTCCAGGTCCCCTGAGGCCCTCGGTGAAAACAGCCTCTTAGGTCCACGTATCTTTTCTTCCCCCCTGTGCTGGGGATGCACCCCTGGACTCACACGTGGCTAGGCAGGGGCTCTACCACTGGCCGGCCTACATTCCCAAACGTGTTTGTTTATTTGGAGACAGGGTCTTGCTAAAAGTTGCTCAGACCAGCCTCAAGTTTGCGATCCTCCTGCCTCAGCCTCCAGAGTCGCTGGGATTACATTGTGCCTCACTGCCCCCAGCCCCCACATATCTGTTTAAATAAATGTGAGCAGCCGGGCGCGGTGGCGCACGCCTGTAATCCAAGCGACTTGGGAGGCTGAGGCAAGAGGATCTCGAGTTCAAAGCCAGCCCCAGCAACTTAGCGAGGCCCTAAGCAACTCAGTGAGACCCTGTCTCTAAATAAAATACAAAATAGGGCTGGGGATGTGGCTCAGTGGCCGAGTGTCCCCGAGTTCAATCCCTGGTTCCAAAAAATAAAAAATGAAAAATAAAAATAAATAAATAAATAAATGTGAGCAAATAAATACCAAGGATTACTCATTGGCTGATTGGACTCTCTAATTAGGTGACACCCCAACAAACTGCCCCCTTCGTCGCCAATGGCAGAGAAGATGGAAGCGTCATTGACGTGGGGCTGGCAGCAAGAGGTGTGGGAAGGGATTCCTGGTGCTTCCCCAGCAGGACCAGTGACAGGGTGTAGGCAAAACAAAGACGCACAGCGCCTTGTTAAAAACACAGGGCTGGGGCTGTCGCTCAGTTGGTAGTGTGGCACCGCAAAAAAAAAAAAAAACCACACAAGGAATTTCAGGATGGCGACACCAGGACTTGACAGCATCTGTGGACTCTTCGGACCACGGGGCCCTGACTCCCTGGGCATTTCTTTTTTATCTTTTGTGGCTGCACTCAGAGCCCTGTGGGTGCCAGGCAAGCTCCCTCTGGCCCATCACTCAGCACCGCCTCTGCCCTCCGCAATCCAGACACACGGAGGAACCTCCACTCCCGACTCTTCAGGCTGCGGCTGCTGCTGCTGCTGCTACTGCGGGTTTTATGGCCCTTCCTCCGTCTGGATTTCCTTCCTCCATCTCTAGCATCTGGCAAAGTCCTGTTCACCTGCAAGCCTCAGCTGAAGCACCGCCTCCTCTGGGAGGATGCCTTTGACTCCGCTGCCCTGGTCAGACCCACCATGGCCTTCTCCCCAAACCCATTTCCGAGTGCTCTTGTCAGCATGGTGTCACCCTGCCCGGGACCCCCCCACTCCTGCCCTCAGGGGTAGCAAGCCGTCTGTTTCACAGGATTCCGCTTTCCAGCCCCAGGGGTCATCAACCCTGGCACCCTAGACACAGTGATGGGCTCGGAAGGGCCGATCAATGGCTCCCCCACGTGGGATGCACTCTCTGCCCTGGGGTTCCTAAGTCAGGAGGATGAAAACCTGGGTCATCCGTGCCTGTGCACTGCACCCCTCTTTGCAGAGGCCAGTCCACAGAAAGAGAAGCTGAAGTGAACGCAGGAAAGGTGGAACCAAGAGAGGGAGAGACAGCCCGGAGGCTCGTCATCAAAGACGTCACCACCAAGAGCTGACAGGTTCACTTTCTTGCCGGAAGCAATGTGAGTTTGGTGTCTGTCCCGAACACCAAGCCTCTGACGACAGGCCGTCTCTCCAATCCTCACTGCCCAGCAGACAGCACAGCCCCCAGCCTGGCCCGCGGGGGGTCCCAGACCCAGGCAGGGCAGGCAGGCGTGGGCTCCCTGGGGACCAACAGGGACAGCGTGGTTAAGTCACCGCAGCCCACTCACCTCACACCTATAGCAGTTCTCGTGGAAGTTTCTTCCCATGCACTCGATCTTGAAGGCATCCTTCCCGTCCTGGGGGATGATGGGATTCTCACAGATGCTGCACACGGGGGCAAATTTCCTGGAGGGGAGGGAAGCAGAGTTGGCTGGCAGAAGCGTGGCGGGCTCAAGCTCACCCCCAGAGCGCCCCCACACTGGAGCCGCACCCACAGACATCGTCTCCCTGCAGGGCCAGAGGGGGATCTGTGCAACCAGACCCGCTTCCCAGCCACCAGGGAAGTCTGAGCTGACGGTGTGCAGTGCGCCCCTCTCCTCTGACTTGTCTCAAGGGTCATTAATTCTTTTTCTTTCCTTCCTTTTCGAAGAGGTACATCTGCCTCTTCCTTCTGGCGTGAGCGACTCCAGGCCAGAAGGCGTCTCAGGGACATCCTCTCCCTGCTGCTTCCTCCGGCCGCAGGGTGGCACTGGGGACCAGGGCCTGGGAGCAAGGCTCTGAACTGAGGCCTCAGTGCTTGCCGGCGAGGAGACCAGGCGTCAGTGTGCATGCCTGTGTCTACACTCGGCAGAATGGACCCTGGACCCTACCACCTGGCAGGACCACTCTGAGTCCCCACCGACTCGAGGCAGGTGCCTGGCACAGCACAGGGGCACCACCTGGCATGTGACACGTGCTCTGCCACATCCCACCCATCTCCCTACAGCCCCCAGGGCACGGGCCCCTGGCACCTGTAGAAGTCATCCAGGCAGTACACCTGGTTCTGGCTGTCCAGGGCGAAGCTCTCGTCCCCAATGCAGCGGGCGCAGCTCACGCAGGTGAAGCAGGCAGGGTGGAAGGCCCGGCCCAGGGCCCTGATGATGTGGTCCCGGACCACCTCTCCACACTGGCCGCACTTCTCCAGGGTGTCCTGGGACAGAGAGCCCCCGCCTCAGAGCCAACCATGGGCAAGGCCACCCCAGGTCACCAGCGACAGGGGCCAAGAGCCGGCAGCGCAGGAGGGGCCTGCGATCAGCCCGTAACTATGACCCCAACTCGTCCAGGGCTCACGGTGCCCTGAGCATCCTGCCTCGGCTTGTAGAAGGCACACAATGTAAAGCGAGGACTGGAAGCTTCTTAGTGCAACATGCTGGAGGCCAGGGTCTGCCAGGAGACACTTCCCTTAAACCTCGGAACCAGAGAGGACTCCCCAGGGAGTGGGCATGCTTATCCTGCACAGGGCAGACCTGGAGATCCTTCCCCTTCTCCACTGAACCCCCTGGAAGCCCAGAGGCAAATTCTGTGTTCTACTTCAGGAATCATGGGAAAGGACTTTCAACACGCATTTTTGGGTATTAACTTCTCCTCCTGTCTTATCCCACTTTCTACTTTGATTTTCCTTCTGTTTGGACTTCTTTTTTTTTTATATCTTTTAGTATTATATGCATTCACTTTTTAAAAACTGTGTTAAGAATACTTAACTTTCCCAGAGGCTCGGGAGGCTGAGGCAAGAGGATCGTGAGTTCAAAGCCAGCCTCAGCAACTTAGCGAGGCCCTAAGCAACTCAGTGAGACCCTGTCTCTAAATAAAAACAAAATAGGGCTGGGGATGTGGCTCAGTGGTGGAGTGTCCCTGAGTTCAATCCCCAGTACAAAAAAAAAAAAAAAAAAAAAAGAAAAGAATATATTTAACTTGAGATCTGTCCTCTTAATAAATTGCTAACTGTGACTGTGACTGGAGGTATATATGAATTACCTATTTACATCGCAATACTGGGGATTGAAACCAAGGTCTCCCTCGTGGTAGATAAGAGCTCTACCACGGAGCTACATCCGCAGGCTTTTATTCTTTGTTTTGAAACAGGGTCTTGCTAAGTTGTTGAGGCTGGCCTCAAATTTTCAATTCTCCTCCCTGAGCCTTCCAGGTTACTGGGATTACAGGCAAGTGCTACCATGTCTGGTTTCCTGTTCACTTTAACTGGATTCCACCTGGACAGGTGTGTTGGGGAGAGCATCCCCCTCCTCCTTTGCTATGGTTCAGATGTGGTATAAGTATGATCTCCAGCCAGCGCAGTGGCGCACGCCTGTAATCCCAGCACTTGGGAGGCTGAGGCAGGAGGATCATGAGTTCAAAGCCAGCCTCAGCAATTTAGCGAGGCCCTAAGCAACTCAGTGAGACCCTGTGTCTAAATAAAATACAAAATAGAGCTGGGGATGTGGCTCAGTGGCCGAGTGCCCCTGGGTTCAGTCCCTGGTTCCAAAAAAAAAATAATAATAATATATGATTTCCAAAGCTCCATGGAGTGGAGGATTGGTCCCCAGGGTGGTGATGTGATTCGGTCACTGGGGTCCTGCCTTTGAAAGCACTTCTCACAGTTTTCATGAGAGTGAGTCGTTATAAAAGAGCAAGTCTGGCCCCTCCCCAGGCTCTGGCTTCCTGTCTTGCCGTGTGACCGTTCCCTCTGGCACACCCTGCTGCCATTGGCTGCCATTTGCCACAAGGCCTTCACCATAGCCCAGCTTCACCTTGAGCCTCCGGAAGGGTGAGTCAAATTAACCTCTCCTTCTCATAAAGTACTCAGTCTCGGGCGTTTCGTTACAGTAACAGAAAATGAAGTAACGCACTCTCCAGGGGCAGGTGCAGCTCTTCTCTCTGCTCAAGTTTTCCTCCTGGCTGCTTCCGGCAGTAAGCCTCACCTCAGGGGCATCGACCTCCTCCCTCAGGCCTCACCTCTGCCTGGCTTCAAGCTGAGGGAAGAGGTAGGAGACCTCCCCCCACAATGCCAACTGGATGCCAACAGAGGGATGGGGCCGGGGAGCTCGGTCCCTTCCTCCTACTGCTGGGCCTCGCTGGCCGTGGTCATCACGGGGCTGTGATTGGCTCATTCTGATTGTTTGGAATAGTGCCAACTTCAAATATCCTAAACCCTGAAACCGGAGTTGTCAAGCTCAGTGTGCGAGAGACACTTGCTAAAAACACAAACCGCCAGTACTTCTATCCGCAAGGACGAGGTGGACCTGCACACGGGGATGTGGCCACGGGGATCTGCACGAACCACGGAGGGCTAGACGTGCCAGCACCTGGCATCCAAACCAGCCCTCCCAGGCCGGAAGGGGCAGGTTCCTGGCAGGCCACACCCTGGACCCTCCTGGCTCTTGGGCAGCGGTAAGACCAGGGCAGGCCCCAGACGGAAGGGTCTAGGGTAGAATCGCAGCTCCTGGGCCTTCTGCAGCTGACCCTGGGTGGCAGCTGAGAAATGCCCCCAGCCACGCAGGTCCCGAGCTCTGGAACTGTGAGTGTGGCCTCGAATGCCGAAGAGGCTCTGCAGACAGGGCGCTGAGGATCAGGAGACGGAGGACTCTTCCCCAGCCATCCAAGGGAGGCCCACGTGTAGTCACGAGAGGCCCTGTGGGAGCCAGCAGAGCGGGACTGACGCGGAAGGGGGCAATGTGACAATCACTGGAGCCACATGCCACACCGCTGGCTTTACAGGGGAGGATCGGGGAAACCAGAAGAGGCGCGGAGGTGGCTTCTCCCCAGAGCCTCTGGGGCACACCACCTGGACTCTGGCCCCCGTGAAACTGATCTGGAACTTCAACCCCCAGAGCTATGAGAGAGTAACATGTACTGCTTGAAGCCACCAAATTGGTGGCAATTTGTCACACACTCTAGTGTGGATGCTGAAGGTCCCCCATCAGCCCATGTGTTAAAGGCTGGGTCTCAGGATGGCACTGTCGGGCTATGGGGCCTCCAGGAGGTCCTGAGGGGGTAAGCACTTGACTTGCTCCACCACATGCTCCCCCTATACCTCACACAGGCCCAAAATAGCAGGGGCAACTGATCATGGACTGGAAAACTGTGAGCTAAAATAGACCTTTCCTCTTTTTAAGTCAATCCCCTCAGGTGCTTTGTTATAGTGATGGAAAGCTGGCCAACACAAGCAGCTGAGCTGCTTCTTTTTGAGTCTCAGCTTCCTCATCCGTGAAATGGCCCTACCTCCCAGGAGTATTGTAGGGGATGAATACAACATCTCCCAAGTACCCAGCTGGGTGCCTGGCACTCGGGGGCTTGCCTCAGGGGTACCTGGTAACAGGGTTCACAGAGGGGCCGCCCATCCTTCTGGTAGAAGCTCTGCCCAGCCAGCTGGCGGCGGCAGGTACGGCAGGTGAAGCACTGTGCATGGTACTGCTTCTTCATGGCCTCCACGGCCAGCTCTCGGGGGGACACAGTCTTATGGCAGAAGGCACAGATGTCTGGGGTAGAGGAGACACAGGTCATCACAAGTCCAGCCCAGAAGGACAGTACCGGTCACTACTCAACACCAGGAACTCCCAGAGGTTGGCCTCGAAGCCCCCATGGCTTCCTTTCCCATCTGGCAAATACCAAGGGTCAAGAGGAGCATTAGAAAGCACATGAGTGGCCGGCCATGGTGGCACACCTGTGATCCGAGAGGATCGGGAGACTGAGGCAGGAGGATCGGGAGTTCAAAGACAGCCTCAGCAAGTTAGCGAGGCCCTAAGCAACTCAGTGAGACCCTGTCTCTAAATAAAACACAAAATAGGGCTGGGGATGTGGCTCAGTGGCCGAGTGCCCTTCAGTACATCCCCAGTACCCCACTTGCCAAAAAAAACAACCAAAAAAAAAAAAAAAAGAAAGAAAGAAAGAAAGAAAGAAAAGAATGTGAGCGGCCTCTGAAAAGCTGGAATCAAGATCAGTCTGGCTTCGGTGCAGCCCAGCAGCAGAGCGCTTGCCCAGCCTTCGTGCGGTCCTGGGTTCCATCCCCAGCACCGCAAAAAAATAAAACTAAAAAAGACAAATGACGAACCTAGAAAAATATGTGCAACTCCTGCCTCAGACAAGACCAGGCTCCCCGCTGGCCCAGGAGCGTGAACTCTGCATCCAGCACTCCCATCTCAGCGCCTGGGGCAAGGCTCCGGGTGGAAGGCACTTCCTGTGGCTCAGTGAGTAACAGGCAGCCACCGTGGGTGGGAGGGCAGGCCAGGATGACTAAGAGGGCAATTCGACAAAAATACCCCAGTTGCCAGCCCCCCACCCTTGACCACAGCACTTCCTCTTCTAGGAATGAATTTCAGAGAACTGTGAGCATGGGCAAAATGACCTGTCTGTGCGCAAGGTGACTCATTTCAGCAAGGACCACCTAAGAATCCAAAAACAGGCCAGGGGGAGGGGCGCACACCTGTAATCCCAGCCACCAGGGAGGCTGAGGCAGGAGGATAGCAAGTTCAAGGCCAGCCTCAGCAACTCAGTGACACAGCTTGTCTCTATGCAAAATAAAAAAAGGCTGGGGACGTGGCTCAGTGGTAAAGCAACTCCTGGGTTCAACTCCCAACACCAAAAAGAAAAAGAAAAAAAGAAAGAAAGAAAGTAAGAAGAAATTAGGTTTTTTTTTTGTTTTTTTTTTTTTGAACCAGGGATTGAACTCAGGGACACTCGGCCACTGAGCAAAATTAGCATCTCTGTTGTCACAGCAAACTGTGTGGCTTAATAGTTAGAAGAATCTTCCTTATGAAGAAAACAGGTCGAGGCAATAACAACTAAATCGATGCTCAACTAGAAAGCCCAGGCAGGGCGGGTGGGGCTGCGGTTCCCTGGCTCTTGCCTGGAAGCCCACCTGGCCCGAGGCCTGGGGACCAGCCTGTGGCCGTACCTGTGGAAGTCTCTCTCTCTGGGAAGCTGACAGGCTCTTCCGGGGGAGGCGGCAGCTCCTCCTCTGAGGGCCTCAGGTGACTGGGCCGAGGCTGGACTGAAGGGCCCTCTGCCAGAGCCTGTGGGGACACAGATGGGAGGACGCAGGGCAGAAGTCACCCAGCGGGGACTCCACCGGGCCCCAGCTCTGCTTCTCGCCTGCCACAGTTGGTCCTCAGCTGGCTGGAGCCGGCCTCCCCGCTCCCTGCCCGAGGCTCCCTCCACCAGCCAGAGCTACTCCCACGTCTCAGGAATCTCCCAGAAACAGGCTCCCCTGAGACACCGAAGTGGCCCCGGCCCTCGCCCGGGGACCCTCCCATTTGCACAGTGGCCTCCGAGGAGGGCAGAGGATTAAAACAGCGTTCCAGGAGGCATGAAGGTCCACCAACTGTGACCGCCCTGTTGGGGACTTCAAAGAGTTCTGAGGAGGGACTGGCCTCAAGCACGGGGGCCAAAGCACCTCCAGGCTCAGAACTCTGGAGAGGCCCAGGACGCTCAGGCGCCCGGCCCCCACCTTGGGGACAGGTGGCAGTACCTGTGGGGGCGGTGGCGGTGGGGGCAGGTGCAGCTGCTCCAAGTCTGAAATGAGTGATGCGCCCACTGGGGACGCCTCACCAGGAGGCGCCAGGCACGCAGGAGGGGGTGGGGGAGGCGGTGGGAGGAGGTCCAGGTCACCAAGTGTGTCCTCGACATCCAGGGCGGGAGGAGGCGGGGAGCATCCTGAAACCGCAAGGGGAGAGGGGTTGGCCAGAGGGCCACCGGGACAGAGGAGGCAGGCGGCTGCTGATCCAGAAGGCAGAAGGGCAGGTGGCCAGAGGCTCGCGTCCAGGGTCACCCAGACCTGGGGTCCATCTGGCTCAGCTGCCGATTTGCCGAGGGACCCTAAGCAAAAGACACGACCTCTCTAGAAATTGCTCAGTTGGAGCAATTTAAGGGGCTGCTGTTGAGGACACGATGGTGGCAGTGAGTGGAAGACGCCAGGGGTCAGCGGGCACAGCTGGGAAAGCCTTCCCTGTCACCCCTGCCCCGCTCACAGCGGGAGCACCTGCAGGGCCTGCTGGAGGCCTCCTGGGGACAGGAGCCTAACAGCCCCTGAGGCTGTGGTTCTCGAAGCCTGGGTCCCAGACTGGCATTGTCATCACCTGGGAGCTTGTCAAGAGTGCGACTTCCCCGCCTGTGCCTGAGTCAGTCCTGCAGAGTCAGACACTGAGGGTGGGGCCACCACCAGGCGCTGAAGAAGCCCTCCAGGCGTCGCAGACGCGGCTCAAACGTGGGAACCGCCATCCTGACTATGTGGGAACCGCCACCCTGACTACAGATTTCAGCAATGATCTCGGGGTGTTGAAAGCATTCAGGCGGAAGGTCGATAAGGGATTTTTGGTGCAGGGATTGAACCCAGTGCTGCTTTTTATTTATTAAAAACCCAACCCTTTTTATTTATTGTTTATTTTGAGACAGGGTCTTGCTAAATTGCTGAGTCTGGCCTTGAAATTGCAATCCTGCCTCAGCCTCCTGAGTCACTGAGATTGCAGGTGTGCACCAGACCCAGCTATGGGGAGGGGGGTCCCAGGGATTGAACTCAGGGGCACTCGGCCACTGAGCCACATCCCCAGCCCTATTTTGTATTTTATTTAGAGACAGGGTCTCACTGAGTTGCTTAGGGCCTCACTAAGTTGCTGAGGCTGGCTTTGAACTCCCAATCCTCCTGCCTCAGCCTCCTGAGCTGCTGGGGTTACAGGCGTGGGCCACCACTCCCAGCTGGTGGGGAGCTTTCCGAGGAGCCCTGCTGTCATCTGCACTCACTGGCCACCTTCGCAGACACAGGGATCTCAAGAGTCAGGTGATACTTTAGGAGCTGTGGACACCTCCATGGAATGTTCCTACCCATGGTAACCCCATAAAACAGCCTCAAATTGTTAAGCTATCTTCCTTTTAAAATAAATATGGGACACAGAGAAGCAAGCTGAATGAGACCACAGGGCGCAAAGGGACAAATTCCGCAGATGGGTTGGGCCACCATTCCTATTTCCACAACAAGTCAACAGCCTGAGGAGGAAGGGGGGCTTCCCTGGAATTGAGACTGCAGAGAAAAATGACCACACGTAATAACAACGCAGCAGCCTCTGGCCATGTGTGGTTGAGGAGCACGTGACCTGCGGCTGGACCACACGGGGACACGCTGCAAGTCTTAGAGTCAAGAAAAGAATGTGAAAAACAGAAACAACAAAAAAGAATGTGACCTGGTCATTCACACCCGTAATCCCAGAGGCTCTGGAGGCTGAGGCAGGAGGATTGCAAGTTGGAGATCAGCCTCAGCAACTTAGTGAGACTATGTCTCAAAATTTAAAAATTTAAAAAAGGGACTGGGGATGTGGCTTAGTGGTTAAGCATCTCTGCATTCAATCTCCGGTATCAAAAATAAGAAAAAGAAATATCTCATCAATGACTTTTATAATGATTACATGCTGAAATAATATTTTAATGTTGGATTCCATAATACATTATTAAAACTAACATTGCTTATTTCTTTTAACTTTTTTCAATGTGGATATGTTAGAGCATTTCAAATTAAATACAGGGTGGCATTTGTGACTTGACTTCTGTTTTTACTGGTCTATGCGCTGGATCCTGAATGAAAGGACTGATCACCTCATTTAATTCTCATTTTCTAGGCAAGGAGAAGCTAAATAGTCCACTGACTTATCTAGCTCAAAAGAAAGACTAGAGCTGGGTATGGTCACGCATGCCTATAATCCCAGCAGCTCCAGAGGCTGAGGCAAGAGGATCTCAAGTTCAAAGCCAGCCTCAACACTTAGTGAGGCCCTAAGCAAGTTAGCAAGACCCTCTTTCTAAATAAAAAATAAAGAGGGCTTGGGGAGTGGCTCAGTGGTTGAGCACCCATGGGGTCAATCCCTGGCCCCAAAAAGAAAAAAGACTAGATACTGTATAATCATTCGGCCCACGACAGTGAAGAGGCATTTTCACGACAATCAGGGGGATTTACTTGTGAACCGAGTACTAGATGATCATAAGGCAATTTCTCAAATTGATCAGGCGGCGTCTGGCACCGTGGTTGTGTGAGAGAATGGCTACACTTAGAGATGCACTCTGCCAAATGCAGGAGATGCCACAATTACAGGGCAGCCTTTAAAATATCCCACGGGGGGCTGGGGTTGTGGCTCTGGGGCAGGGCACTCGCCTAGCATGCGGGAGGCCCCGGGTCCACTCCTCAGCACCACATACAAATAAAGGTATCGTGTCTACCCACAACTAACACAAAATATTAAAAAATTTTTAAAAAAGTTATAAAAGCATGCACAACAAGGACTCTGGTACAAAGTCATTTCTGTTATTAGCATAGCTGCTCCTGAGCCCCAAGGGTGACAGAGACAGGGTACAGGGTGGGCCCAGGGGGTGACCCTCCATCCTCAGGGCCAGTCGGTGGACACGAACTTCCGGGTGCTCCCCGGGGTGGAACATGGGGTGGGCTCGCCAGCAGCCCCTTCTTTCTCTAGCAACCACCATGCTCAGGACCATGTACTGTCAGGGTACAGCTCCCTGGAGGAGGCGACTGGGGCTCAGGAGGGAAGCTGCAAAGGGGCTGTGACATGCCCACGGGAACCCTCTGTCCATCCGAGGTACAGGGTGAGTACCGTAATGGAGGCCCAGTGAGACAGGGTCGTGGGGGACACTATGCCACCTCCTCTCGCTGTGCACAAGGCAGACCAGGGCTCTGGAGCTCGGCCTCCGTGAGACACCCAAGGAAAGCAAATGGAAAATTCCATTTTCCAATCCTAAGACCTAGGCTTAGCCCGTCCCAGCCAGCTCCCTGGGCACCCCTCTGGGCTTCAGGTTCCTCAGCTACAGGACATAGACTGACACGGCGTCCCAGGGCTGAGGGGCCTGTGCGGACGGGAAGGTGCTCTGCACACCCAAACGTGCATCAGGCGCACAGGGGGCTTGTCCAAGCACGGTCGGCGTCCCATCCCCAGGTTCTGACTCAGCAGGGTGGGGGCAGGCTCCAAGGATTTGCATTTCTGGTAAGTTCCCTGGTGAAGAAAAGGCTGGTCCAAGAGCCACACTTGTAGAAACACTGTTCCAGCCCAAGTCTCGTCTGCTTGATGACGTCTCCAGACTAGAACAAGGGTTCCAGGTCCATTCATCCGAGTGGCAGCCAAGTCAACGAGTTCCCCGTGCGGTGGGACAGGAGAAAAACTTCTAACGCTCCACAGCACGGCGGGGGGCTGTGGCTGACAGGGACTGATCCTTCATCTCAAAATAGCTAGTGGAGTGGATTTTGAGTGTTTCCAACACAAAGAAATGCTAAATGTTTGAGGCAAAGGATAGGCCGTTATCCTGACCACACTGTACATGTTTATGGGATACAGTGTGATATTTGGACAGACAGATGCAATTATTGTTTCAATTTTTTAAAAAATGTGCCTGGTGTGGTCATATAGGCCTATAATCCCAGAGACTCGGGATCTGAGGCAGGAGGATTGCAAGTTGAAAGCCAGCCTCAGCAACTGAGCGAGGCCCTGAGCAACTCAGCGAGACCCTGTCTCTAAATAAAACCTAAAAAGGGCTGGGGATGTGGCTCAGTGGTTAAACACTCCCGAGTTCAATCCCTGGTACCAAAAAACAACTGCGATGCTGGGGACCAAAGATCACTTGAGCTCAGGAGTCTGAGACAGACCTGGGCAACACAGTGAAACCCCATCTCAAAAAAACGGTCACAAAATGTGGTCCCCAGGTCAGAGCCTCAGCATGACCCAGGAAGGTACAAGAAATGCAAATCCCTGCCTTGTGCAGCCCAGCTGGGTCAGAGGCACCCAGGGCGGGGCCCAGCTGCGTTGGAACAAGCCCCAGAGTGACAGGCTGATGGAGTGTGGGAATCCGCTCTGGATGAGCTCATGAGCCAGGACCCAGATCTCAGAGGCAGCAAAGAGCTGTGGCCTCTCCCAGGCCCCACCTTGGGTTTCCAGGACCATGGGCTGAGGAGGATGGGCAGGAATACAGGGTCACAGGTGGCTAGGAAGGTGATTCTGCCCAGCGGCCAAGGGCAGAAGGAGGGAGAGCAGGTTTTAAAAGAAGCCAAAGGTTGGGAATGTGGTTCAGTGGTTAAGCACCCCTGGGGTTCAATCCCTGGTACCAGAAAAAAGAGCGAGAGAGACAAACAGACAGACAGACAGAGAGACAGACAGGGAGACAGACAGGCAGAGAGACAGACAGAGAGAGGTGTCAAAGAAAAAAAGCAGCTTGTGCCTAAGAACCAGGCAGTGCATCTGGGCCAGCATGTACCTAAAGGTGGGCATGAGGGTGAGAGGGCTAAAGCCACGCTGAGACAGGAAGAGGTGGCAATGGCAGCCTGCTACGGAGATGGCCTTGTCCCCAGAAGCCCAAGGAGTGGGACCCCAGACTCAGGACCGAGCTGCTCATCTACAACTTATCTCCAGGGCCCCAATTTGGCAAAGTGGCCACCAGCCACACTGACCAGTGGCCATCAGGCTGCCCCTCCCCACAGTCTGGGGTCTCTTGCCTGCAACTCCAACAACCCCTGACCATGGCCTGGGCCACCTGGCACCTCAACCCTATCTCCTGAGCCCCCTCTTCCACGGAGACCGCACGCCCCCATGTGTGAGGTTCGCTCATGGTCCTGGTTTTCCTTGAGGGAGCAGAGCAGGCTGCCCTTAGGACGTGTGGTCAAGAAGCCAAGATCGGGACAGAGGTGCCACAAGGGAGCCTGTCACACGGACATCCCTGCCCCTGCCCTGTGCGTGTGTGGCACTTCTGGCCACATCCTGGAACCAGCACTTGCTATTGGTCTTGCCAGCTGGTTTCCATGATGATGGGTGGACAGGGCTGACCCAGTCTCGCTCTGGGGCAGCAGGACCCCTGACTAGGCACCTGGGGGGTCCGGGGGCCTCTTGCCTTTAGCTTCCCACTGCCCTGTAGGACAGTGGCAGGCCCCCACCTGAGGGCCTGGACATCACCGCTCCTTACTCCCATCAACCCAACAGCAGACACTCCTGTGGGAGTGACAGGGAAACAGGACCACAGGCCCCCTGCCACTTTTTTTCTTCTTTTTTTGGTACCGGGGAATGAATCCAGGGGCACTTAACCGCGAGCCACGTCCCCAGCCCTTTTTTGTTTTTTATTTTGAGACAGGGTCTCACTGAGTTGCTTAGAGCCTCAGCAACTGGCTTTGAACTTGCAATCCTCCTGCCTCAGCCTCCCAAGTTGCTGGGATTACAGGCGTGCACCACCGGGTCCAGCTCTTTATTCCCATTTTACAAACTAGGACACTGAGGCGGGAGAGGTGAAGCAGCTTGTCAACCTCACATAACCGAGAGATGGCGCCAGGATTCACACCCAGACCCGGGGGTTCCCGAATCTGCCTAGCAGATGGGGGGCACCCAGTGAGCTGCTCAGAGCCTCTCCTTCCTCCCCGTCTGGGTGCCATCTCGGCTCTGGTCCCCTGAAGTCCCTCTCTTACCTCCATTGGAGAGCGGAGGTGGTACAGTTGGCACAGGGGCTGCAGCCCTGCCTGAGGGCACCCAGGGGCTGGGCTTCCCCATGGAGCCAGCCCCCGCTGCCTTGGCGGAGGCAGGGGACTCCCAGGGACGGCCACGCCGGGCCTCGCAAGCCGCGCGCCTCACTTCCTCAGTCACAGCCACGTCCCGGCGTGGGGGCGCCAGGGTGATGAACACAGAGGAGGCCACCCTCTTCTCGGGCTGGGAGGCCATTGCTTCAGCTCCTGCTGGGGACGGGACAGAGGCAGCTCAGGATCGGGCAGGACACATACCTGCCGGAGAGAAGTCAGGGGCACCAAGAAAGGGCACGTCCTCCCACCATGCCAGTGACCACCCAGCACCCAGTCCAGCCAAAGAGGGGGCAGGGCAGGAACCTCCCAGGTGACCGGGCCACAGGGGTGGGACCAAGCACCTGCTAGGGCCCTCCCCCACCTCCTGCACCCCTGGGAGCAAAGGGCAGCGGGGCTGCTCTCCAGGGGCCCGTTCCTCAGAAGCAAGAGGACAAGGGCTCCTGGGCCCAGCCCTAGCGCAGCTGATGCCTGGGCCTGGCGCCCGCCCATGGGGCCACACCCCACGTCACACCTCGCACACCCACCTGGGGTCCCAGTTGTCCTGGGAGGTCCTCAGACCTCAGAGGTTTTCAGACCAGCTCCACTGCAGAGGCAAAGAACAGGACAGGACGTCAGAGCCGCAGGGCTGGGTCCCCAGAGACAGAGTGGGCAGAGGACATTCAAACACACCTTTTACCAGGACCTACTTTGCTCCCACATGGCCCTCAGCACCTGTTGCCTATGAATTCAGAAATGCCTAGAACGCTGCTACGGGGGTAGGCATTACTGTTACCCCATCTCACAAGTGAAGCAATTCAGAGAGGTTGAGTCAGTCATCCAGGGTCACACAGTGGTAGAGCCAGCATTTGAACCTAGAGCCCATGCACTTGGCCACTCTGTTCTGTTCTGCCCACCCACAAGCCAGTATCCTTTCCCCTTGCCTCGTATTGCCAAATCTCTTACTGCCGCATCTCCAAAACCATGGCCCCTGACACAGGCCCCAGTAGTGTGGGAGGAAACGGCTGGATGGTCTCAGGCCCGAGGACCTCCTCACCCTGATCCTTCCAGAGCGTTTATCTGATTTTTTTTTTTTTTTTTGGAACCAGGGATTGAACTCAGGGACACTTGGCCACTGAGCCACATCCCCAGCCCTGTTTTGTATTTTATTTAGAGACAGGGTCTCACTGAGTTGCTTAGGGCCTCGCTAAGTTGCTGAGGCTGGCTTTGAACTCGCGATCCTCCTGACTCAGCCTCCCAAGTCGCTTGGATTACAGGCGTGCGCCACCACGCCCGGCCGTTTATCTGATTTTAACCCACCTCTCTAGGTCCTTCTCTCTTACCTGCTGGGGAGGGTTTTACCACTTGCTTTTCCTCTCCTGCCCCCCACCCCAGGGTGAATTTCACTTTCCCTTAGAGGCCCAGCCCTAGCCACACCTCCTCCACAAGGCCTCCCTAGAGTCCAGGACTCACTAGGGCAGCCATCCACTTCCTCAGGACGATAATGGCCCCACCCCAGGACCCACTGCCAGCTCCCCAGTGCGTCTGACCCCCAGCAACATGGTGGGCCTTCTGCTGCCTGCAGGGTGCCTGAGCCAGCTACAGTGGAGACTCAGTAGAGACCTCAGGAGAGGCCGTCCTCCATCCGGAGGCAGGGCCTGCAGACAGCATCCTCTAGGGCTCAGGCTGAGGTGGGCCACGGGTGGGGTGAGCTGGCCGCCTTCACCCCGCAATGGCACCCAGGGCTAAAAATGTGCCCTTTATCTCTCCAGCTCTTTCTGGCTGGGCCACCTTGGCTGACCCTGAAGTCTCTTGGTACACGGGGAGGGGAGTAAATGGAACGAGAACCTTGAGAAGCGGGCTGCGTAGGTGGGAGGTGAGCCTGAGGGACCCCGATGGTGGACTTGGAGCTGAGTGGCCAGTCACAGCCCTCCCCAGATCTCACAGTGCACTGGTCCACAGACTCTCTTGGTGGCCGATGGAGAATAACAACAATGACACCATATGCTCCCCAATTCCTGGTTTATATGTTTGGCTAAAATAACAGATAGCTCAGTCTGAGAAGGGAACACCTGCTTGGGGCTGGGTGTGGTGGTTCAACCTGCAATCCCAGTGACTTGGGAGGCTGAGGCAGGAGGACCACAAATGGGAGGGCAGCCTCAGCAACTTAGTGAGACCCTGTCTCGAAATGAAAATAAAAAGTTCTAGGGGGGTAGCTCAGTGGTAGAATGCCCCTTAGATTCAGTCCCCAGTACTGATAAGAAAAAATCTAGTTTTCTAGTTGGTTTTCTGAGTGCATCTGACATTTTCAAGAATAAGTCACAATGGCACTTGTCAGGTGCCAGGCACTGGGCCACGGGTGCTCTGTGATCAAACTCCCCCGATTCTCAAGGCAGCTGCAAGAAAGGTCCACTATGGCCCCAATTCTCAGATGGGCCACGTGAGGCCCCAGTAGTTCAAGAGAACCTCACGGGTGGTCAGCAGCAGACAGGAATTCTAACAGCAGCGTCCAGCCTGGAAGACCAGAGGTGTCCTAGGACCTGGGCTGACCCCAGCTCCAAATTCACAGGCCTGTTCTCAACCCAGAATGGCCCAGTCCAGCCTGGGTAGCTTGTGGTCAGTGCACTCCAGGCCGATCCCCAGAGACTGCTGGACCTTCAGGACACCCCTGCACCTCCCCTCCACCCACTCTGACCCCTCGACCACTCCTCCAGGAAATCAGATAGGCCTGTTTTCTCGGAAAGTGTCCAACCCTGAGGCCAGATGTTCACAGCTGGGCACCCCCCTCCCAAACTTTCCACTGCAGGGACCTCAGGTCCCATGGGAAGGAGCAGAGCTGGGGATTTTTAGAAGAGCTGTCAAGTCCCATCAGGGAGAGAGCTGGGGCCTGCCCTTGGTCTCTAGCACCCAGTCACCCGGGAGCGGGTACTTGTGAGACAGTTCCCCATGGGCGGCCTGCCAGCCGCCAGCTTGGGGAACCCTCGCCCCACCCTTCTCCCCAAAGGGCAAATCAGAGCGTCAGTTGGGAACGCAGAGAAAGTGGGAACAAAGGGAAGGAAAGCCATTTCCTGTCAAGAGGAAGGAAGGAGGCTGAGACCCAGCCAGCCACCGGGCTGGCTGTAGGCTTGGGCCCAGGGGCGGGGAAGAGCTGAGCGATGGGGAGGGCCGCCCCGCCCCACCGGCCCTTCCTACTCCTTACTCCCCTCCAAACCACCTCCGAGCTTTGTTCCTTAATACCTGGATAACGCAGTCTGTGTCGGATCCAGAATTAAACTTTGCTGGAAATGGGGAGATGCACCCCAACCCCTCCCACAAGGGACCTTGCGGCCATAGGGAGGGATTCCCTCCTCCTCCTCCTCCTCCTCCTCCTACCTCAGGGAAAGGAAGAGGCACAGCGCTGGGTTTGCTGCGCCCCGCCTCTTTCCCGCTGGGTGACCCTGAGCAGTCACCCAACCTCTCTGGGCCTAGTTTTATTTAAAAAGTGAGAATCTGAGTCTGTCCTGAAGGGTAGCTGAGAGGACACCGGGAGAGTGAGCGCTCAGGCCCTTGGCACTTGATAGGTGCGCAGGGAAAGACGGCGGGTCACTCTGCCCGAGGAGCAGGAGCCCTGGGAGGGCAGCCTTCCCATTATTGAGAGCAGGAGTCCGCGAGCTGCCCGGCTCTTCCGGGGATTCTCAGATCTGGGCTGGAGGGGCCCCACGCCACGATCGCCCCAGGCACACACCCTGGGGACCGTCCGGCCCCCGCCTCCCCAGCCCCGAGTGCAGCACCCTGGGCCCCTCTTCCCGGGACCCTGGCTGGAAGAAGGCACCGGAGCTCCGGGAGCTCCAGGAACGCAGCCTCGGGCGGCGGAGCAGGGCGGCTGGCCGGGTCACCGTGGGGTCCGCCGGGGACTCTAATTCGATCCATGTGCGGGACGTTCCCTCTTTGTGCGGGAGCTTCCGCTCTGCGCGCGGTCCCTGGCGCCCCGCTCCGGGCAGGGACCCGACCCCGCCGTCCCCGCCGCGCCCTCCCCCACTCCCGGACCCGGACCGAGACGGAAGGACAGGGGACAGGACAGCCCTTCCCGCCCTCCTCCCGGCGCTCCCGGCCGGGCTCCGGGGCGGGGTGGGCTCCGCCGGGCTGCCCGCGCTGTCACCGCGCGCAGCGGGACGGCACGCGGGGAGGGACCCCGCCGCAGCCGCTTACCTGCGCCCGCGCCCGCGGCTCCGGCCCGACGCCCAGCGCCCAGCGCCGCCGCCGCGCTCCCGCCCGCGCTCCCTCCGCCCCGCGCCCCGCGCCGCTACCATAAAAGGTGACGCTCGGGGGAGGGGGCCGTCCCCGCCCCGCGGAAGGGCCCCTACCTGCCCCCCCACCTGCCGGGCGCGCCCCGGCCGCCCCCTCCCCCCTCCCCCCTCCCCTCCCCTCCCCCTCCCTCCCTTTGTTCCCGGGCCCACTCCTCCCGCCCCCCGCGCCCAGGCCCGGGTGGCGTCCTCCCCGCCCCCGCCCGCCTCCTTTGTGCACCCTGAGTGGTCCTCATTGTCCCCCTCCCCAGGCTCACCCTGGCTGGTGACCCCACCTGCCCCGTCCGCGTGGGGATGGTGCTCAGCCAGGGACCTAAGAGTCAGACTTGGCTTCCTAGCCATTCCCTAAACCTGTGACCCCGGGCGGCAGGCCATCTCCCTGAGCCTCAGTGTCTTCATGGGGGTCCCTCCGCCTATCCCCCCAGCAAGGCCTAGGGATAAAGAGGCGTCAGTGCCAGGGAGGAGCACACAGTCAGCGCTCAATACATGCTGGGTTTGGGACTTTTTCAGGAAATGCCCTTGAGGGGAGGGGGCTCAGAGTCTCCAGTGGAGTTAGTCACCTTGATTTGCTGTCCCGAGCTGTCACTGCTGGTCTGGATCCCTCAATCCCTCTGCAGGTGGGTCCTAGGGTCCTGAAGGGGTGGGGCGGTCGTGGGACAGGCAGGGCCCCGCTGGCAATCAGCTTACCTGGTTTGCTACCCTGGGCCCTGTCACTGACCCCTCCCTCCACCTCCCTCCCAGCAGAGTAGATAGCAGGAGGCGGGGAAGGAGCAGCCTGGGCTCTGGGGCCGGGATGGGGCGGGATGGGCCGCTGGTCCCTGGAGGCCAGAGAACATTGCTGGGAAAGGAATCCGGGTCTGATTCAGAGGCAAACAGATTGTTCTTTTGATTAAAGGCCCGGTGGTGGGGGCCGGGGAGTGCTGGACCCAGTGCCATCCGGGGCTCCAGGGGGGCTCTGGTCTCTCTGCAGCCCAGACTGGGGCTGCTACTGAGGGGCTCAGTAGCGTGGAGTTCAGGAAAGCGTTGTCTGGGCCCTTTCCATCCTCCTCCCTGAGTCCCTCACCCCGATGGCCACTCCTGTCATCCCTTTTGCATTGATCCTCACGGCCTCCCTGCAACAACAAAGGCAGCAATGAACAGTAGCTGCCATTCACGGGGTCCTGTGTGCCCCAGCGGACAGGGCTCTCATTTTAACCCCCACCAGCACGGATGCCAGGGCAGATGATTCCTGTTGCCCGCACCAGGACTCTGAGGCCCCCAAAGGCTCAAAGCGGAGCAGGGGGCAAGGGGCAGAGGGGCTCTTCAGGTCCTGGGGGTGCGGGACACTGCCACCCCCCACAGAAGCACCATCCAGGGTGATGGGAGGCACGCAGGGCGGATGAGGCCACCCGCACCCTGCCGGCCTGGCAATGCGGCCACACTGCAGCGCTGTTGGAGAAGGCCCACGGCCTCCTCTGGAGGAGGAGGGAACCCCTGGAGGCAGAGATAGGAAGGAACCCCCCAGGGGCCTTCTGACACTTTCTGCACACAACCCTTTCCAAGTGCTGGGCGACCCAGAGGCCTATTTAAGTCAGGTCATAGTGGGGTGTCCACTCCGGGGCACCTCGTTGATGTTCCCAAAAGCTCCCTCACCTGCACTGCCAAATGGGCCAGGCCCAAAGCGTTGACTTGGGGCCTTGCCTGAGGTGGCCGAGACTCATCTAGGATCCAGACTGCCCCGTGTCCACTCTAGGCCATCCAAGGGGTGTGGAACGCGGCTCTGCCACTCACTGGCCGTCCAGCAGCCCTGGCCTCCTGATCCGCCTCCCTCTGCTGCTGCTCCAGATAGAGGGGCCTGCCCAAGCTGTCTCCCACACCAGCCCCGGTGTCAGTGTCAGCGATAGGCAGGTGCCAGACTTCCTGCAATGGAAACCCAGGAAGTGCCGGACAGAACACACGCCCTTTGTCTGCCAGCTCAGAGAACCTGCGCCCCTCCTCCTCCCTGCCAGGCTCAGGCCAGCCTTCCTCCCCCTGATGCCCCAGCAGGCAAGGGGCCTCGATCTTCAACTAGGGTTGAGACCCTGGGTGGGAGAGAGGCTTAGGGACAAGATCCAGGGCAGCAGGGATGTTTGCCACCGTCCATTCTGTGGGCGCGCCCGCACCTGCCATCCACAGTGGAGGACTTTGACCACGGACACTGGCCAGGCACCTCCTGTGTGGGACCTGAGTCGGGAGCCAATGGCAATCAATCCGAGTGCAGGCAGTCCTTGTCCCCACAGAACTTACAGGGCGGTGGGGGAGATGGAGGCTATAAAGGAAATCAGTATGACAATTCCCCCATTGACCTGCGCAATGAAGGAAGGAGCTGAGACAGAAGAGTGGCTGGGGATAGGACCAGGGTCTCTGAGGAGGTGGCACTTCACCTGGGTAGGAGCCAGGGAGGGAAAACAGGGCAGTTCTGGCAGTTTGTGACCCTGGATGTGGTCCTTCCCTCTCGGGAGGCCACTTCCTACCTGTGACCTGGGGAGCTGGGCCACCCCTGGTAGGAATAGGCTTCCCTTTACAGAAACGTGGGGACCTAGGAAGGAAAGGGCACACCTGGGTCTGGCCCACAGTGGGCGCCTCACAAACGCCAATGCTGACCATTCCTGCACCCCTCCAGCCTGGCGCCCTGAGCACCTGCTCACATCCCCAGCCCAGGGCTGGAGCCCCTGAGGGAAGCCTCCACTCAGCCACCCCGCCTTTGGTAGGCTTGCTCCCCAGGTCAAAGTGAACCACCCAGCTCCAGCCTGTGGCTGGAAGTGCAGAGATGTGAAGTGTGTGGCAGGGAGGGGACCATTCCTGTCAGACGGCCTCCCAGCACCCCTCCACCCTGCACCCTGCAGCCTGCTGTGGGGCGCAGGTCAGCCCTGTTTCCTGAGCACCCCATGTGCAGAGCCCTGAGCTGGGGCTGGGCAGGGCTGCAGCAGTACAGGGCAGGGGAGTTCCCACAGGGGTGGCGGGGAGCACACATCACTGAGGGTCTCCGGCTCGGCCATTTGCAGGCCTGTTCACTTGGCAGATCCCTTTTCTCTGAGCTCCCTTCTCTCGCAGCCCAGGGCCGGCAGTGGCTTGTGACTTCCTTGTGAGGATTATTGTTTTCCAGGACTGGAGATTGAATCAGGGTGCTGGACTGCTGATGCTCCATCCCTAGACCTTTCTATTTTGAGACAGGGCCTCACTAAGCTGCTGAGGCTGGCCTCCAACTTGCAATCCTCCTGCCCTGGCCTCCTGAGTCACTGGGATTACGTGCATTCTCCACTGCACCAGGCTCAAACTTGGCACTATGGTCACCACTTTTGAGACTCACTGAGGGTTCTAGTGGGCCTGAGAGTCTGTACACCCTGCGGCTACATCCTGAGACTGCTGGGATGGAAACAGGTTTGTGTTTTATAGGTCTTTGTGTCCCCAGCCCCAATCACAGTGCTTCACACGGGCTCAGCGATCCCGAGTGAATGAGTAGGGCCCTAAGTAGCTGCAGATGCAAACCAGGTGGGAAGGAGTGTGGGGCAGTGAGTGTGGAGGGCATGGGCCCCCTTGAATTTGGATCAGGGCCCCCCTTACTAACCCTAGTGTTAGGCAGTTGTTGGCAACAAGCAGTGGATGTGACCCAAGGACATGGCTGGCCACGGGTTCTTTGTCTTTATTTTTAAAAATTTGTTTATTTATTTTTTGCGGTGCTGGGGATTGAACCCAGGGCCTTGTGCTTACGAGGCAAGCACTCTACCAGCTGAGCCACATCCCCAGCCCCTGATTGACCTTTAGTGAACCATCAGGTAACATGTAGAATAATAGATGTTCCAACCCTGAGAATAAGCAGGTAGATACAAAGGGAGAAAGACCAGGAAAGAAAAGTCAAGAAAGGGCCATGCACTGACTCCTGCCAGGTCCCCAAGTCATCGCAGTCAGGATTTAAGGCTGTGGGTTCCTCGAGTATCAGAAGAGACGTTTCTGGAGCACTCGGTCAATTCTGTCTGGCCCCTGAGCCCTACCCACATTAACCTCGGGGTTGACTTGCAGATGAAGCCCCCACCCTATGGTCACCGTGGCCATCTGGAGGTGGTTCTGGGAATGACCAACTGGGGTCCAAACCCCCTGCCTGGTGGCGTCGAGGAGATAAACCCGTGACTGAGGGTGACCTCCTGCCTGGCCACCTCAGCATCAGTGAGCCTGTGGGTCTCTGCTCGGAGGTCTCCCTCTCTGTCCCTCTGTCTGTCCCACTCTCCCCTGCTCTTACTTCACTTTCACCCACAATCAGATTCTCTTGCTTGGCTTTTGCGTCTGACTGACTGGGGTTGGGAGCCTGGACTTCCCCTCTCCTGCGACACCACCACCTGGAGTCAGTCACTGAATCCCGCTTAACCTCAACCTCGGGTTTCCTCCTGGGGAAGCAGCCCAGCCCTCAGCTCCTGGCAAGGCCGCAGAGAAGGCTGGGACATGCTGACAGGGAGACACCGAGCCAGTGCAGCTCTGCCTCGGTGGAGGGCGCGGGCCTCGCCTGGGTCCTAGCACTTGGAGGCTGAGGCACGAGGATTGCAAGTTCAAGACCAGCCTCGGCAACTTAGTGAGGCCCTGTGTCAAAGTGAAAAATACAAAGGGCTGGGGATGTGGCCCAGTGGTGAAGTGCCCTGGGTTCCATCCCTAGTACAAAAAAGAAAAAGAAAGCAAGCAATTCTTTGTTGAGAAGTTACCCCATGAGCCACTGAACTGCTGGGGCGCAGCTACCCCCCCCCCCCCCCCCCGGGAAGGAGCCTAGTGGAGGTGGGACATGGGAGAGCCTCTCTCTTCCCTTCCCCCTCTGAAATGGAGCCCTGCCTCTGCCACCTGCCTGGGTCAGTGCCTCCTTCCCCAGAGTGCTCCTCAGCCCTTCACACCAGAGGGCGTGGCTGAAGCTGAGTTGTGTCCCTCGTGGGGCCTCTAGAGGCATTGGTCAGGCTCCAGGCTTAGCATCCCACCTCTGTCGTCTTCTCCAAATGGGGGAACCTGTGCTGCAGAGTAACTTGCTCAAGGTCAAGGTCACATCCACCAGGGAGTGAGCTTCATTCACGCCCAGATCCCTTTCTTTACCAAGTTTCCAAGTTCACAGACTTGGGCCAAATTATAGGGGAATGTTCAAAAGCCAGGGGGATCTGACCTGGCCGCAGTTACCGCTGCGGGAGTCCCCCTCCCAGGCCCCAGGCCTGTGTCCACCTGCCTCACACAGGCTGGGCCCAGCTCCCCAGACCCGGCTGTGACAACAGAGTCTGGGCCTTAATCCCCTCTGGCTCAGGGGCTGAGCCAGCTCTGGGCAGGCAGTGGTTCCCACGGCGACAGTGTTGGAGGGCTAGGAGGGCCCCTGAGGTTCAGTGACTGGGAGGCCCTCAGAGCAAAGAATTCTGGTGTCACCCACGTGGGAGGGTCCTTGAGCCCTCCCCCCTCCAGTTCTCAGTTGTTTGTGGAGGCAGAGGCCCTGTCCCTCCCAGCCCTGTCCCCCGTCCCCAATCCTTAAGACCCCTCCTTCCAAAAGC
>JAJEJO010003074.1:82679-112844 GCA_020662805.1 Glaucomys volans | reverse complement strand
AAAAAAAAAAAAAAAAAAAAAAGAAGCACAGTACACGTCTGTGGTTTTCAGCTGCTACATTTCCAGGGGCGATTTGTTACACAGCATATATAACAGACAGCTTCTGCCTCGGCCCTCCATGCTCCCCACCCTGGCCCAGCTCCATGTTCTCTGGCAGTTCTAGTCACACTTGCTATCACTTTGTTTCCACCCTTGCAGGGGGACCTCCATGAGGCCTGGGCTGTGCACCTCACACACAGGTGTCTGGCCCGGTGCCGGCTCCACACAGCTGCTCTGCAGTCGCTGAGGGAATGGGCAGGGGAAGGATGCCAGGGGGCAGGGCCATAGCTCAGAGGAGCCCGGGAGGGGTCTCAGGGGGGAGGCCTGCTCACCTGGTCCCCTCCCACAGCGGTTACCACCTACTCTAAGAGGGACTGGGGACCCTGGCCCTTTGCTTTTGCCATTCTGGGGAGGGAACACGGGGCCTCACGCATGCCAGGCAGGTGCTCTGCCACTGAGCCAGCCCCCTTCTCTTTAGGAGGATGTCACCCCACCCCAGATTTTGTCGGGCTGCCAGCCAGAGCCCAGGGGTCTCTGTGGAAGAACCAGCCTGACCTTGGGCTTCACCCAGACCACGCAATTCAGATTGCCCTGTGCCCTTGGACTGGAGGCCATTATGCTTCACTTGGTGCGGGGACTTGCTAAATGCCTCGCTTAAAAATTGGGACATGTGGGCCGGAATACAATTCTTTTCTTATCAAATTATTTTATGTCTGACGAGGGTATAAAAATTAGATCACTTTGTTTGGAAAAGAGTCTCTGTGCCCATAAAAAGGAAAAGACTGCTGGGTCCAGCCTGCTCCCCACCCTGTCCCCAATGGGTCCCCGGCTGTGCCAGGGCCTGAGAGGCTGGGGCACCTTCCAGCAAAAACACTCAGCCCCAGTTGGAGCCCAGAGTCCAGGGTGGGCCTGGCAGGGGCTGCCCGCACCCCCCAGCAGAGCCGTTTCCGCCTAGACTGGCTGGTTTCCTGCCCAGGGGAAGGGGGTTCAGGTGGTCCTGGGGGGGGGCTTCACAGGCACGTCCCCCCCTCCCGGCCACACCCTGGCCTGGGGCGGCTGTGCCAGGGCTGTCCTATGGGTGGCCCATCATGGGGAATGGGCTGGAACCACCCTGCCCAGCCCCGGACACAGCCTGTCCTGAACCCAAGACTGCTCCAGGGTGGGGAGTGGAGAATCCAAGGCCATCCCGCCCGCCCTCCGCCAGCAGCCCATGGGCAGCCCTGGTCATCTGTGCCGAGAGGAAGTTGCCAGCTGAGCCTGGAGCCCTTCACTGACCTTCTCAGCCAGATGACCTTGACTCTCCAGTCCTCGGAGTCCATAGCTGTGGGGTTCCTCTGCCCTGTGCCCCCCCCAGAGGGCCCTGAGCTGGGGCCCTTGATCCCCATGACACCCAGCCACCCTGGGGGCTGGGTGTCACGCCTGGCGAGGGCCCCAGGCTACCCTGGACAAAATGTAGCCAGAACCATGTTCCAGAGCCTCTGGCCCCTTTTTCCCCCTTGACTCCAAATCTTCAAGCAAAAGAGAGAGCAGGGAACCCCCAAAGTACTTGAGCCCTGGGGGCTAGACTGCCTGCCTTCAAATCCTGAAGCTTACTACCTGTGTGTTCTCAGGCACCACACTTAACCTCTCTGAGCCTCAGTTTCTAAGTCTGTAAAAAGGGATAACAGTATGGCCTTTGGGGTTGATGTCAAAATGAAATGGGTTAATAAAAGTACCCAGCACATGGTAAGACCAACACGTAGGAGTGATTCTTCTGCAGGCTCGGGGGGCAGCAGTGGCTTATCCAAGGTCATACGGAAGATAGGCAGAGGAGCTCATGCCCAGCACTCTGGTCCCCCTGACCTTGGCCCTGAACAGGACTGAGATGGGAAGGGTTCTCATGGCTTCAGACAAGTTCGGGACAAGACCCAAGAGACCAGAAAGGCCTTCGCAGCTCCATGCCCCTTCCAGCAGCTTCTCAATGTGACATGGGACACTGTCCACCTAAGACTGTGTGTCCAACCTCCCAACTCCTCAGCTACCTCAATGCCACAACCTCCACCCCACCCCTGAGCTCCCTTCCTCTGTCTGCAAGGCCCTGTTCCCTAGGAACACACCTAGTCTGAGCCAGCCCTTACCCCGGGGACTCCACCAGAATTGCTGTGCGACTTCTGAAAACCTCTTTCCCTCTCTGTGTCTTTGTGATTCTACACAGTTTAAGAAAATCTTCTTTATTTTTCATGGAGGGCTGCTGGTAAAGGGGGAGGGAAGCCAATATGAGGCTGCACCTGGCCCCCACCCTCCCAACCCTGTCCAAGCAATCAGGTCTGAGAGGCTGTAAGCATGGCCCACCTGACAAGAAGGATTAACTCAGGGCCTCCGGAACCCACATCCCCAAACCCTCTCCTTCCTCTGGGGTGGGGGACAAGGCCCAGATGGGGGCCAGTCCTGTGGCTGTCTCCAGGGAGTGTCCCAAGATCAGGGCCTTGCGGTCAAGTCATGTGGCCTGAGACAGACTCCAATCCTCCCCTAGGCAGGTCAGGAGGGGGCAGTCTTCTGGGTCCGGGCGGGTGCAGCGGGCAGGGGCTGGCTGGGAGCTGGCTCGGAAGGCCTCTGGGTCGGGAAGTCCTGAGGGAAGGTGGGGAGGAAAGGATCCAGGACATCACCCACTTCCCTGTCCCCTGGGGGCCTCAGACCCCCAGCTGTCCCAGACTATCCTCCCCCTGGCACCTCTGGAGTGCGGGTGGCAGCAGGCTGTGGGCACTCTAGCGACCTAGGGGACAGCTCAGGCTGGCACCGAGGGTGTGGAAGAGATTCCAGCTCCCCCCGCCCTCCGAGAGAGGCTACCCTGGCCCTTGTTAAACCTGGGCTTCTGGAGGCTCTGGGACTGTGCGGAGCAGGGCTTTGGGGCCCAGGGGACACGTGGTGCATGGTGCCCACCTGG
The DNA here is from genome assembly GCA_020662805.1 of Glaucomys volans. Taxonomy (NCBI): domain Eukaryota; kingdom Metazoa; phylum Chordata; class Mammalia; order Rodentia; family Sciuridae; genus Glaucomys; species Glaucomys volans. The sequence goes on along the minus strand of JAJEJO010003074.1, from coordinate 109,882 downwards.
ATCTGGCAAAGGTCAAGCAGGACACGGATGCCGGCCAGGCACCAGAGCTCGCCCAGCAGGGAGACCAGGACCCCCAGGAGGTCCAGCCAGCGGCCAACGGTCAGCAGCAGCACGAAGAGGCTGCCCATGCGCACCAGCACCGTCTGCACCAGGCTCCGCACGCTGAGGCGCTGCTGCCGCTGCTCCTCTGAGGGACAGGCACACCTGTCACCGCCGCCCACACACCCAGGCCCTCGGAGTCCCCCTGGGGGCAGCCTGGGCCTCACAGCCCCCAGCCCACCGCCCCAGGGCCAGCTCTCCCTCCCCCGCTGCCCCTCCATCCCACCTCCTCCCTCTGAGCACCCACAGTCTCCCGCTGGCTTGGACAGAGCTCGGTGGGCCTGCAGGGCAGGGTCCACATCTCATCCGCCCACCACGCACGTCCCCTGCACCCACAGCCCCACCCTGGTCCTGGCAGAGGTGGCTCCCAAGGCAGCTTCTCCTGGGCTCCCGTTCTGTTTTTTTGCCATGCTGAGGATGGAACTCAGGTCTGCATGCTGGGCAAGCACTCCGCCACCCAGCGACACCCCAGTCCTTTGGCTTCTGTCCTTGACCCCATGATCCAGTGTCCACTGATGGGCTACGTGACCTTCTGAACAGGTCGAGGAGATGAAATCATTCCTCTATGTACATCCCTCTCAGGACTCTCCTCTGCATTTGGAATAAAATCCAAACCCAGAGCCTGCCTTGCCCGGTCCTGCCTGGTTTGGCCGGAGCCCACTCCCCGACTTCACCGGGTCTGACTTGCTCTTGCTCACCAGCCCTGCCAGCCCCCTTCCTTTTGGTTCATGGAGCATGCCGGGCTTCTTCCCACCTCAGGGTCTCTGCCCAAACACCTCCCTCACCCTGCCCTTCCCACCCTACCCCTATTCTGCACAGGGCTGTTCCCTAGAGACCAGATCAGACCAGAACACTCTCCCCTGCTGGGAATCCTACAGAGGCCTGCCTCAGACCCCCAACCTGGCTGGCCAGGGCTTTCAATTAGGCACTTAAGACCCTGAGCAGGCGGGCATGGTGGCGCACACCTGTAATCCCAGCAACTTGGGAGACTGAGGCAGGAGGATTGCAAGTTTGAGGTTAGCCTCAGCAACTTTTAGCAATACCCTGGTCTCAAAAGAAAAAAAAGAGAAAAGAAAAGCTGGCTGGGGTTGTGGCTCAGTGGCAGAGCACTTCCTAGCATGTGTGAGGCACTGGGTTCCACTCTCAGCACCACATATAAATAAATTAATAAAATAAAGGCCCATCAACAACTAAAAATAAATATTCAAAGAAAGAAAAAAAAAGCTGCCAGGCTCACTGCATCCCAGTGCCCTTCGGGCGACAGCTACTTCTGTTGATGGTTTGATGGTGCCGTGCCTCCTGCACTCTGGGCTTTGGCACATGAGAGTCTCCGCCCACAGTCCCCCCAGCCTCACCTCTCAGAGGGTCCTGTCTAGCCTTGGGACCAATCCGGGCCCTAGCTCCTTGTGGCTCCCCCTGCAGGCTGAATCTGCTCTGAGTGGCCTCACTGTGTGGCTTCTGCCCCTGGACTTGGTGCCCTGGGATGGCAGGACCGGGCCAGACAGTGGGCTGTGACTGCCAGGCGGCTGAGCCCGGTCCCCGGGCCTCACCCTGCATGTAGATGACCAGCAGCGTGTAGCAGATGGTGAGTGGGCTCCAGAAGCGCACGGCCTCCGAGGTGCTCAGGAAGTCCTGGTTGATGAGGGCCACGGCGGCCAGGTCGCCCACGACAAAGGCCACGGCCAGGGCCCGGCCCAGCAGCCGGGGCAGGCTGTGAGCGCCGGCCAGCAGGCCCAGGCAGACCCCGCAGTACTGCTGGCGGCTGTGCAGCGGGTACAGGCAGCAGACGTGGCGCTGCAGGCGCCGGGCGCCCGAGCTGAGCAGCGCGGCCAGGCCGAGGCTCAGCAGCAGGTTGAGGGTGCTGTGCGGGGCGCCCTCCTGCAGGAAGCTCAGGCCGCAGGCCAGCCCGCAGCCCAGCGAGTACTGGCTCAGCAGGTACAGCTGCAGCCGCTCGGAGCTGCGGGAGCCCTGTGGGGAGGACACAGGTGGACAGTGGGAGGCCAGAGCCCAAGGGACCTGGGGACCAGCTCAGAGAGAGAGCACTGGCTTCAGGTGGAGCCCTCGTGAGAGCAGGAGGGCCTGGGTCGAGCCTCCAAGACCCGGCTTCAGATCTGACGCTGGCTGTCGGCCAGGGTCAAGGCACTGGGGTGGCTGCGAGCACCCACTGAGGGAGCCTCACGTGCTCAGCGCAGGGCCTGGAGGTGGCAAGCTCAGGGCAGAACTGCCACGGTTTTCTTGGGGCTGGGTTGTACCTGCTGGGAATGGAGATGGGGCTGGGGCAGTCAAATCCCCAGGGAACCAGCTGCAACCTCGGTTCTCAATCTCAGGAGAAGGGGCTCGGCCAGGCCCAGCTCCCCGATCTGGGGGTGAAAACGGGGTTGCAGGGATCCCCTGTCCAATCCCCCTGCTCACCTTGCCCAAAGACAGCAGTGTGGACACAGCCCGGAGGGAGAACTCCAGAACCACCAGGGCGGCTACCCGGGCCCCCACCACCGTCAGGAATAGGGCCAGCCCTGCCAGGTGCAGGGTCTCCAGCCAGGCCCACTGGGCCCGCAGCCGCTCCTTTTCGGGCTGCCGCTTAGGGTCACTGTGGAGGCAGAGCAGGCAGAGGAGCAAGACCACCCAGCCAGGCCTCGGGAGGGGCGGGGAGGAGGGGTGGTCCTCCCAGCCCTGCCCAGAGAAGCCAGAGCCTGCAAGGGACTCTGGTGGCATGGGGCGCGAGCACTCACTTGGCACAGCCCACGAAGAAGTAAACCTTCAGGAGGCTGTTCAGAACCGAGACGCCCAGGGCGCCCACCAGGCCTGCAGGGAGGGAAGGAGGCAGCAGGTGCCGTGAGGAGGGGAGGGTGGAGAGGGGCCGAGGTGAGGCCCACGTGGCGTGGCGGGGCGGGGCGGGCAGGCCCAGGTGGGCGGAGGAGGGCTCACCTTGCAGGAGGCTGTCCAGGAGGCTGGAGCCCCACTCCAGGGAGGGGAGGCTGGGGAGCCAGGAGGGGAGGGCCGGCAGGGAGAGCATGGCGGCCGGACCAGCCCAGCCTCCGGGACAGCCAGGTCACCACAGGGACAGACCCAACGATGACGATGACGCCACAGGCCAAAGGTGTCAGCGGAGGGGAGGGGAGGAGCTGGAGGGGGTCAAAGGCCGGGGAGGGAGGAGAGCAGGGCGTTCACCTCCCAGGCCACATGCAGGAAGGCTGCCCGGTGCTCCCCAGTTGGCAGCCGGGGTGGTGAAGGGGTGTCCCTGATAAGTCTGGTGTCCACTTGCCTCACTGTCCCGCAGAGTCTGAGCCCACAATGCTTTCCTGAAGCTCGGGGCTTCCACCTCCCTGCCTCGTCTTGAGTCTGCGTCCCGCCACCCCAGCCTGAAGTGTGGCTGTGTCCTCTCATCCTAGGGGATCCAAGTAGGGGCTCTCTCCCCCCAGCCTGAGGTCTGGGGCTCTCTCTCCCCCCAGCCTGAGGTCTGGGGCTCTCTCTCCCCCCAGCCTGAGTTCTGGGGCTCTCTCCCCCCACCAGCCTGAGGTCTGGGGCTCTCTCTCCCCCTAGCCTTAGTTCTGGGGCTCTCTCTCCCCCCAGCCTGAGGTCTGGGGTTCTCTCCCCCCCAGTCTGAGGTCTGGGGTTCTCTCTTCCCCAGTCTGAGGTCTGGGGCTCTCTCTCCCCCCAGCCTGAGGTCTGGGGCCTTCCATGACATCGAGGTGGGCAACCAGCTCTTCCCTGGGGCTGCTAGGCCAGCTTCCTGAAGCCTCAGCTCTGCCTCTGCCCTTTCAGTGGGTGGCCTACAATCTCCGGCAGCCCAGGCTGGGGTCCTGCCTGAGCCCTTCCCTGCCCGGACCCCGCTGCCCATCCTGACATTCCCCCCGTGTCCGCTAGGTGGCAGGCCTCGCCTGGCCAGGCGGGGTGGGGCTGGCCTGCTGGAGACCTTTCCGGCCGCTTCCCAGATGGGAGTGGAGCCGTGGGGACTTGGGGGACTCGGTGACTCGGGGGGAGGAGCCCTTGAGGTAAACAAAGTAGAAAACTTTATTGGTTTGGAGTGTGCGGTGGGGGTGTCTCCAGGGCCCGCTCTTCACAGAGCATGTGGCCGGGGAGGCTGCAGAACGGGGCCAGTCGCGCCCACCAGGGCGCCGGTGTCCCCTTGGCAGTGCCAAGACCCGGGCAGGCCTTAGGAGCAGGCCGGTGGCAGGAGCGTGACTGCGGCTGGAGGAAGGGCCCAGGGCGCTGCTGGCCCTGGCCCTGCCTGCTACTCACCCGGGCGGGCACCCCTTCCGGGCCCCAGCCTCCTGGTCTGAACCCTGGGCCCTCTGAACATCCTTTCCGAATCACCAGAACTGGGCAAACGCAGGGCCTCGTAAAAGCCCTGGAAGGTCTGGGTTGAATTGTGTCCCTGTCCCCCCATGAAGTCCCACCCCCAGGACCTCGGGATGAGCCTGTGTGTGGAGAAAGATGAGGTCACTGGGGTGGGCCCAAGTCCACTGGGACCTGTGTCCTTGCAGGAGGAGGCAGGACACAGACACACACAGGGACCACGGTGTGGGCCCAGGCCAGCCGAAAGCCAAAGGGAGGGACCTGAGGAGAAAGCAGCCCCGTGCAGAAAGGGAGGGACACCTGCCCTGCGACCCTGTGATCTCCTCTTCAGGCCTCCAGACACTGGCAGAACGAATTTCCAAGTTCCAGCCCCAGCAGGGCAGCCCTGGTGACGAGATGGGGTGCCACCCTCGTCTGGCAGTGCCTTGCGTCCCCACACGTGGAGCCCATGGTCCAGCACCCAGTGTCAGCCACAGCAGTGAAGGAGAATCTGCAGAGGCTGCGGAGGCCCAGGAGGCCGAGGCAGTTGGGTCGCTCAGGTGGGTGCTGCCCGGCCAGCATCCTTCACAGTGAGCTTGGCGTGGAGTGTCAGGACTCAGGGAGGAGGACAGAGGGGCCACTCTGAGTGGATGCTCTGGGTGGGCTGTGTGGGCCAGAGTTGCCACACACTGCCCCCACCTGTGGTGGGGCCTGGGCCTGTGGTCTGCTCCGGGATGGCCTGTCCCTGGGAGGCAGGCCGTGCCACACTGTGTCCAGTGCCACACTGTGTCCGGATGTGGGGGTGCAGGAGGAGCCTAGGTGCCCTGGTGTTGGGCCCCCTGCCTGGCCAGTTTCCGCAACTCATCCCAGAAGAGCATGCTGAGGATGGTGTGGGGGCCCAGGCGCAGGTAGGCAGGACCCAGACCCTTGTAGAGCGCCAAGGGGCCCTCCTGCTGGCAGATCTTCACCAGGCAATCCAAGAGGCCCCCATACAGCTGGCCCTGTGGACAGACAGGGGTGGGGTGTCACCATGAGGGCTGGGAGGCCCCAGCTTGCACATCAGGCACGTCTGTGTGTCCACAGCTTCTGCTGGTACACAAGAAACGCACTTATCCCCACTGGGTGCACTGCCAAAGGTGATGCTGCAGGATGTGACACTTGGAAGAGGGCAGACACAGCCCGCTGCCAGGGCTCTCGGCTTGTCAAGAGGCACACAGACACCCTTGTTTAGGGCACATCTGTGAGACTGGCAGTGCCGTGGGAAGGCCATGATTCCAATCCCAGGTCCCCCACTTAGCAGCTGAGTGACCTCAGGCAAATCACTTGACCTCTCCGAGCCTCAACTTCCTCAGCAGGAAAAAGAATAATAGCTGGATGTCCAAGTGCTTGGGCATGTGTCCCACATGCCTGGGACACAGCTCTCCAGCAACCCAGTTAGCATGCACGTGTGCCACGTGTCCCCCAGGCTCTGCAGAAGTGTGTGCGCAGGTACGTGTCGGAGGGCTGCTCCCAGCTCCCCACATCCTCCCAGCCCTGGCCCCTGCTCACCCTGCCAGCTCCATCCACAGGCTGATTGTACAGCCGTGTGCTGACCACGTCGAAGGGAGTCATGACAGCAACCACTGCCACACTGCTGATCATGCCCCCAGCCAGGGCCACCAGCCAGCTGTCCTCTGGGAGCCACTGTGGGGACAGCACAGACATCTGACCCCAGCAGCTGCCCTCCATGCACCCACCCCAGCACACGGAGGGAGGGACTGCTGAGGGAGGAGGCCCTGCAGTCGTGACCCAGCCCAGCTCCTTCACAACCTCAGGGTCACACTGCCCTCAACTCCTTCTGGGCCCCCAGGTCGGGGTCACAATGCCCACGGTAGAGCCAGGGCTCCCAGCTGTCTCGAGGGGCCCCATCTGTCACCACCTGGACTGCCCTGGGTGGAAGGAGGCAGGGGGCCCTCCCACTCCTGTGTGTGCCAGGGGGCACAGGTGTCCCCAGCCCTCACCTGCTGCTCCTGTACCCAGGCCTTGGCGGAGGCAAAGGTGGCCAGCTGAGCAGCAGAGCCCACCATGACTCGGGGCACAGCCCCACCCACGCCCCGCCACAGCCCCAGCAGGCCCTGCTGCCGCCAGATGGTCTCCAAGGCACCCAGGACGCTCTGCGGGGAGAGGGTGCAGGGTCACTGGACGGCTCCACCCAGCCTGGAGCCGGAACAGTGCAGGGACTCTGGGGGTCCAGGGGCTCACCTGGTGCTGGTGCTGGTGCCCCACGGCCACTGCAGCCACCGTCTGGGCCTGCAGCTGTGTCTTGACCTGAGGGAGCAGGGGCAGGGCAGGGCCTGCAATGGAGCTGGCTGTGTGGAGGCCCCTCTGCAATGGTGACCCCAAACCCACAGGTCCCTGGTCCCGACAGCCGGGCCTTCACTGCCTGAGCTCCAGGGAGAGACTCTGTCGGCCTGTCTGCACCTTGGTGGGGCTCAGGGCAAGTCACTTAACCTCTGGGACCCGGTTTGGTCACTCCTCAATGCCGGAGTGAGATGGTGGCTTTTATTTTTAACTCGCACCAGGCCATGCGGAGGAAAGGTGACCCAACAGGGTTAGAACTCGCACATCTACTGCCACCCTCTGCCCCTTTCCTTGGTTCAGAGGCGGCAATGCAGGGATCCCAGGGGAGTCAGGGTCAGGGCAAGGGACAGATTCCAGGCCTGGGCCAGATATTCCCAGGGAGCAGCCCCACCCAGCTGGCCCCACCCCAATGGGGCCACGGGAAGCCCTGGTGGCTGCAGAGTCCCTGTGGGATCAAGTCCCAGGGTGGAGACCAGGCACTCACCAGGTAAGCAGGGCTCCCCACGAAGGCTCCCAGCGCCCCGGCCACGGCACCCGCGACCACGGTGCCGCCTGGCTGCTGGGTGAGGCCCGCCTGGCCCGCCAGGCTGTAGCAGTAGAAGCGGACGCCGTTCATGAGGCCCTGGTAGAGGAGGCCGGCGGCCAGCCCCTTCTGCAGGCCCCACAGCCCATCTGCACGGGCCACGGCGGCCACGGACGCCAGGAGGCCCCGGTAGGGCCGCGGGTAGGTGCCCCGGGCTTGCAGCTCCCCCTGGAGCTGGAGCCGCGTCTTCACCACCTCCAGGGGGTTGGTGAACACGCAGGCCAGGCAGCAGGCGGTGGCGCCCAGCACCAGGTCCACGGCCGGGGACACCGTCTCCACTGCCTCCACGGCCCTCACAGCCTCCACGGCCTCGGGGGCCGCCGGCCGTGCCTGGGTCAGGGGCGAGGCGTGCGCCATGGGTGGCGGTGTTTAGGCAGTCTGCACCCGTGCGGGACCACGGGGCTGGGGACCGAGGGGGCTCGGGGCCATGTCTAGAAGGCAGGGTTCCCGGCGAGTCCCCGCAGCTCCCTGCGCCCTTGGCCTATCCTGAAATCCACCTGCTCGGTCCGCGCTGCCGACTGGGGTCCGTCGGAGCCCAGGACACGCCTCCTCCAGCTCTGGCCAATCCCAGCCTCCTCTGGGGCGGGGCTGGACCCTGGGATCTGGGGGAAAGGTCACTGGGGACTGGAAGGAGAGGGGGGCGGGGCGGAGCTGCCAGCCGGCGAGGGCACCTCCTCCGGCCCCAGCCTCTGCTTGTCCTCTCTCTGGCCTCTGTCCTGCTCCAGCTGGGAGCCCACATGAGGCAGATGTCCTGGGAGACCCCTGGCACAGGGTGTGGGAGTCGTCCTATCTCCGTCCCAGAGTCTGTGCGACGTCCCCTTCCTGGCCTGTGTTCCAGTCTGGCTCTCATAGCCTGGGGTCCCAACCCCAGCAAGAGCAAAGGGGGAAAGGCTGGAGCCCGGCAGGCCTGGTGGCCGTGTCGTTTTTGACGGTGGTACTGGCGACAGACCTGCGCCTCCTGCGCGCCAGGCAAGCGCTCCAGTGCCGCCTTGTCATAGAAGGGGTCACTTTCTAGCTTCTCTGGGGCATGTCCAAATTGTCACAGGGTAATTGGATAGAAGGTGGCACTTCTGATGTCGGGGACTACTGTACCGCTCACCTACTTCAGAGGGCCTTTGGAAGAATGTGCCAAGCACTGTGCTTCACTCAATAAGAGGTGGCCCCATCCCCCTCTGCCTCTGCTCCATGGCCCCATCCCTGCCCACCCCAAGACGCCAGGGCCCAAGTGGGATGCAGATAAAAAAAAATAAGGGCATTGTCGGAGGAGTGACCTGTGGTTGCAGTCACGTGGCCAGCAGTTCTCTGCCCTCCCTGAGGGCGTCCAGCAGGAGTGTAGGTGGGGAGGAGGGTGGCAGAGGGTGGTCTTGTCCACCAGCCCCAGCCCCTCCTCCTGGCGGCAGCTGCAGGGGAGGGAAAGGTCAGGCCAAGAGGCTCCTTGGGCTGCGCCCTTCCGGATGGTGAGCACCATGGGGGCAGCCACGGCTGCTGGGCTCGTGCCCACGGGCCAGGCACGGAGCAGGTGACGAGGTGTGGTTGCAGAATTGGAGGGTCTGGAGACCACCCCACCCCACCCTGCTCAAAAAGGGCCAGTGACGAGTCTTGGCAATATAACATGTCTATTTTATTTTAAAAAACAAAACCCACACCACCGACCCCTTCCCCAGGGCTCCAGAAGGGCCGGCCCCAGTCAAGCAGGGATGGCCGGGAGACTGAGCATGTGGTGGGTTCTGCACTTCTCCCAGCCTCTCCTCCCTCCCCTTTGCTCCTGGCTAAAGGAGCCACTGACCGCTGGGTCCCATGGGCTCTGCTGAGCTGGGGGGAGGTGGTCGCGGCATGCAGGGTGCCTGGCTGGGCCGGGCTCTGTGAGGTGGGCGGCTGTGCGTGGGGCAGACTAGTGAGAGGGAGCATGCGCAGACGCGTGCCCCAGCTTCCCTGCACAGCCAGGAGTGTTCAAAAACGAACACAGGTAGCTGGGCTCTCAGGACCCAGGGGCCCTGAGCCTCTGCCCAGGCCCCCGGCCCGGGGTGGGGGCTCCTGCCTCCTGGTCCTTCCTCCTCCCTATAGATGGACATTCCTCTCATCCCCATCCTCAGGTTCTGACCTGGGAGGACAGTGTCTGCAGAGCCCGCCTGGTTCAGACCCTCTGTCTCCAGCAGCCTCTAGCCACCACCCACTGGGCAGGACGCCCAGGCGTGCTGGGCACGTTCTGGATCCTGGAGTGGAGAGATCCTGCCTCACGCCGGGCGCTCTGCCACCTGGGGCAGGAGTAGGCTCAGGAGGTGCGTGGAGACCTGGCTCCGCAGCAGCACGATGGCAGCGACCCTGAGCCTGCTGGTCAGCTGCCTCCCCTTCCCCGACCTCCTGGGATGCCACCCAGCCTGGCTCAGCACCAGGGGTCCCGGGAGGCTCTGCCACGGCAGAGGCTGTCACTTCGCTGCCAGGCGCTGTGGATGAGGCTCAGGGCGTCCTCGAACTTCTGCCTGCTGGAGGCTTCCTGGATGGTCTTGTGTGGGAGGTCCACCTGGGTGGGGCAAGACGGGACCCCTGAGGACCGCACGCTCCATCCTTCCAGGGGCCTCGGCACTCCTGGGATCGGTCTCAGCTGAGGAGGCCTATCAGGGTCCCACACCAGACCCTCCACACCTCTCCCAGGGAGCAGCTTCCATGCCGCTAGATCCTCCTGCGCTCGGGGGAGGGCCTGAGCTGACAGGCTGCGCCCTGACCACCTCCTTTCGGGGAAGGCCTCTCTCCCAGGCGGCCAGGGAGGGGGTTCTCTGCTCTCAGCAACACTGCCCGGCGACCTTCTGCCCAAGCCCTTCTTTGCCTCTGGTGAGCCTCAGTTTGGGCTGTAGTGCATGCAGGGAAAGTCCCTTGCTCTAGGTCAGTGAGCCCCCCCAGGCAGGGGAGGGTCCTGCCCATCCTGTGCCCCACGGGTCACAGCTCCGGGCCCACCATGAGCACCACCGCCCAGCCCTGTGACCACAGCAGGGTTAGGAGACGCAGCTCCTGGTCCCAGTCAGCTTCCCCCACAGGCTCGCTGATCAGGGCTTTGCCCCTTTGGCCCTAAGTTTCTGTGTCTGTCCCAGAGCTGCTGGCATATTGCTGTCCCCAGGATCCTGGAGGGAAGGTCAAGTCCTGGGAGTGGCCGGGGCTCCTGGGCGGCTGGGTACCTGGTAGATGGCTCTCCACCCAGAGTTCAGTGCAGACAGCAGCCGGTCGAGTTCAGAAGTGCAGCTCAGGTAGATGGCCCAGGGGGCGGCGGGCTGCGGGCCGTCCTGGGAGAACTCCTAGGGAGAACGGCGGGTGAGCGGGCAGCCTGGCTTCCCTGGCAGAGGCCGCACTCCGCCCGCCCTGCTCACCAGGACGCAGTACTCCTTGCCCGGCTCTGTGGCGACGGCGCTGATGTCAGCCAGCCTGGCTGTGCCCAGGGAGCGGAAGAAACTGGTCTGACAGTCCTCGTGGCACGTGAAGAGGCGGTCCTCCGCAACCACCAGGCAGCAGGGGATGCAGGGGCTGGGGGCCACGCCCTGGGGGATGACCTGAGGAGGTGGCAGAGGTAGAGCGTGTCCAGAGAGGTCCAGCCCAGAGGCCCAGCGGTTCTCTGCCCTCCCTGAGGGCGTCCAGCAGGAGTGTAGGTGGGGAGGAGGTGGCAGAGGGTAGTCTCATCCACAGGGGACCCTGAGCTCCGAGGTCCACTCTGGGATGTCCCTTGGGGTCCCCCACTGGTGTTCTCCCAGGCTTCCTGTGACTGGCCGTGGGTGCTGAGATGCCCCGGGGCCCTGCAGGGGTCTGGCAGGTGAGGTCGGGTGGAGGCCTCACCCCTTTGGACACGGCCTGGCACAGGTGCTGCATCCAGCCCGCCATCTCCGCCTCGCTGTCAGCGCTCAGCTCCAGGCAGGGCCGGTCGGCGAGGATGACCTGGAAGGCGTGGGGCCGGTCCGTGGTGTTGGATCTCCGGCAGCCACCGCACTGCTCCCCCCTGGGCCAGAGGAGGAGGGTGAAGCAGGGCGAGGAGGCAGGCGGCAGGAGGGGCCTGGGGTTGCTGAGCAGGTGGACGGGGGAGGCTGCCTGGGCCCTCTGGCTCCTGAGGTCCCGAGTCACCAGTCCTTTAGACACCCGCACGTGGCCAGGTGAGGGCAGGCACCAGCCCCGCTTGCCCTCCTTTCCCTCCCTCCTGCGGGCCTGTCCCCACTGGGCTGCAGCTTCCCCTGGCAGACTGGACCCTCTCCAGCAGGCAGCCCTGTCCCCACCCTGCCGCCTGTGGGCTCCCCTCAGCCTCCAAGTCTGCAAACCAAGTGTGCCAGTCAGAGCTACTGGGTGGGGTGGGCTGAGGGACAGGGCAATGGGAGGGTCCCAGGCTTGGCCTTGACACCCTGGGCAGTGACGCTCACCCCATGTTGACGGAGAGCAGGGGAATGACGTCGGTGCGGTCAGGGTACTGGTAGAGGATGCCGTTGCTGCTGGGACAGGGGCAGCAGCGGTCAGGCCTGGCCAAGGAGGGAGGCAGGCTCCAGGTCCCAGGGACCCCCAGACTGATCACCAAGGCAAAGGAAGCCAGCCCTGCTTTCCAGGAAGGGAGGATGAAAAGGAATCGGAGAGGGACTGCAGGGCGCTGCCTCAGCGGACCTGGCAGCTCCAGGCCCTCGCGGCTGGCCCCGGCCTCCACCTGGGGCACTGGCACCCCTGGGCCCAGCTCGCTGGCTTTACAGAGGAGCCCTGCAGCCCTGGACCGCATCCACCCCGGGGCCTGTAGAGGGGAGCCCCCTCCCTCAGACCTCTCTCCAGTGACCTGCCGCCGAGGTCCCTGCTGGGGACCTGACAGCCCGACAGCGCAGAGCTCAGGGCTCCCACCTGAGCACCACGAAGCAGGGTTTCCAGTGCTCCCTGCCCAGGTAGGAGGTGCCCGCCTTGTAGTGCAGCACGCCTTCCTTGGTGATGGCCCCCTCGGGGGGGGAGCAGCGGCAGGGGACAGGGCCCAGGGACTCGTCTGCAGGGTCCTCCCAGTGCACGAGCCCGTAGAAGTGCACAGTCACAGTGGATGCCTAGGGGTGGGGACAGGGACAGAGTGGGTGAGGCCTGTGCCAGGCAGGTAGCTGGGCCAGGCCTTAGCTCGCCCATGGCGCAACATCAGGAGTACCCGTGAGAGGGCGGGACAGAGGGGTGGGGAGGAAGTGACAGAGAGGTGCCAAGGACATCGCCTGCATCACTTGATCGAGCACCAAGGCTGGCTGCCGCTGGCCCCGTGAACCACACCCAGCTTCCTCCCAGCCCTCACCTCGCACTTGGACTCCTGGGCCACAAACTTGGCCAGTGCCAGCTTCTCCATGGTGGCGTCAGTCAGGATGCTGGGGTAGGGTGGTTCCCGGCAGCCTTTGATCATGGCTGACTTCAGAGAGGCCAAGAAGAACCTGCAAAGGGAGTGGGCTTTGTGGTCAAGGGCCTGGGGACAGGGCTTTGTCCTAAGAGCTCCTGGCCTGGAGGGGTCACAGAAATGTGGGGGAGGGGCCCAGCCACAGCAGTGCTCAGGGACTGTGGGACAATGACATAGCTGGGTATGTGTCAATCAACGGTGACCGGTAAAAGACCCTTTCCTAAGAGCCCAGTGCCTTGGATCCTGACAGTGGAGGAAGCCCCGAGGCGTGCCAGTAGGACTTGAGTGAGGGACCACGTGACCTCATGACGTGTGATTGTCACATGTGAGTACTTGTGGGCATGCCCTGGCCAGCACGGCTCTGCCTTCCTTCCCGTCAGATGTTCATGTCAATCCCTTTGGCCTCTGGGCCACAAGGCACTGAGAGCACCTAGGCTGGCCACATGAGTCAGTGGTCAGTGACCATTCACTGTCCCTCCTCTGACCAGACTGTGGGTTCTGAGGGAACACGCTTGTTTTCACTCTGGTGACTTCCACTCCCACCCTCCTCCCTGCCATGGCCCCAAAATGGCAGGTGCGGCTCTCCAGTCCTGGGGCGGGGCCGACACTCACTCGGCCAAGGCCACGTCCGCTGTGTCCAGCAGAAACTGCTTCCTGCGGTTGGTGCACACCAGCTTCACCGTCTGCTGGTCGAGGCCAACCTGCCAGAGACCACATGGGCTTGGCTGCTGCCTGGCGGGAAAGGCAGCGCAGCCAGACAGCCGGTCAGGGCACTGGGGGAGGGAGCACCCGGGGGCAGCAGTGAGGCCCCGAGGTGGGAGCCCGGCAGGAGCTGGGGGCAGTCAGGTGTCCTCGCACTTGGCTCTCGTCCCCAGCACATGTTCAGAAGCCTCTCTGAGAGTCAGGCGGTGCCCATCCATCCTCAGGACAGGCCCTGCTCCGCGGCTCTCAGGGTGGGTGGTCTACCAGCTCGGAGCCTGCACTCACCGACACATAGTCAAGTTCATTGTAAGAAACGGCCTCTTCCACCAGGTATGGCTTCTCTGTGGCCCCTGAGAGAGGAGACCCCAATGCCTATTACCCCCTGGCCTCTTCTCCCTCCCTGGCCCCATTTTCTAAGACCTGGCCCCTGGCAGAGAGGACCCCCCCTCGTCCTGCAACCTGCAGTGACGGAGCAGGAGAATGACCTGGGGTCAGCGTGGCGGGTCGGGCCCACGCTCAGTAGCCACCCCTTCCTGGGCGCCTTTTCATTCCCACACGCCCCTCGAGGGGCGAGGCTGGGGCGCAGGCACCTTTCCGGAGCAGGTAGACGTAGCAGTCCGTGAGCAGCACGAACAGCAGCTGCAGGTTGCCCTCCATGTGCCCCGTGCTCATCCGGATCATCTGGGGGCCGAGCAGACAGGTCAGCTGTGGGCCCAGACGCTTGCCTCCGGCACAGGGTCACGCCATCTGCCAGGCCCTTGCTGGGTCTCACTGGCTCCCAAGTCCCCTAGACTTACTTTGAACAGCTGCTCTTCGTTTTCCCGAAACACGTGGATCATCAGCAGGAGCAAGTGATTGTTGTCCACTCTGTGAGAGGGACAAGCGTCGGGAGGACAAGGGTCAGGCTGGGCAGGGAGAGCACGGCCCTTCCCGCCTCCCACGGGGGGCTGAGTCCTCGAGGAGTTGAGCTTAATTCCCTGGCAGGTCAGAGTCCACGTCCCCATGTGCCTGGCTTCGAGGATTGGCAGAGCCCTGTGCCAGCCAAGACCGTCCCTCACCTGAACTCAGAGGAGTGTGTCACCTCGGAAGGGCTCCCCTGGCCCTCGTCCACCCCAGAATCCTCGGCGCTGCTCAGACATGGGCTGAGCTGGTCCCGCTTGAGTTCACAAAGAGCCTCCTGTGTCCCAGGCTCAGGCTCGGGCTCGGGCTCAGGCTCCTCACTGACCAGGGGCAACTGGGCGTCCGGTTCCTGGGTCTCCAGCTCCTGAGCTTCCTGTTGCGTGTTCTCTAGGGGCCCAGGCGTCTCTCCCTCTTTTCCTCCTCCCTCTTCTTGGCCAGCAGTCGCAGGGCCACCAGGAACATGCAGCGGTTGGCCCGGCCCTGCAGGGTCATGGTGGCCGCCACCTGATGTAACAGTGCTTGGACTCTGGACGGTAAAGCAGTAGAAGTCCATGGGGGCTGGAAGCCCCTCACTAAAGTCGCAAAATGGCGGCTTCTCCGGGGCCTCCCCGGGAGAGCCAGTCCGAAAGGACTGGTCCGGGGGTTCGACATGGGACCGCCAGGTGCTGGGGTCCAGCTGCCCATCAAGCTGGTCAATGACCTTGCTCAGGGGGTGTCCCAGACAGTCCATGGAGGTGTCCTTCATCTCGGGGATCAGCAAGCCCGTCTGGCCGAGCTCCGAGGGCTCACTGCTCTCGGCTGTGCTGCTGGCTCCCTCGCCCTCCTCCTGGAGGGAGGCCCCGGGGTCTGGCGAGTCCCGCCCCAGGCCTGGGCACACCAGGCCAGCACTGTCCCCCTGGCTGCTGCACTTCTGCTGGCTGGAGGCAGGGTGCAGCGGACTGGCCTCCTCATCTGATCTGGTTTTCTTCTTCTTGCCAGTTTTCTTCTTCTTGGTGACCCTGGATTACAGCAGTAGGGAGGGATTTAGACCCGAGTGCTGGGTGCCAAGGGAAACCAGCCTGGGCAGATGCCCTCCAAGCTCATGGCCAGAGGCTCTGTGGTCTGGGCAGTGAGGGGCCCTGAAGTAGTCCCTGGTGCTGGCATAGGCAGGGGTGGGGCCATGGGCTGGGGACAGCACAGGGAGGCAGAGGTGGCAGTAGCCAGGGCGTCCCCTGAACAGATCCTACAAACTCCAGCTGATAAAACTGAGCTGGTTGTACCCGCAGGAAATAAAACCAGGCCATGGTCAGTCAGGCCAAAGGTCCCCTGGGCTCAGGTCTTCTTAGGATGTGGGCATGAGTCCCTGCTGACCCCACCATCCGCTAGGTGTTACCATGGATAAATCACCCAGAAACATACTCATCTTCTGGGCACAAATCCTGACACCACTCTGGTTATGTGACAGAATGGGCCTGGCCAAAGCACCCCAACCCAAGGTCGAATGGCTATACTGCTTTCTTCTTTTTTCTTTTTCTTTTTCTGGTGCTGGAGATTGAACTCAGGGCACTTTACCACTGAGCTACATCTCTAGCCCTTTTAAGTTGCTGAGGTTGGCCTTGAACTTGCAATCCGCCTGCCTCAGCCTCCCAAAGTGCTGGGATTACAGGTGTGCACCACCGCGCCCACCTTAAACTGCTTTGTTCCTGAACCAGCCGTGGGGTGGGCCTCCTGGCTCCAGGCCCAGGGGGCAATGCCTCTGCCTCAGGCCAGCATGTCCGACTGGTGTATGGGGCTTCTCTTCTTACTCCAGGTGGAGACTTCTAACAGGCCCAGGAAGACCAGGCAGCCCCTGCTCCACTGAGGCACTGGCCAAGAGCCCCAGCTGGTCATTGACCTCCTCCGTCCCTTCTATGTCCCTGTCCACATGACAAAGTTACTTTTCCTCTAATGAACTCGGCCACTAGGACTGGTACGCTGACTTCCAAGAACTTCCTCAGGAGGAAGTCCAAGCTGAAGGTGTTTTCTGATCTTGAATGGACCAAGCAAAATGCCCCAGCAGCCAGGCGGGCCTCACAGGCCACCTACCTCCAAGCCTTGGGCCTTGCCATGGACCCCGTATCTGTGTCCCTCCAAATTCACATGTGGAAACCCTAACTCCCACGTGATGGAACCAGGAGGGGGGGCCTGTGGGGTGAGAGTTCCTGAGGGTGGAGCCCTCTTGCAAAGCTCGGTGCCCTCGCTAAAGCAGCTCCAAAGAGCTCCTTCTTGGCTCTGCCACTGGCAAACCTGGGAGAGGCCCTCGTCGGAAGGGACCATGCCGCGCCCGAATCTCAGACTCCAAGCCTCCCGAGCCTTAGGAAATAAGACTCTCAACTTTGCTGTGGTGACTGGAGGACTGGCCTCAAAGGACTGCCTGGGGGTGACAGGGCTGCTTCTCGGTATCCATGGAGGGGCTCCACGGCCATCAGGGGAGACCCCACCTGCCCTGGTCTGAACAGTGAGGCAGGAGTGGGAACACACTCCAGGACACCTGGGACTTCCCCAGGCCTCCCTGCTGACCTGATGACCTCCAGCTCCGTGCAGGCGTCCAGGAGGCCTAGGGCCTGGGCCTGCCCCTTCTCCTGAGAGCTGGTGTGCACAGGGGTGGTGTCAGAGGAGGACACGGTCTCCGCCTGCTCCCCATTGAAGGGGTTGTGGCGCTGGGTGGGGCTCTTGGTGGACGCCTTGCTGCTGGTCAGGTCCGAGGCAGTGGAACGGGGGCCGCTGATAGTGTCCGTGAGGTCTCCATCTGGGAGGATAAGGAGACAGGACACTGCCCATCAGACCCCAGCTGGCCCCAGAGGATGACCATCTCAGGGGAGGTAAGTGATCCCTCCAGGGAGGCCTGACTGGGTGGCGGCCCTGTTTAAGGCACAGAAGCCCCGACCCAACAGGACATGGGACTTGTGCTCCAGGAGTGACCTGGAGGACTGCCATCTCTGCCACCCAGACCCTCAGGAGCTCACAATCTGGCCATGAAGGTGGGTGGTGAAGAAGCTTCCAGGCTCAAGGCCTGGGGCAGGGTGGCCTTGCTGCCTCCAAGGGAGCCAGGAAGGACAGGCTGCAGCTCCTAGATGACCTCTGGCAGCCCGGCACCTCCTCCGGCCCACGCCCACTGGCAGGCCTGGAAGATACCCGAAGTCCTCTGAAGGCCCGCAGACAACAGAGAACACAGAGGAAGCGAGAGGGACCAGAGGAGGGAACCAGAGAAACGGGGCAGAGGCTGAGAGGCTGGAATGGGGAGCGGAGGGGACGGCCTTGGGTTGATAGACAGAAGGTCCAGAGCCCTCGGAGAGAGTGGGAGGCCCAGATGGGCAGCAAGAATGTGAGGAGGGCGCAGCCGCGATTCCCTGCAGGCCCTGCAGAGGGTGTGGGCGTCTCTCAGCACCCACCAGCACCCTGGGGGACAGGCAGGCGCCCCTTTACGGGTGGCGCTGAGAGCCCCGGGTCTACTCCACTCAAACCTCCGCTTGCTGATGGGTCCTCACGGGGTCACCCTCACACACTGCCCCTCCAGAGGTGGCCTAAGCAGCCTCCCTGGAGTCACTGGGACACCATGACAAGCACCCAGCTGCAGGGGAAGACGGGAGCTGGCCAAGCAGAGAACCGAGGCCAGACGGCACAGCCACATGGGCAAAGCTTAATGGCCAGGGACCTGGCTGCTGCTGCCCCATTGGCTGACCATTAGCTGTCCAGGAGAGGTGGCTCCCCTCAGCCCCACTGGAAGGGCCCTATCTGCTGTCACCTGCGTAGTGGAACTTCAAAACCAAGGGAGCCGCCTGCTGATCCTGCACGTCAGCCATGTTTAGAAAGAGCACCGTCCTTTGCTCTGGGAACCAGGAGGGAGCTGGGAGCAGCTCCAGCTATGCTGGAAACACTAGTGGACTCTGAGGCTCTCCTCTGATCCCTGGGACCCTAGGGCCTAGCTGTCAGAGGCTCTAGAAAGCCATGCTCTTTGGCTCCAGAGCCATCCTCTTACTCTGTCGGCATCCAGCCCCCATGCTCTCCTTGGCATGCATAGCTGCCCAGGGGAGGGGTGCCAGGAGGCAGTGGGCAGCAAGGCTGTGACACCACCAGCCCTGCAAAGACACCAAAGGCTACTGAGCAAGGTGGCTCATTTCTATAATCTCAGAGACTCGGGAGGTTGAGGCAGGAGGATCACAAGCTCGAGGCCAGCCTCAGCAACTTAGTAGACCCTGTCTCAAAAAAAAATTAAAAAGGGCTGGGATGCAGCTCAACAGGAGAATGCCCCTGGGTTCAGTTCCCAGTGCCCCAGAAGAAAAGAGGCCAAAGGAGCATGGAATGGCCACCCTGTCCCGTACTACGGCCCTGAATGTCAAGCTGCCTCTAAGTCCAGCTTTCCTCCAGGCCCAGGGAGAAGGCAGAGCTTCCCTAGGTGAGCATGGAGGCTCAGGGATCAAGGGACTTTGGAAAGCAAGAGGTCTCAGTCAAGAAAAACCTCACCCACCCCTGGGCCCCAGCCTGGCCTGAGTAAGCGCTGCCCCTGGGCACCTAGTCCCCAGGCACAGGGAGCTGAAGGCTGCAGAGGAGTCAGGCCCTGCTGTCACACGGCTGCAACGGGCATGTCAGGAAGGGTTAGCTGTTAGAGTCAGAGGGAAAACCAGGGCCGGCACATGTGCTCCAGACAGGCTGAGGTGCAGGAAGTCCCGATGGAATTCTGGGTTCAAGCTAATGAAACTGCTACTCACTTGGCCAAGTGGCATAATTTATTTTTCCCAAAGTTAAGTTATTTCATACTGAAATTACTTGGGAAAGATCATTGTCACCCATTACTTGGAGATCATGTCTCTGATAAAGTGGGGGAACTCCCATCCTTGGGATGGGACCACCCCCTTTCCAGGCAGGAAGCTCTCAGGAAGGGGCTGGGATGGCCTGAGATTTAAGGAGGAAGCAGTCACCTATCAGGAATGCTCTGAGCACAGTGGCCTCTGGGCCATCACTTCATGAACACCACACATGGCCGCTGCCCGGCACACGGGGTGGGAGAGCTGATGGATTTTATTTTTGTTCAACTTAAAACTCCTAAAAGAATCTCCTGAAGGCAGTTCAGCCATGCCTGGGCAGCTCCCTCACTTGGACCTCAAGCTCCTTCAAAGCATCTGAGAGGCGGCCATCAGGATGGGCTGAAAGGATCAAGGCCTCTCCCCCAGATCCACATGTGAAGATCCCATGTGTGGAGGCCTCGCTCTCCAGAACAGCCTCTGCTCACTGGGTCGGGCCACGAGTGCCCCACAAATGAGAAGCTCCCTAGGTACCCCAAGTGTCAACTACCCCTGGAATCAGGAAGGGTGATCTAGGAACCCTGAAACAGTCCCTGCGTGACTCAGGGGCAGGAGTGCCGCCTGGGGAGGAGGGACACGCTGGGGTAAGCGCCAAGCTCTCCTGCAGAATTCCATCGACAGGACACCAGGCCCGGCCGTCATGATCAGGGCATTATGGTCAGTAATAAGGAGCTGATCTTGACACATGCAGCAAGCTTGGCATGGAAACATCGCAAAACAGGAAAAGAGGTCACAGCGGACTCTGTCCCACCTTCCCAGTCTGTGCTGGGTACAGACGGCACTGCTGGAAACACATCTCCAAAATCATAATCTACAAAAACGAGGGACAAAACTGAAGATTAGAAACATAGGAGTGGAACGAGGAGAGGGGCGGCGGGTGGGGACACCGGGGAAATAGGAGAGGGTGACGGGAACGCTCTGCATCTTCTCTAACTGGGAGCTGGAGGCTCGGCTCCTGGCCAGGAGCCTGTGGCCCGCTGTGCGGCTCTGTGGGCCGTTTCCTTCCAAACCCAGAGCCACTCTGCCAGAGGCAGCTGGGGCGCCGCTGCCTGACCTCAGGTTCTGCCCTCGCCTCCTTTCCTCCATGCCTGCTGGGCAGCCTGAGTCTACTCTACAAACTGCCGAGATGAGGTGGGCTCATGGCTGGGTGGCCTGGTGGCTTCTTCAAGGTGGCCCACGAGGCCAGGAGAGGCGCTGGGGCCTTCCACTCGCACACCAGGAGTGCAAGTCCTGCTGATAGTGAGCTGGAAAGTGCCCACCCCACCGGACCAGGACAAGGACCCACGGGACAGCAGAAGTAAAGAAAGAGGAAGATCAAGGCCTCCGTGCTGAGTCAGCTCCAGGGAGGCTGAGGGCTGGGGCTGTTGGATCCCCTTCCCTGGAGGTGAGGCAGGACCAATTAATGAAGGGACCAGTGCCCCTCAGGCATGAAGTTGGGGCCAGTGTCAGAAATGAACACCAAGGCCTAAGGTTTGAGAAGAAACCAGGTTGTTCTAATGGGTTGGTGGATTGAAACAGAACGACCCAAGGCCCCCCCTCAGGCTCTGCACCCCGGTGCACTGGCCCTACCACAGCAGCAAGTGTGGAGGAGCTCAGAGGACCAGGTGCACACAGGAGCCCCGCCAACGTCCCTGCACATTTGACCTGCGGGCTCTTCCTCCTTGCAGGGTGGCTCGGCCCCTTCCTGCCCAGAGCTTGGTCGTGCAACCTCCCCGGGGTTCAACACTCGCCCACAGTGTCAGGCAGGAGTTCCCAGGACTCCTTGCAGAGAAATCTGCCCTGGGCCTGTGACTGGAGCTTCTGGAAACGTGTCTAATGTTCACACAATCTTGTTCTGGCTCTTTGTGCCTGGAAGCCATTCTTTAGCCACCACAGGACTCTGTTGGCTCTGTGGACTGCAAATCTCAACCCCCAAATCAAAACCACCCAGAGTGATGTCACTGCCCAGGCTTAAGAGGCTCCAGTCCATTCTGGGGCAGAGGCTCGGTCCCCTTCTGCCCGGGGCCACTCACCCTCACTAGACGGGGCGATTGCGCTGTCATCCCACTCCAGGTTGGTGGAGGTGACAGAGTTGAAGGAGTTGAGGGACAGGCTGTCTGAGCCATGCACAGAGCTGGGAAGGCGGTCTTCAAAGTCCAGCAGGTACTGAGGTTTGTAGTAGTCAGGCATGTAGGGGGCCAGGTCCAGGTAAGGGGCATCCTAGGGAGAGGGGAGAGGGACGTGAGGTGAGGGGTCCAGGCTGGGAGACTCGGGCATGACACGCCCTCCCATGTTCTTTTTCCTTTGGAAATCAGTACGCTTGACGCTGTGAATGCAGAGTGAGCTGCTAAGAAGGGTAAGGTGAGGGGTCTGGCTCTGCAGGCTGCTGACTTCCGGCTGATGGAGTGACAGCACCGCCAGTGGGGGAGCCTACCCCAGCAGGAGTCAGGCCCTGGGCTCCCCTCCCAGCATCACAGAAAGAGAGGAAGGAGCCAGTACAGTGCACACACCTGCAATCCCAGCTACTCAGGAGGCTGAGACAGGAGGATGGCAAGTTTGAGGCCAGCCTCAGCAACTTAGTGAGCCCCTAAGTAACTTAGGGGGAGCCTGTCTCAAAAAAAATTAAAAGGACTGTGGATGTGGCTCAGTGATAAAAGCACCCCTGGACTAAAGCCCTGGTACAAATTAAAAAAAAAAAAAGAAAAGAAAAAGAAAGAGCTGTCAGAATGCACTGGGCCTCAGACGCCTGCTTGGTCTTATTGCGAGCACCCATTTTCTCCAGTTTCCCCCACTGCCACGTTCCCTTTATGGTCAGTGCTCCTGGGGAGGCACAGGGAGGGTGATATGACGAGGACTGGGCAGCCGGGCCACCTGGGCAGACCAAGTCCAGTGGTGCTGTGGGTTACCCCCACATCTGTGCGGTAGTCGACCTTTGACCATGGTTTTGCTTTCTATGGTTTTAGCTACTGAGATTCCAAAAATAAAAAATGGAAACTTCCAGAAATAAACAATTCATAAGTCTTAAATAACTTTCATTACAGTACATGTTATAATTGTTCTGTACTGTTAGTTGTTATTTCTTTAATCTGCCCTTTTGTGTGCATGCGAGAGAGGGAGATACCGGGGATGGAACCCAGGCGGCACTCAACCACTGAGCTGTATCCTCAGCTCTCTCTTTTTCTAGACAGGTCTTTCTAAATTGCTGAGGCTGGCCTCAAACTTGCGATGCTCCTGCCTTCTGAGTCCCCAGATTAGAGACATGCACCACCACACCGTGCTGTCATCTATTACTAGGCCTGGTTTACAATTAAACTTGACCTTAGGTATGTACACGTGGGAAAGACCCTCCTCTAGAGGGCCTGGTGCTCTCCACTGGTAGGGCCTGGTAGGTAGGGGGACAGCTGTACAGGGCTGGGGATGAGGGGAGCAGGGGAATTTGGGGAGGGCGTTGGGGGCACAGCAGCCGGGAAGCCAGAATCCCAGGAGACATGGGGATGGACGGGCCTTGTCCTTCTCAGACACTCATGCCCTAAACACAAAGGCAAGGGCTTCTGGGAATGTGGTTTTCCTCCACGTTGCTTGAGAGACAGAAGTCACCTGCACCAGGAATCCTTGCCACAGGGAGTCAAGAGAGACTCTCCCCCTGCCCTAACTTCTGCTGATCCCCCCCGAAAGCTTTCCCTCTCCTGAGCGACAAGGCTTTGCTCAAGTTCAACCACACCCGGCTCCCAGCCACACTTGGAAAGCGCAGCCCGCGCCCCATGGCTCCTCTGCTCCCTCCAGCAGCAAAAGCCATGGCGTCTCACCAGATCCAGGTCAAACCGAATGAACTCCAGCCCAGAAACCAAGGTCAAGAAGAGCGTCAGGTGATCATGGCTGCAGACGAGGGCGTTCCTGCAGGACACCAGAAGGGACACTGGTGCGTCTGGGTCTGGTTACCAGCTCGGCCCAACTTCACCAGCAGCCAACTGTGTTGCAACTAGACGCGTGACATCCCCACCCCACCCTGCCACGGGACCCAGCTGGGGCAGCCACACCCCTCCCTTCCTTCCAGCATCTCCTGGGTCTGAGCGACACGGCACTCGCCTGCCACTGCCTCCACAGCTGGGCCTGTGGCACAGGCTCGTCAGACTCTCAGCAGCTGCCGTACATAATCTGCCCCTGCAGTGACCCCAACAAGGGCCGAGGCAATGGTAGAACAGTGGCTCCGCCTGAGGCCCCGCCTGAGGCCGAGGACCAGCTGCACACAGGGGCCCGGCAGCACCCAGAGGCCACCATGCCGCCCGCAAGCCTCCGAGGGCTCTCTGGCCATCACTACTGTGTCCTCAGCATGCAGTGCCAGGCTAGGCCTCTGATGTGGCACAGCATGGTACCCGCACGTGACAGGAAGCTCTGGGACAGGCTCGGGGAGCGGGGGCAGCGCCGCGCTCACCTGACGTAGTACTTCTGCAGCAGCCCGGGGTTCTCCTGGAACAGGCGCAGGTAGCTCTCCAGGGAGTTCTCGTTGAGGGCCAGGTACAGCCAGGCCCGGCCTGCAAGCAAAGGCTGGAGTAAGGAAGGAAGGTCTGCCGGATGTGGCCTTCTTCCCGTTGCCGAGCAAGGGCAGAAAGGAGAGAAAGGACTTCTGAGGACGGGCTTCTCCAACAGCCTCCAGGCCCCCGCATGGCCGGCCAGGGGCGTCAGAGAGAGGGCGGCACACCTGAGCCAGGCTGAGCTACCCCGGACTCTGTCCTGCCCTGCAGGCCAGCCTGGATCTGCAGCCAGAGTCCTCCCCTGCACTCAGCCTGGGTTCCAAGAGCCCAGGTCTCTTCTCCCCTTCAGCCCGGCACCCATGAAATGTCACATGCAGGGAAAACCGGGCCTTGTGGAGGGTGCTGGCGTTTTAACGCCCCTGCCACCGAACACCACAAGGCAGCCAGTCTCCCGGGGCTGTCCCTGGGTGGGGGCGAGACTGGTCTCTGCCCTGTCTCCCTGGCACTACTCACTGCGCCCCAGGTTGGTGGCCACGTGCTGCAGCACCTCAATCTGCTTGATGGCCTCCCTCCGGGTGAAATGCACCACGAGCACCCAGTAGCCAGACGAGAGGTCTTGCAGCCTGTGAGGACAGACAGCAGCGGGGGCCTGGGTGGGGCGGCCCCCGGCAACCTGCGCTGCACCGGCCCCTCCCCAGGCCTGGGCGCCTGCCCGGAAGGTGTGCAGAGCCACCTATAGACAGCTGTGGCTGCTTCAGCAAGACCAGCCTCCCTGGCAAGGGAGAAAGGACACGAGGCAGGCGAGGCAGGGACCTCCTCCGGCAGGGCACTGTGGCCACACGGCACCGCTTCACGCAGCCTGGAACCCCCACTCACCCGTACAGCAGCGCGTGGTCCAGGTGCTCACACAGGCGCTGCAGGACCTTGTCGTGGTTCCGGATGGCAGGGGTCTCATCCTCACAGGCAGCAAAGTAGCTCTGCAGCTGGAAGAAAAGTAAAAAATGGATAAAGAGGAGCCTCAGAAGTTCCGGAACCAAGAAGGCAGCGAAGGAAACACTGCCAAGCCATGTATCCACGGTGACCAACCGTCCACCTTAAAACACCCTGGCCCCTGCCAATCCACCCTGCGGTTCCAGAGGACAAAGCCTGTCTCCTCAGAGTCCTGTCCCCCAAAGGCCCTCAGAAAGCGCCTTGCATGAGGACCACGTGATGCTGGTGAAGGAGTCACAGCCCTGGGGGCAGGTGGTCCGAGGCTCAGCCAGGGGCACCATGTGAGGTGCCATCCATGCAGATCACCCATGCCCACACCTGCACAGGCACTCGGAGCTGGTCGCCCTCTGCACACAGTGAGGCCAATGTCCTTGCCAGAAGGCAGACGTGGGCCAATGGACTGGCTGAGGAAACTGGCAAGGCTGACACGGCCCTGGGTGCGTGCCAGGCTCACGCTGAGCCCTGCACCAGGAGGACACTGCTCCCAGGCCTGACTGTGAAGGGGGTTCCGACCGCAGGTGGCCGGCTGCGGCACAGAGCCAGCTCCCTGAAGAAGGCGTGGCAGCTGGGTCAGCCTGCTCGGTGGCACAGCCGCTCGGGGTCTGCTTCTCTACAACTGCAGAGGGTCCTGCGGGAGGACCCTCTCTGGCAGAGCCCGGGGAGAAAGTCTCACCAAGCTCATGGTAGCATGTCCTGGCTGGCCGTTGCCAGGGAGAGAAGCCCGCAAGAGCACAGTCCTGTCTCAGATTTAGACTGCTGGACAAAGGTGTTCGGAGGCGTTTCCTGGAAGCAGGTACCAAGGGTTGCAGCAGGCAAGGTGCGTCCCCCACACCAGCAAGCATGTGCTCTCGGAGACAGGCCAGCCATTCAACCCCGCTACAAATATGGCCTCTCTCCTCTCTGGCCCAGGGCAAGCCCAGCAGCCCTGCCGGCTCTGCCCATCCCCCAGGCAGGCCAAGGGCAGCCCCAGGAAGAAAGGCTTCAGGAGTTGAAAGACAGAGAACGGGAACACGGGGCTGTTATTTTTTCTTTATTTTTAATCTACCTACCTTCCTTTCCTTTCCCTCCCTCCCTTCCTTCCTTCCTTCCTCCCTCCCTCCCTCCTTCCCCCCACCTCTTTCTTTTTCTGGTACCAGGGATTGAACCCAGGAACACTTAACCACTGAGCCACATCCCCAGCCCGTTTTATTTTTCATTTTGAGATAGGGTCTCACTAAGTTACTGAGGCTGGCTTTGAACTTGCTATCCTCTACCTCAGCTCTTGAGCTGCTGGGATTACAGTCATGCGCCACTGCCATGCAAGGGCTTGCTTTTTAATTTTAAAATGTGAAGTCAGAACATTTTAAATAGATGTCAGAGCTGAAATGGTCCTTAGAGAGGTCGTGTGACTTCCTCATTTAAGAAGCAAAACCTGTAAGTGGCCAGGGATTTCCATGAAAACAGAGGAGAGAGGAGTACAGTAGGGGAGGGACTGCCTGAGGGGAGGGGAGGCGGGAAAGGGAGGAGCACACAGGTACACACACCAGTGAACTTCGCCTTTATGTATATCCTGATGCAATAATTTTTTAAGTTATAAATAGAAAAAAAAATCAGTAGAGAGAAGGGAATAGGGGAGGGCGGAGGGGAGGAAAAAGGGAAGTACTGAGAATTGAATTGGAGCAAATTACATTCCATGCATGCATATGTCAAAATGAACACCAATATTATGTATATCTATTATAATAAACTAAAAATAAAAAAAAATTAAAAACCTTGTAATCCCAGCTGCTCCAGTGGCTGAGGCAGAAGAATAGTAAGTTCAAGGCCAGTCTCAACAACTTAGCAAGACCCTGTCTCAAAATAAAAAATAAAAAAGGCTGGAGGTGAAGCTCAGTGGTAGAGCACTTGCCTAACAGGTGAGAGGCCCTGGGTTGAGTCCCCAGCACTGCAAAAAATAATTAGCTAACTAAATAAAAAAATCAAAAGCAGAACAAGGTTTATTCATCTTCTTGATTATGAAAATAGCCATGGCCTTCAAAACACTTGAGTGAGGAGACAGGATGCACGTGGGTGTGTGCCTACGTGTGAACGGAGAAGGTGGCCCAGGCGGGGAGATCCAGGCCCTCAGTGCAATTTTTAGCTAAGTGACAGGCAGGAACTAAGATTCCTTTCTCAAGTCAGGGTAACAAAATAAAATTATCCCACAGACAACAGCTGCTTATTGTGAAAATACAGGCAACGTGGAGGTGTGTGTAGCGCATCAAGTCCTCCTGCTGCCCTGGCCCGTCAACAGGAGGCGCTGCACCGCAGAGCGATATCCTCAGACCTTTTCACTTTTTTTTTTTTTTTTGAGACAGGGTCTCACTAAATTGCCCAGGCTGGCTTTGAACTTGAGATCCTCCTGCCTCGGTGTCCTGAGTAGCTGTGATTACAGGTGTGGGCCACTGCTGTTTCTTCTACAGCTTTAGGACTTTACACTTCATACTTTCATAGTGCTGAATATTTTTTTTTTTTGAACCAGGGATTGAACCCAGGGGCACTCCACCACTGAGCCACATCCCCAGCCCTATTTTGTATTTTATTTAGAGACAGGGTCTCACTGAGTTGCTAAGGGCCTTGCTAAGTTGCTGAGGCTGGCTTTGAACTCGCGATCCTCCTGACTCAGCCTCCCAAGTCGCTTGGATTACAGGCGT
>JAJEJO010003074.1:64681-82579 GCA_020662805.1 Glaucomys volans | reverse complement strand
GCTGAATATTGAACCCAGGGCTTTGCACATGCTAGATGAGCTCTCCCACCCAGCTACACCCCAACTTTTGGTTTCGTTTTTATGTTCAAATCTTTATACACTGCAGGCAGTAAGGATCCAGCTTCGTTACTTTCTGGAAGGAAAACCCATTTCCTCATATTAGTGAATGGCCCAGCCGTCCCCTATGGATGTGATCCAGTATGCCCCTTTCTAGACTGTTCTTCAGTATTGATCTACTGTCATTTTTGTGTCTGTGCCCTGTTTTTAATTATTTTCACTTTATTCATCACTTGGATATGGGCAGAAGTCCATTCCTTCCCCTATCCCAACTACTCTTTTTCAAAACTATTTTGATTATTCTAGCCTATTTCTTTTTTTTTTTGCGGTGCTGGGGATTGAACCCAGGGCTTTGTGCTTGCGAGGCAGGCACTCTACCAGCTGAGCTACATCCCTAGCCCCTAGCCCATTCTTTTAGAATCAAATTTCATTATTTCTCCCTTCTGGATTTTTAATAGACTCATGCTGAATCCAGAGATTATCTGTGGAAAGAAATGATACCTTTGTAACATTGAGCCTTCCTATAAAGGAACCAGGGTCCCCACCCCATTTATTAAGGCCTTCCCCCCCCCCAGTACTGGGGATTGAACCCACAGATGCTCTACCCCTGAGCTACATCCAGCCCTTGCTAAGTTGCCCAGGCTGACCTTGAACTTGCTATCCTCCTGCCTCAGCCTCCCAAGCAGCTGGGATCACAGGATGTGCCGCTGCACCCAGCTATTCAGGACTTCTTCACCCTGACCTTGAGGAGAGGGCTCAGGAGGCAGGACACATGGCTCTGCTACTGCAGAGCTGCATCCTTTTGGCCAATTACTTGATCCTCTAACCCTCATTTTTTGTCATCTGTAACACAGGTTTAAAGGAGTTTTTTAGAGCTGAGTTGTCTAATCCAGTAGCTTCCACCCCATGAGGCTTTTTAAGCTTAACTATAAATGAAACAAAATTTTAAAGATCAGCTCCAGTTGCACTAGCCACATTCCAAATGCTCAGTGACCACACGTGGCCAGGAATCGCTGCGTTAGTCCAAGTCCAGAGCACGTCCATCGCTGCTGACAGCTCTCTGGGACACTACTGCACGGGTCAGGTAAGCAGCAGGGGCCCTACAAGCAGTGTAGATGACGAACGATGTTGAACCATTCTTCTTGGTCAAGCCAGCAGCACAGCACGTGGGTAAACATGAGTCCAGAGGCAGGTGCACAGCAAGCTCCCTGCTCACAGACACTCATCTCCTGTTCGCTAGCAGGGGTTCCGACTCCTACTCTCTGCACTGGGTGCTTCACCACTGAGCCACACCCCCAGCCCTTTTCATTTTTTATTGCTAAGTTGCTCAGGGCCTTGCTAAGTTGCTGAGGCTGGCCTTGAACTTGAGAGCCTCCTGTCTCAGCCTCCTGAGTGGCTAGGATTTACAGGTGTGTACCACCCAACACCTACTCTTCAGGCATTCTTTGTTTTTTTTTTTTATTTTTTTTATTTTTGGAGTGAACCCAAGGGTGCTTAACTACTGAGCCACATCCCCAGTCCTTTCTATATTTTATTTAGAGGTAGGGTCTCACTAAGTTGCTTAGGGCCTCACTAAATTGCTGAGGCTGATCTTGAACTTGCGATCCTCCTTCCTCAGCCTCCTGAGATGGGGATTACAGGCAGGCACTGCAATGCCCGGTTTTCTTCAGGGGCATTCTTTATAACAAGAGGTTGGGAACGATTTCCCATCATCTCAGGGGACAAAAAGATCCTGAATCAATACTATAGCCCAACATAGACCTTGAGCGGAAAAGGAAAAAGAAAAAAAAAAATGTCCAGGAATCAATAATGTAAGAACATAGGGCTGGGTGAGGCTCAGGGACAGAGCACTTGCCTGCCAGAGCCCTGGGTTCATCCCGGCTCCACAAAAAAAAGAAGAAGAAGAAGAAAGAAGAGAAGGAGGAGGAGGAGGAGGGAGAGGAGGAGGAGGGGGAGGAGGAGGGGGAGGAGGGGGGAGGAGGAGGGGGAGGAGGAGGGGGGAAAAAGGATGTGAGAGCCTGGGGAGCTGGTCAACAGCTTGAGCTCGTGCCTCCAGAGCTGGTCAGCAAAGCACAGCACAAAGGTAAATAGCCTTTGCCAGAGAGGCCACAGCCAGTGACCACCAGCAAGACCAGCAAGTTCTGAAAGAACGGCTGTGGAATTGAACAAACATCACCCCAACAAGGAGCCCCGGACGACAGAACTAGGACAAATACAGCAGCTCAGCCAGGGACACAATTCCACTTTCTCACCCAGTGACACCGGTGGTGGGGCCAACGGTAGCTACGGTGAGAGCCCACGTTCACCAGCACGGGTCAGGGTGTGGACTCTGGGGTCAGACAACGTGGCTCCATTCTGACTCTGCAACTCACTCGTCGTGTGACCTCTCTAAATTCGGTCTCCCCGTCTGTAAAATGGGCTGAGTACCTTGTCCTCCCCAATAAAGGCTGTCACGGGCTTCGGGTGTCAGTCGCACTGTATTGCCCAAAGGCCACGACACCTTGCAAACACTTGAGGGCTGGCAGCTGTGGCGGCAGCGAGCTCGGAGCATATGTAGTCATCAGAGCAACCCCATAAAGTAGGTCACCGAGCAAGGAAGAGGAGAGCTAGATTCCAAACCCGGGCTTTTCTCTTCTTCCTCTTTTATTTTTAGTAGTGTGGATTGAACCTAGGGGCTCTTTACCCTGAGTTTCATCCCCAGTCCTTTCCTTCCGTTTACTATTTTTATTTTGAGACAGGGTCTCACTAAGTTCCCCAGGCTGGCCTCGAACCCGCCATCCTCCACCTCAGCCTCCCACAAAGCAGTGACTGCAGGTGTGTGGCCCATGCCCTGCTCACCACATGTGAGCTCCAGAACCCTGAGCGAATCAAGCACAGGAGATGCTAGGCCACCTGCCTGCCTTCCTCATGTTTTAGGAGAACTCAAGAAAGAAAAACCCAGTGTCCCTTCTGAAACCAGGAGAACTGAAGAGCCCACGGTAGATGCTGGCTCCGTGTCTTCTTGCAGGAAAAGCTGAGAACAGCCAGGCCACCTCTGAGAAGGTGTGCCTGTGACCCCCCTGTGCCTCCCCCAGAAGCAAGGAAGTTTCTTGCTGAGTGGAACAAGCCCGGGTTGCTCAGGAAGAGATCCCCACTCCTGAGAAAAAGTTCACCCTGCTGCCCAGGTCGTCCAGCCACTCGACTCTGCACTTCTGCCCGTGGATCTGGGCAAGAGCAGGGCATTTCTGTCAGTGGGAGTGTGGAGCGGTTGGCCAGCTACCACCAGGAGGCCTGGCTCCTGTTTTTGCAAATAAAGTTTTATTGGAACACACATTTATTTAGGTACCCTCTATGGCTGCCTTGGGGCTGCAACAGCCAAGCTGACTAGAGGCGACAGGAACCATATGGCCTGCAGAAAACCTAAAATACTGACTCTTCAGCTTTTTACAGAAAAAGCTTACTGATCCCTGTGTGGAACTTGAGCAGCAGAGACAAGCACACGTGGGACAGACTGGGTTGGGGAGGTGTCTCTTGCTCAAAATTCAGTTCAGCAGTAGCCAGAAAGGGTGGCTCAAGCCATGACGAGCTGAGTCACATAGGTAAAAATATTACTGAGCACCTACTTCCTGGACATCAGGCACTATTCTTTTTAAATTTATTTATTTGCTTCACAGTACCAGGGATTGAACCCAGGGGCAATCTGTCACTGAACTATATCCCCAGCCTCCGCCCTCACCCTCCTCCTTGCCCTCTTCCTCCTCTTTTTTTTTTTTTTTTTCCCAAAACAGGGTCTCACTAAGTTGCCCAGGCTGGCCTTGAACTTGCAATTCTGCCTCAGTCCCCAAGTAGCGGGGATTACAGGTGTGTCACTGTGCCCAGTAGATACTATTACAAACTTCTCTAGTCCTTATAAAACTTACATTCTAGTGGCAGAGATAAACAACTACATGCAATTATATAACATAGCATCTGGGAACCATAAATGCTATTTAAAAAAAAAAAAAAAAAAAAAGCAGGGCCAGGCATAGTGGTGCACACTTGTAATCCCAGCTCTGGGGAGACTGAAGCAGGAGGATTTCAAGTTCAAGGCCAGCAGAGAGAATTACCAAGGCTCTGTCCCTAAATAATTGGAAACAGTCCAGTGGTAGAGTGCTTGCCTACCATGCACCAAACTCTCGGTTCAATTCCCAGTACCAACCAAGCAACCCACCCGACAACAACCACCACCAAAAATCAAGGCAGCATATGGAGGCCTATTATAAACACTGGGCTAGCCAGGTGCAGTGGCACACGCCTATAATCCCAGTGACTCAGAGGCTGAGACAGGAGGATCACGAGTTCAAGGCCAGCCTCCACAACTTAGGGATGCCCTGTCTTAAAATAAAAAGGACTGTGGATGTTCCTCAGTGGCAGAGCACCCTGGGTTCCATCCCCAGTATTGCAAAACAACAAACTGAGCAGAGAAGATGTCCCCAAGGGCAGGGCTATGGAGGTTCCCGGGGGAAGAGTGCCCCAGTTAGGGAACAGCAGGCCAAAGGTACTGAGGCAGGTGCAACTGTGAGGGCTGGTGTGGGACATATGTGGCTCGAGAAGAGGTCAGGAAGGCGGCCAAGGACTGTGGAGGACAGCCACATGGGCCACAGCAAGGGGGTGTGCTGCGTTCCAGTTGCATGGGAAGTGGCTGGAGGGTTGAAAACAGGGAAGCAACAAGACCAGAAATGGCCACGCTGCGCATCCTGTGCACAGACTTGGGAAGGCCAAGGTGGAGGCCGAGACAGGTGGGAAGGCTCTCACCAGCGTAGGCGGGGCAGCTGAGGCAGGAAGAGGGACAGGGTCGATTCAGGGCCTGCAGGTGGCACCCAGGGATGCAGGATCAGATGTGGAATATGAGGGAGAAGGAGGTCCAAAAGTTCTAAGGTTTGGGTCTGAGCAAGAGGAAGGCAGTGCACGTCCAGGTCAGGAGGTGCCCTGCCCTGGCCAGGTCCAAGTCACCCACAGAGCTGCGTGGGGACCTCAGGGAGGCGGTGCAGAAATGGGCCTGGAGGGGGAGAGGTGAGCGCCATCAGCCCTGAGGTGGCCTGAGAGCCATGCAGGGGGCTGGACCATCTCAGGAGTGCAGGACCATCAAGTGCAGATGCTAGAGCTCTGCAGGGGTCCTGGTCCGAGTGGCTCCAAGAACCACGTGGGGAATCCAAGAAAAATAATCAGGCCAGGCCCCTGCCAGACTGAGGGAGAAACAAGGTGGGCCCGAGAGCCACGTCCTTCCCATGCCGCAGGTAGGCAGGAGCCCAGTCAGAGAGGCAGCAGGGCACCTGGACGGGTTGTTCCAGAAGCCAAGTGAAGAGTCTCCCAGGGAGAGCACCACTGGGTCCCAGGGCTGAGCAGCTGCGGACCTTCTCAAAGGGAGATGCTGGGAAACTTGGTGGAGGAAACCTGGGGAAGGGGCAGGACACAGTAACGCAGCTGCTGGGAGCGTGGGGGAGGGCGGGAGCCTGTGGGGGGCCTGCTTCAGCAGAGGGCCATTTCCAGAAATGAATGGACGAAGCAACTGGAACTGGAAAACTTAGCAGAAATTTGATGATACTAAGGAAAAATGAATTTTTTTTTTGTACCAAGAGATGCTAGACCACTGAGTTACAGCCCACTCCTTTTCCTTTTATTATTATTATTTTTTATTATTTTAAGACAGGGTCTTGCTAAGTGGCTGAGGCTGACCTTGAACTTGCGATCCTCCTGCCTCAGTCTCCTGAATCACTGGGATGAGAGGTGTGCACCACTGTGCCTGGCCAACTTTTTAAAGATGTAAAGGTGGGATTGGGTCACATGAGAAAAGAACCCCCACCTTGGAGCAGGTATACTGAAGTAGCTATGGATGCCTGGCGTCTGCTTCAAAATAATAGAGGGAAGTGGGTATAACTGACAGGAGACGGTCCAAGAGATGACGGGAGAGGAGGGAGAGGAGGGAGGGGGGAGGGGGGGGAGGGGGGAGGGGAGGGAGGGGGAGAAACAACGAGCACATGACAGGAGGCAGCAAATACAGAAAACTCCTTGGACCAGTTTTGCCAAAATGGTGCTGGGAGAACAGGAGCATGGAGTGAGGAGGAAAGTTCCCAGACAGGAAAGACGAGACGGGCTCCCGAGACGGGCGCCCGTCCAGGGGAGGTGGCCACAGACGTGAGCCCAGGGCAGGTGGGCTGGGGCACTTGACAGCGGGAGGATGGAGAAGTTCTCATCAGAAGGAAATTTAGAAACAAGCAAGGTCAGCTGAGGGTGCGGAGGCCCCTCCTCCTTAAAGTGCCCTTTGGAAGCCGTGCTTCCCAAGGTCCATGAGCTGCCAGGCCTCCGGCTCAGAGGCGAGTTCCCGAGCCACACCCAGGATGGGCTAAGGGGCTCTCCTGTCTGATTTTGGGGTGTGCTCAGGCACCAGGCCTGGGGACAGCTGGTTCAGCTCTTCCCAGCCAGGGGGTGAGTGCCCCCTGAGTCCCCCGGGAAGACTGGCCAGACCCCGTGGTTTCGGGGAAATGTGGGCGGCACACTCCCGCAAGCCAAGAACGCCTGATGCAGAACATTTTAATTAGGGTGAGTCCCACTCTGCTTTGGGCTGCCACAGCCCCGCCCTGTTTTGTCTCTCTTATAGACACACAAACAAAAACACTGTATAGTGCCATGGCTAGGACCAAGAAATCCTTCCAGATTGTTCCATAATAGGTAACTCAAAGGTAGCTGTGAAAGATTATAAATGGGCAAATGAAAAGATGGTGACAGCAGGGCACAGTGGCACATACCCCTAATTCTAGGTACTTGGGAGGCTGAAGTGGGAGGCTGAAGTTCAAGGACAGCCTGGGCAACTTAGCAAAACCCTGTCGCGAAAAGGACTGGGAATAAAATTGGGTAGAACACCCCTTAAACCAATCCCCATAGCTGGGGGAAAAAAGAAAAGAAAAGAAAGGAAGGAAGAAAGAAAAGATGGTGACCTCCTTTCCTTCTCCTTAGTCAAGACACAAGAGGATATGATGCCAGCCCAGCAGATGGGAGATCTGGATCCCAACCCTGCAGTGACTCCCAGGCTGTCCTGGGGGAGGAGTGGGGGTCACACCTCTATATTTATAGAGGAGAACAAAATCCCTGCTCCAACAGTACCAGGAGGCTCTGCAGGCCCGAACAGAGCTGGGCTGTACACATGCTGCTTGACCTGCTGACCTCTACAGGGCTCTCTGCGGCCCTGCTCATGCCTGTCCCTGCTCCCCCACAGAGAGCAGGCCTATGGATGTCAGAAAAATTCAGCTTGCCGGGCACGGTGGCGCACGCCTGTAATCCCAGCAGCTAGGGAGGCTGAGTCAGGAGGATCGCAAGTTCAAAGCCAGCCTCAGCAACTTAGCGAGGCCCTCAGCAACTCAGTGAGGCCCTGTCTCTAAATAAAATACAAAATAGGGCTGGGGATGTGGCTCAGTGGCCGAGCGCCCCTGGATTCAATACCTGGTTCAAAAAAAAAGAAAAAAGAAAAAAGAAAAACTCAGCCTGGTGCCACCTGAGGCATGGCTACCCAGGGAGGAGATCACCAGGCAACAGCAGCCTGCCTACTGGCTCCAAGGAGACCAAGAGTATTTAGAGGAGAGCAAGTTGAGGACAGCCTCAGCAGTCCAGGACCAGGAGACGGAAACCCCAAATCAGAAAAGAGCTCGACTGAAGGGCTGCGTCCTCACCTCAAACTGTCCCAAGAATTAGATCGCCACGCACGGTGGTGCACACCTGTCGTCCCAGCAACTCGGAGGCAGAGGCAGGAAGATTGCAAGTCCAAGGCCAGCCTGGGCAACTTTGTGAGACCCTGGCTGAACTGACCCTTAGAGACAGAAGGTGCAGCAGAGACCCCGGGCCACCCCGTCTACCGGGCTGCCTGTCCTGGGCACTACCGGTTCCCTGTGGGTGGTCTCGGGAGAAGTGACAGGCGGGGCCCGCCCTGTGCTCTGGAGTCCTACCCCAGCATGGCACTGACCGGGCAAACTGCCCCGGGATCTTCTGGGACATTCTTCGGCTCCAGGGCAGGTCCCCAGAGGAAAGGCAGAGTTCAAGCCAGGTGCCCCACTTACTACCTCAGGAGTCGGGGTGCCCCCGAACCTTGATGCCTGGACTCCTCAGTGGGGGACCCCAAGAGACCTACTGTGGAGCGTGGCAGCTGGAGAAGGGCTGGTGTGGTCAGAGCTACCTACTCTTCCCTTGGGGAGGCACCGTCATACCCCGCCCCCTGCCCCGTCCTGCGCTGGCCGCATGGGCCAGCCTCAGGCCGATGTGAAGGGCAAGGCCCGTGCCCAAGATCC
This sequence comes from Glaucomys volans, assembly GCA_020662805.1. Lineage (NCBI taxonomy): Eukaryota > Metazoa > Chordata > Mammalia > Rodentia > Sciuridae > Glaucomys > Glaucomys volans. The sequence goes on along the minus strand of JAJEJO010003074.1, from coordinate 74,228 downwards.
AGCCCCTCAAAACACACAAGCAGACCAGCAAATCAGTGTTCCAGTCTTAGCAAAGCTTCTTACGGGCAGTGCCCGTACACCACGGCCAAGGGCCTTTCTGTAGGGAATCCAGCAGGGTCCGAGGCGAGGCCGGAGCTGGCTGAAGAGCCCTTGGATTTTAGAAGCAGATTCCCAGACTCAGTAAGAATGCCCTGTGCAGGAAGCGTGAAGGGAGCCCGAGACTGCGGGGTGGGTTGGCAGTGAATGAAACTGGCTGCGGAACATGCTGGAAAGAAAAATAATCACTCGGCCAGAGCCCTCCTATTCCAGGCAGGGAGACTGGGACTCAGGCTGCGTCCAGTGGTCCCTCAACTTACTGCAATCTCAACCAGACGCCCTCCAGGAGGGGGCCAGTGCTGGAGGCGTCCATCCCACCTGGGATGAAACAGATGTTGAGCAGGGGGTCGGGGGTGGGGGAGTGGGCACCTGCCAAAACCACCCAGGCAGTGCTCATCTCTGCACCCTCCCCTGGAGGGCGGAGCAGCGGGGCACTGGGCCATTCCAGGGCTTCCATGATGGGGCTGTGTGGGAATGGGGAGGCAGGGGCAGGGGCAGTGGCAGGGGCAGGGGCAGTGGCAGGGGCAGGAACCTCTTGGCTACTTCTTCCTAGGCAGCGTGAGGGCGTCAGCAGAGGCTTTGGTTGCTGGTGACCGCTGCCCCACCAATCCCAGGCAACTGTGATGCTTCTGCCTTACTCTCATGATCCTAGAATCCCTAACCTGAGATCCCACCCTTCCTTAGACAGGAAAAGACAATCAACCACAGTGGACAGTGGACGATGGAGCTGGAGAACTCAGAAGCCCTCCCTGCATAAGAGCTGGAGGTCCCTTGATTTGGAGAAGATGGCCTTCGTTTCTAAATGGGCATGAAAGGCATGTCCTTCAGCTATGGTCTCTGGGGGACGGCCAAGCCCCTGCCCAGGAAGTGCCTGTGCCAGGCTGTGTGGACTGGCCGGCACCCCGGTTGGTCTGCCATGGCCTGCACTGTTTATAAGCAAGTTTGGTGAAACCGAGGCTTCTTAGCCATTTAGTTGCCACCAAATACAGACCCAGTTCCACAGTTTTCTTTCTCGACCCCCCAGATCAGTGCTGCTGCCCCTTTGCTGCAGACCTAGTAGGCGCTCTGCTCTGCTGGAAGCAAAAAGTCAGGTCCTGGAATGATCCATGGGTTCCCTTTCCCTGTGCTTCCTTTGGGGCATAGGAACGACGATGGCCAAGAAGGACTATTCTCCTTTGACAGAATGCGGTTTCCACAAACAGTTAAATGCTCCTCCCTTCAGGCAGGAGAGAGCCCAAGACTCAAGGCACCATGACCCCTTTACCCTGGACCAGGGCCCAGGGGTGCCTCTCAGAGTGGGCAGGAAATGGTGGGCCCTGCCAAGAGGTTCCTAGGCAAACAAGAGAGGCACAGAAGCCAGGCTGGCCTGGAAGACACTGGCACACCCGGGGCCACTCCATTCTTCCCCCGGGGCTGGAGGAGGCCTGGCAGGAGCCCCGGGCCGTGTTCTGAGCACCCCAGGCTCAGAGCTGTTCGTGCCCTGGCAGGAGAGGGCAGTTTCTCAAAGCCTCATTTGAGCCAGTCTTTTTTTTTTTTTCCTGCGGTGCTGGGATTGAACCTGGGCCTTGTGCATGCGAGGCAGGCGCCCCACCAGCTGAGCTACATCCCCAGCCCTGAGCCCGGGAGCCTCGCTGGCTCCGAGTCCATCTTTCACTTCCCTTTCCCTGCCGTGGCACCTCTGCAAGACCACGGAGCAATCCCACCCAGATGACCAGTGTGCTGGAGGGAAACAGGCCCCAGGGTCACTGTGGAGTAGAGAGCTGGCCTCCCGGAAGGCCAGGCCGGGTGACCTCAACTTTCAGCCCCAGCCTGAAGGACTCTTCCAGAAACTGTGGGGACCCTGACCTGCACTCCAAGGCCTAGGCAGGGTAGTCGGGTATTCCACAGGGTAAGGAAGCCCTGTGGGAACTTTGTGGATTACAATCCGTGGTTGGTTGGTTGGTTGGGTTTTCTCTAGTCCTGGGGATTGAAGCCAGGCACGCTACCACTGGGCGCCCCCTTGGTCCTTGTTATTTTGAGACAGGGCCTCACAAAGTTGCTGAGGCTGGCCTCAAACTTGCCATCCTCCTGTCTCACCCCCTCCCCTGTAATTTCAGCAACTCGGAGGCTGAGGCAGGAGGATTGCGAGTTCAAAGCCAGCCTGGGCAACCTGGCAAGACTGTCTCAAAAAAACAAATTTTTTTTTTTAATTAAAAGGGTCGGAAGGCGGCAGCTCAGTGGCAGAGCGCCTGCCCATCATGTGTGAGGCACTGGGTTCCGTCCTCAGCACCGCATAAAAATAAATAAAGGCATTGTGTCCATTAAAATAAATAAATAAATAAAATAAAGGCACTCTGTCCACCTACGACTACAACAACTACAAAAAAAACACTTAAAAAAAAAAGTTTGGAGATAGAGCTCAATGGCAGAGCACCTGGTAGTCCAGTGTCACCAAAAGATAAAAAACCAAAACAAAACAAAACAAAAACCCACCCAGCAAGAGCAGAAAAATGTCTACTCAAGCCGGGCGCGGTGGGGCACGCCTGTAATCCCAGCACCTGGGAGGCTGAGGCAGGAGGATCGCGAGTTCAAAGCCAGCCTCAGCAACTTAGGAGGCCCTAAGCAACTCAGTGAGACCCTGTCTTTAAATAAAATACAAAAAAATAGGGCTGGGGATGTGGCTCAGTGGTGGAGTGCCCCTGGGTTCAATCCCCAGTACCAAAAAAATTTTTAAAAAGTCTCTACTCAGCCTCGCCCCCTGCGAGCTTCTGACTTTGGACAAGTCACTTCTCTGGCGCTGTGTGTCCACAGGCAGCAGAGCCGTCCTGCGTGCGCCAGGCCCTCCTTGTCCCCCCACAGCACGGGTTGCTGAGATTCTGTTGGTCGCCGCTGTTAAACACAGTCCCCAGGGAGGAGGGGGACTACAGGAAACTAATACTTCCTCGTGCATTTCTATAATGTTTGCAAACACCCACGAGCAGGGGAGACGACAAGTCACAAATACACAGATGGGGAAGAGCGTCTGCGCAGGGCCAGCTGCTTCACTGGCAGGAGGAGAGGAGATGCTCTTGGGCCTAGGGGGGATGGGGGGGTTGTACAACCAGCGGATCGGTGACCTCAACTTTCAGCCCCAGCCTGAGGACTCTCCCAGAAACTGCCAGCTCCAGATGGAAGCACTAGGGCGTCCCCTCAAGTGAGCAGCAGGGAGAACTGGCTGGAGAGCTTACCCAAACTGGCCAGGGCCACCAGCCGACCTGGCCTTCCAGGAGGCCAGCTCTCCACTCCACTCTGCAGGGCAGGGCTCCAGATGTCACTGATAGGGCCACTTCACGGGTAGCGAGGCCGCCCCGGAGGGCTTTCTGCACAGGGAGATGTTCCCCTTGGACACGAGGGCACCGCCAGCTCTGGTGGCAACACGCCCTTGCCATGGTGGTGACCCAGAAGCCCAGAGGAGCATCAGCTTCCAGAGGCAAGAACGACCCGCCCAGGGTCCCAGGTGCCCACCGATGCCAGGGCCAGCCCCCTCCCCACAGCGCACACACTCTGAGCCCAGCCCTCCCCTCCTGCCTTCCTTCCTTCCCTCCCCCTCAGCACGGGGACTGAACCACAGGGCCACATGCCTTTCTTTGTTTTATTTTGAGTCAGGGTCTCGCTAAGCTGCCCAGGCTAACCCTGAACTCGTGCCTCAGTGCCCGAGTCCCCAGCACACAGCACACTAAGCCCCTCTCTGCTTTGGCATTAAAACCTGCCCTGACCCCTCCAGCCCGGGCTCCACGTTAGGGTTCGAGGTCAAGGGTTCTGCCAGCTGCCATCAGGTTTTCAGTTTTTCTGTGAATTTCTTTTCGCACAGGGCTCCAGCTGCAAGAGCTGTGAGGGAGACTCAGGAACAGCCACTGCTCCACCTGACACTCGAGCGAGCACTGTGACTCCCAAGTGACCACAGTCAGTCTGGTCCTCCCACTTGAGCAACGAGCCTGCTGCTGCCAGAACATGACCTGTTTTTTTTTGGTACTGGGGATTGAACCCAGGGGCACTCCACCACTGAGCCACATCCCCAGCCCTATTTTGTGTTTTATTTAGAGACAGGGTCTCACTGAGTTGCTTAGGGTCTTGCTAAGTTGCTGAGGCTGGCTTTGAACTCGAGATCCTCCTGTCTCAGCCTGCCAAACTGCTGGGATTACAGGCGTGTGCCACCGCGCCTAGTGGAACATGACCTGCTTTCTTTAACCCCAGACGCAGGTGAGCCTCCGACCTGGAGAGGCCACGGAGAGGCAGGAATGGGAATGCTCGAGGTGACAGAAAGGACAGCAGAGCGACAAGCTTCCAACAGGAACCTGACGTCAGAGAAGCACTTCAGAAAAGGGGAACCATAACGAAACCAAACCACAGGCAGGGCTCAGAAAAAACGTCATCCCTTCCCCGCCAGCATCTATTCCTGGGCCAGGGATGGTGACCACGGGATTGGAGCTCACTGCCCACACCAGGGGCCTCTGGGGCTTCCCGGCCTCCAGTCTACAAGGCAAGGAGCAGAGACAGAGCCACGGCCAAGGCCAGGACCCAGGGCAAGAGGAAGCAGGGAGAAGGCACCCCACCTTAAAAAATGCCTGTGCAGTGTTATTTTAGTCAGCTCTTCGCCCTGGTGATTCGGGTCCCCGGGGACTTTCAGAACATTTTCCCCGAAGCCAGAGAGAACAAAACTATTGATCTAAGGCGGTCAATATGATCTCCACATCTACCTAGCAACCCTCTCCAGGAACGGACTGCCGCATCTGCATCTGACTTCTGATGTTCTGCCAGGTCTCCCCTCTCCAGGTCAGTGCCACCTCCAGAGTGGCACTGACGGGCGAGGCTAGCCAAGGCTGCCCTGCCACTGCTGTCCCCGATCCTCCTCCTACTCGTCCCTTCTCTTAGCCTGGCCGAGGTTCCTTGCTGGAGGCAACGTCTCTGTTTTGGACAGGGCTCCCTGTCGGCTCCTCCACGGACCTCCCTGCCAGTGCCCGTCACAAGGTCTGCCTGACGCCTGCGTGAGGTCACAATGTGACATCTGCTGTTTGTCCATCCGCTCATTTATTTCTCTTCTTCTACTCGAATGTCACTTCCATGAGGGCAGAGACCTTCGCTCCCTCCACCGTGACTCCCAGGAGCTCAGTGTTGTTTTAAATAACTGAACACATGACCATGTGACAGCACCCAGTGTCCACGTCCACTCCCCAAGCCGGCTATGGAGTGCGACCGATCTGGTGAACCGCAGGCCTGGAGTGAGCCTGCACCTGCCTGGGGGGATCTACTTTTTTGGGTGCACACATGTGTGTAAGTAAAAATACAGTCTGTGGGCCAGAACGGCCTGCTACCTGTTTTTATAAATAAAGGTTTACTGGAACACAGCCACGCCCACACATGTGTGGCTGCTCTTGAGTCACAGGGGCAGGACTAGGTCATTTCAGCACAGACCACATGTTCTGGAGTATCTACCATCTGGTCTTTACGGAAGATGCCTACAAGAAGTGTGGTGCAGAACTCACTGAAAACTGCTCGCAAGTGTCGACGGCAGCCACGTCCTGTCTAGGCTAAGGGTGGGCAGGTGCCGTGCTGCACGCTGATTATGGCGTGCCACTGACTTCTCATTATCACACGATGAGCAGGTTCTGACTGACACTAGCCAGGACTGTCATGGTCAATGACACCCAGACCCCAGACCCAGGCCCAGGCCTGGGAGCCTCTGAAGCTACGGCTGCTAGGCTGGATGGCTGCCCCAGAGAGCACATCCCAGCCACAGCGCAGAACCCTTTGCTCACTTGGGATTGATGTATCTCCTCACTGTCCTCAGAAGACCCCTGGAGGGCTCCACTTCCTGGGGACACTCCTTCTAGCTGAAATGCCTGCTCCTTCTTTTCCTCTAAATTCTACCAATTTGTTAAGACTTGGGTAAGCCCCCCTTCTCCTTGCCCTAATTTATTTATTTGCTTATTTATTTTTAATTTTTGGTACTGGGGATTGAACCCACAGAGCTACATCTCCAGTCCTTTCTAAAGATTTTGAGACAGGGTGTTGCTAAATTGCCCAAACTTCTGATCTCCCTGCCTCAGACCACTGAGTTCCCAGAATTACCAGCATGTGCCACCACCCCCAATGCCCTAGTTGTTTTTTAAATTCCCCCAACCAACATACAAACTGTTGGAGGGCCAAGGCTACTTCTTACAGCAGAGCATCCGCTTAAACTGCATGTGTATTTAACAGGACAAAAACAGGACAAAACTCACTGAAAACCACAGCCTTCCCTTCCCTGGAGATAATGCTGTTTAGGAGAACCACATGCCATCCAAAATGCCAACGTAGAGAGCACAGCGAAGCACGCTGAAATTCCAGAGGCTTGGGAGGCTGAGGCAGGAGGATTGCAAGTTCAAGGTCAGCCTCTACAATTTAGTGAGGCCCTAAGCAACTCAGTGAGACCCTGTCTCAAAATAAAAAATAAAAAGGGCTGGAGATATGGCTCAGGGGTAAAGCACTCCTGGGTTCAATCCCAGGTACCAAAATTAAATTAATAATAATAATAATAATAAAATCAAAAGAAGAAACAAAATGCCAAAACCATCCCTGCCTTGGATGCTTCTCTAACTATTAACAACTCAGCAACCACAGGCTTTGTTAATTTTTGCTACTAGCTCCCTTTCTAGAACACGTGGAACTGGCCTTTTAGTTTCATGGTTTTGTTCTGTCGTGCTAATTGTCCAACTCTAGTCCTCTCTAGCTCCCAGAAGCCTGTCTCCACAGAAGAACACAGCTCCCTGAGACTCGGCTGGGAGGACAGCTATTCACCTCTCTGCTGTTACGGTATGTGCTGCTCGTGGCAAAACCGAGGTATGACTAGAGCTGAACGCAGCTGGGTGCAGTGGCACACCACTGTAACTCCAGTGGCTTGGGAGGCTGAGGCAGGAAGATGGCAAGTTCAAAGCCAGCCTCAGCAACTTCGTGAGGTTCTGTCTCAAAATAAAAATGGGCTGGGGATGTAGCTCAATGGTAAAGCACCTCTGGGTTAAATCCCCAGTACCAAAAAGACCACTACTGCTATTACTACTACTACTACTACTACTACTAATAATAATAATAAGAAGAAGAAGAAGAAGAAGAAGAGGAGGAAGATAAAGAAAGAAAGAGAAAATAGCTGAACTCAACAGTACTGCTTGGGGTGGGGGAGCCCTTGAGGACACAGTTTCTTGGGGTGGAGGAACTTCTGGGCTGATAGTCACGTTGTTTCTGGGCCTAGGGGTCAGATAATGTGGGCATGAGATCATATTAAGCTGTTCTTTTAGGATCTGTGTACTTCTCTCTATGTACTTTCCAAAAAAAGTTTGAAAATACTCTTTGCAAACACAGGACAACACAACACGCCTTTCTTTTTTCTTTCTGTTTTTTTACGGTGCTGGGGATTGAACCCCAGCTGTGCTCATGCTAGGCAAGTGCTCTCCCGCTGAGCTATATCCCGAGCCCCTACGCACCTTTTTTTTAGGTAGAAATACATACCTCATTTTCTTCCTGCAACATCCTTAAAAAACAAGCAGGGTTGGTTCACTCCCGTATCCCAGTTTGAGAGGCTGAGGCAGGAGGATCAAAAGTGCAAGGTCAATCTCAGCAATTTAGCAAGACCCTCAGCAACTTAGTGAGACCCTGTCTCAAAATAAAACATAGAAAAGGACTGGGAAGCCGAGTGCAGTGGCGCGCGCCTGTAATTCCAGCAACTCTGGAGGCTGAAGCAGGAGGATCTCCAGTTCAAAGCCAGCCTCAGCAACTTAGCGAGGCCCTAAGCAACTCAGTGAGACCCTGTCTCTAAATAAAATACAAAATAGGGCTGGGGATGTGGCTCAGTGGCCAAGTGTCCCTGAGTTCAATCCCCAGGACCAAAAAAAAAGAAAAACGTCTGGGGATGTAGCTCAGAGGTAGAAGGGCCCTGGGTTCCATCCTCAGTACGAAAACCAAACAACAACAAAAACAGTAAGACCATTTTGCTGGTGGCAGGGCTGGAATAAAGGCAAAGCAACTCTCAAGGTGCTGTGTAACCAATTTTGCTGAGACTGAGACTTGAGGACAAACTTGACCTCCAGACTGGCAGCCTGCAACGCCTCCTGCCGTGGCTGCACTGATTCCCACCAGAAGCAGACACCCTGATTCCAAACACCACACACACGTCAGGATGCAAGAGTCCCATGGCAGCTGCCTGAACCAAGCACACAGGAAGTGCTACCAAGCACAGAGGGAGTTACATAACAGCCTGGAGGGCCAGAGGTGCCTGGCCGGCCTCAGACCTTGAAGAACCAGAGCTGGCTCTACCGCAAACAGCCAAGTACCAGCACCTTGTGAGACGCGCCCATACTTCCATTAAATCTTTACAACAACCCTCATTTTCTCCCTGTGTTCCAGGTGGGAAACTGAGGCAGGGAGCTGTTAAGGAACCTGCCCAAGGTGCTGGGTTGCTAATGGCCAGGGTGAGGATTCAGTTCCCAGGGAGCAGGACTCTTTCATTCTTGTTCTCAGCCCTGATGCTAGACAGGCCTTGGACTGGGATGCGCCCAGGGATGGGTTCCAGTGTCCAGTGAGCAACTGATATTTTCTGGGATGCATCACAGCTCAACGAAATGCACCTGGACGATGGCATCGTCTATAAGCACCTGGACCAAGCACACCCAAGTCCTTGGGGAACAGCAGAGGATCAGAGTGGACCATCCTACAGATGGTCAGGGTTCACCCTGCCGGTGCCCATGTCTACCTACCACCTCTCTGTCCCGGACTGTGCACATTTATTCCTTGAAGTCTACAAACACGATCGTTGGCCTTCCTGGAGGAACTGACCCAGACTGGCCTGCAGAGGCCCGCAGCCTCCTCTGCGCTTTTAACAAAGTTCCCTCGCCCGGGGCTCCAGCAAGGAAAAGCGGGACCCGCGCGTCGCAAAGCGCAGGGAACAACGCGCAAGCTCCCGGGCCGCCCGCGCCCGCCTCGCTGTGCCTCCTGCGGGGCTCTCCGGGGCCACCCGCCCTGAGGAGGGGACGCTGCCCGCCGGGCACTTCTGCGGACTGCGCGCGGGCTGGACGGCGACCTCATTCCTGCCGGCAGGTCGTCCCCGTCTCCCGACCCGACCCGGGCGTCGGGGAGCCGGAGTCACACCGGCGTCCCTCGGGCTGGCCTGCGGGCCTCGTGTCCACTCCGCCTTCCAGGCCCTTCCGAGGGGCGGCCGCGCCACCGTGCCCTTGACAGGCCCGCGGGCACCGGCCTGGGCGCCGTCCCCGCTCGCCAGCCCCGGCCGGCGCCCCGCGTCCCCGGCCCAGCGACGAGCGGCCGGAACGCGGACCCCGGCCCGCAGCGAGCCGCCTCCGACCCGCCGGGCTCCCGGGCGGCGGCGCGGGGACGCGGGGCGGGGACGCGACCCCGCTTCCACCTCAACGGTGGCGGCGCTCGCCGCGGGCGGCTCACCTTCTTCACC